>CM049601.1:6616244-6893744 GCA_026979955.1 Megalurothrips usitatus
GATGGAGATGCGACTACTTATTCTAATATCTCATCTCCCCAGGTCCTCAGGCAGACTCCGACATTTTTTTTCTGCCTCTCCGTCTCCCGTCCCGCTCGCAGTGAGATTCATGGACTTAAATTTCGAAATTTCCCGCTCTGAGGGCAGCTCGACGCGCGGCCGACGCGCACACATGTTTTCCCCGGGGGCTTTCCACCTCGCCACTCCCATCTTATTCGGAAGGCGTGGTCATCGCGCGAGTCTGCCTGACAAGGGAAGGGAGAGGTCCCTGTCAGCAACTGTCACTGCGCGGAATACTATAAGGTGTCGCCCCGTGTCAGCCGCTAATTGGACTTCTGACACCGGGGCACGCGCCTAATTCTGCACCTGGAGGAAAGTCACTGGGTAATTCAAAGTCTTTTTGCTCGTTGAAGTCGATTTGCTTCACTTCAGGAAGCGTTCTTACTATAGCGGTTATAGAATATCGAGTCTGGCCTTATATTTGCTGGGCTAAGCAACATGCACAGGGGTGTTGACCACCAAAATTTCGGCCCATTTTCATCGCGCACCGGCGCGGCAAGCCCTTCACGCTCAATCCTGCGTCCATCAGTCTTCGCTGGCCACGCCGCTGAGTCTGCACTCATCTATTTTTCCTCCCGCACGCACACGAGAGCGCGCAGAGCGTTAGCGCGCGTGTCTTCTAGTGCGGCCGAGCTAACGCACACACACACACACACACACGCACACTTCACGCAGGCGCACTTTTTTTCACCCTCTGCATCCATCCCCCCTGCAGCTTATTCGCCCGCCACATCAATCTCCGTCCGGCCCAGGAGTGAGCGTCGAGCGCTCCGCACGCTCCACTCGGTCCTGCAGCAAGATGGGGCCGAGGGGGCCGTCCGCAAAGCACGTCAACTCGGTACGGCCTCAGAGTGCCGAGGGTTGCCTAAAGGTGTTTTTTCTTTTCCTAAGAATGTCTAAAATAAAACTTTTAAAAGGAATAGTTCTGCTGTTTGTTTTGAATTTTAAGGGGGAGCAGTCAGTGTGCTGAAATATTTTTTGAAGAGAGCCAAAAAGCGAAATAGTGGTCAAAATAGTAGTTGACTGAAACAAAATGATTCTATACGACCATTTTCTCCTTGCACGTGCCCCGCGGCCAGGCTTGGCTTTACGCCTGCTTGCTGTGCCCGGCTTACGGACGGGCCCGGCGACACGGCGGCGGCACGGTAGCGGCACGCGCACACGAAAGGCGGCGCCGTGCAAGATAACCGGCGCCATATTAATAACGGCAGACGCCGCTGTGTGGAAAATGGGCTCATCACCCTTAGGCGGGCCGCCGCTGCCGCCGCCGGTGCCGCCTCATCAGAGTCACCGCCTCGGCGGGCATCAAATTGTTTAAGAGACCGCTGGAGCAAAGGCGAGAGGGCGGGGGGGGGGGGGGGGGCGAGGCTGGCGCCACCTACCGGCCGTGAGCGGCCAAGGCATACACGCGACGTACACTGTCGGTAATGAACATTCGGAACAGTTTTTTTTTTTTTTAATAAGTTGGAAATTCGTTTTGAGAATGGTTTCTAAAATTTTCTTCATGGAGACATTTGCTAAGAAAAAAATCATTGCCGTTATAAGAGTTGACCCAGTTCATCGATAAACGCGTATGCTCTCGATCTGAATCCACCGATTCGATACATACTCGCCTGACAGCAACGCACACCACGCACGGACTGCATGATGGCTCAGAACACACATTTCCTTTCCCTCCCCATAGAGATAAAAACAGAAGTGTAATCATAAATGCAACCGCCACTGTCCTGCTCGCTCTATTAACTATTCATCATGTCTTTGCACTTAGCGTTCGCCATTTTTTTTTCTTCTTCTATTTTTCTTTCTCTGTCCCCTCGCTCTTGTCGGGGGCTTGGCAACTTGTAGGCCAGCCTCTCGTCTGCCTGCTGACAGAGCTTGTCGCGGCCAGGCGTCCTCCGCTGGAATATGCTATCGGAGTGCTGCCGGCCGAGCTCAGCCCGCTGGTCGCGATAGTTGTGTTGGTCTGACCTGGCGGGCCGGCGGGGTATCCGCTGAGGTCCCGACTCGGACCGCGGCCGGAGGCAGCGGCGCCACCAGCAGCCACGGGGCACCAACTTTGGCACTCAAAGAGCACAAAGTTTTGGCGCCAACTGTTGGGCATGATTTAGATTCGCGTGGCGGCGGCTGCGGCTGCGGGGGGCGGCGGCTGCGGCGTGGCAGCTGGCGGGCCGCGCCCTTCCCGCGCGAGCAGCAGAACATCGGTAACAACAACAACAGTGCGCCGCATCGACTGCCACGTTTCGGCTTCGCTACATCCTTTTTCGGGACTCTGAATATCGAGGCGGTGTCCTCTCGCGAAAAATGACACTTTGAAGACACTCTTGCGATCATTTTCGCAGAATTCTGTTACAATTACGCGTATTAGCACGTTTGGGTGACGCTGAATATTTTGGTGGAAAAAAATCTCGAGGAACTCCGGGTTCCACACGCTGAGCCAGGTCGCGGCGTTGCCTATGCGGTGCGTTAGGCGCGGCAAAGTTGTCGACGCCAATTATAATTTCTTCAGTAGAAATGCGCGGGGGCGCTAGCTCGGCTCGGGGGCCCCGGCCGAGGCTCTGGCCTTGCCATCCGGTACGGTCCGGTCCGGGGGCCCTCCATTACATTGATGATATGATGGGCGCTACACCCCCCCGACCCCGTCCGGGGCCCGTCCGGGGCCCGCCCGCACCCGAGCACCGCCACTCGAGTGGATCAAACACGGTCCCAGGGCGGGGCCACCGGGGCCGCAGGGGCCGCAGGGGCCGGCCGGGATGAGCACAAGGAGGAACACGGGGGGCTCAGGAGGGCGGATCCGGCGCCCCACACAGCGCCCCCACCGCCTGCTTCCAGGTCATTTCCGATAGTGTAGTTTGCGCGCGGCGTTGGCCATCATGGCCGGCCGAGTAGCGCGCCCTGAGGCGAGGCTAACTAAAGCAGAGGGGGAGAGGGTTTTCCCTCCGCTCCGCGCCCGGACGGGTCGTTCCAGAAATACGGAGCCCGGCGGAGCCCGGCTAGAGAGAACAGAGCGCGAGTTTAGTCCAATCCTAGACACACGCCATCCTCTCCCCTCGGCACACGGCCCCCGCCGGTCCCTGCCTCCCCGGGCTTCTCATTTTAGTTCCTCATCCGTTATCAGACCTCCTTCCTCCCCCACTGGCTGCTGTGTCCACGCGAGCCTTCCCTCCATCTCTCTCTCTCTCTCTCTCTCTCTCTCTCTCTCTCTCTCTCTGTCTCTCCCTCTCTCTCCCCTTCCCCATGCTCGCTCCTTCTCTGTCTGTCTCTCGCTTCCTTTCACCGGACGGCGGCCCTAGCTCTCTGTGTTTTCCTTGCCTCAAACTCATACCCTTTCTCACCCCTACAGAGCACACACACACACACACACACACACACACACACACACACTGGGAACGGTGTGACGTGAACTGGGTGCGCCGCGAGCCGCTCCCCAAACGTTACAGCCCTTGTGTTCAAAGCGGCGGCGTGTGTGTGTGTGTGCGTGTGACTCCGTCTGTGCGTCTGATCGGAACACACAGGAGCTCCGGGCCGCCGCCGCACCCGGCTCAGTGAGTCACAGGGAGGCGGGCAGAGGCGGGCAGAGGCCGGCAGAGAGGCCCTCAGCAGCGAGTGACTGAGCAGAACTCAGTCTCCGACTGACTGACTATCGAGGCACGCCTACAAATATAGCGGGTCGGCTACGCAGCAGGGCCACACCTACGCGGCCACCCTCATCACGAGGAACGTTGAATCACAAACAAGATCGTAGTGGAAATTTGAGTTCGAATATATCAAGTTGAATCCGAGTTCGGAATGCTGGGTAAGGCGTTCTGCTCTCTCTTCCTCTGGCACACACCAGCACACGCACACACGTTTGCGTACACGTTCAGTCCACAGATCACGTAGGCAAAGTGTTTATACATGGGAAATAATTTCAAACAGGCGGTGCACGCCTCTCTCTCTCTCTCTCTCTCTCTCTCTCCGTGAGCCCTGGCCTAGGCATATCACCCTCTCTCTCTCTCCCTTGAGCCGGAGGGTCGGGCTCGGGTGGCGGGGGCGGATTGGCTGGGACGCGCCTAGGGCTTGCCGTGCGGCTAGAAAAGGGAAGGGCAGGGCGGGGAGAGAAGGGGTCCGCTCCAAGTAGAAGGGTCTGGCTGCCTGCCGGCTGGCCGCCGGCTGCCTGCTCGGTCTGGGCCCGGAGCTAGCCTCCCCCACGAGCCCCGACGGCCCGGCCAAACTCACGTAACCTGAGAGAACTGGCCACGCGGAGGCGTGGGTCTGCGCCGTGCCCAGTGGCGCTGTGGCAACCGCATCCAGGCAGCAGCGGCGGCGGCGGAGGCGGCGGTGCCGAACTTTAGATGCCTGCCTAGCTCGGCGCGCCCGTCCGAGCCCTCTCCTATTATCTCTCTCTCTCTCTCTCCCTCTCGCTCTTTCTCTGGAGGCAGCCCGAGCTTCCGAGCCCTGAAAGGGGGAATAGAGATGGCACGATATCTCGGAGAGAGAGAGAGAGAGAGAGAGAGAGAGAGAGAGAGGGCTAGAAAGGGATAGCAGTATAGTAGCACTGGATGGCAGACGAAGACAGAGAGCATCTCTCCTTGCCGCTATGCGTACGCAGCGGGGGACCGAGGGGGAGGAGTGAGGAGGATAGATATAGTGCCACAAATTATTCATTATGCTCGCGCGTGCGTGCGTGCGTGCGCGCGCGCGTGTACGTGTTGAGGTGAGTGTGGGCTCGGGTTGTGTATTCGATGTGGTCGCTGCCAGTACACGCTCGTGTGTGTGTGTGTGTGTGCGTGTGTGTGCGCGCGTGAGTGCCAACGAGGGGCCATCGCTTCTTGACGGCCGGTCCGGCCTCTGCCGTCGCTAGGGTCGCAACCTGCTCGGCGGGTATGAGAAACTCGGCGGGTGCTTAGCGCGTCGTGGCGCTAGAAGGTGTGGAAGTTCCGGCCCCAGAGCGGCCCTCGTCATTCTGGACTCGAGTTGTTAGCGCCCGCCTCCGCCCCGCCGACTCGACTCCATCGTTGTCGTCGGCGCGGGCAGCGCGGCGCCAGCCGTCCCCAGGCGAGCCGCGCCAAGCCGGGCGCCGCCGCGGGGGGGAACGGCAGCCGAGGGCGGCAGAGGGGAGGGTGGGACGACGAAATTAGAAATGGAGGAAGAAAGGGGTAAGGGCGACGCCGCTGCCGCCGCTGCTGCCGCCGCTGCTGCCGCCGCCACAACCGCCGCCGCTGTCGGAAAGAAAAGAAAGTTTCGGGGCGTCCCCTTACTCTGGGCGCGGGGTGCGAGGGGAGCGGGCGCCGCGCGCTGTGCGAGGCTCGGCTGGGGGTGGGAGTGAGCGAGCGATAAGAAGGCAGAATGCGGGCTAAGTAAGGCACGTGGCAGCTCGGCGTCATCCCCTACTCTCTCTCTCTCTCTCTCTCTCTCTCTCTCCCTCCCTCCATATTCGCCAGCCCCGCTCTAGTCGTCTCGTCACGTCATGCTGGTGTGGTCTCATTTATTTTTATTTTTTTTGGGACAATCCCTTGAACTGCCTTTTAGCCCTAAAGGCACGAGATCGTATTGAAACGAACGTGAGGCTCGAACCGACTGATGCGGTCAGCGTCCTAGACGCAATAGGATACGTCAGGCCCTTGAATTTACGTGGGCTTTCGCGTGTTGATATTTACTTCGCAGAACAGATTTATGGATCTGCTGGGCTTGTGCGTGAGGGTAGCTTACCTCCAACCAATGGGGGCGAAATCTGAGGCGCCGGGACACGCCGGGGCTAGTGGGAGAGAAGCAGAGAGGGGAGCGGTGCCGGCGAGGATCAATATATACCAACACGAATGTCTCGACGAAGGAGAATATTAGCGAGGGTGGACTGCGAGGGGAGGGAGGACGGTGTAATGGGAAACGAAGAAGCAGTGAGAGAGATGGGCAGAGGGGAAACAGTGTGGGAGGGAGAGAGATGGAGAAAGGGTGCGGCCCGCAGTGGCGTGTCTCCAGCAGGCTGGCCAACTCAAGAGGACCATCCCCACTACCACCCACCCACCCACCGACCCTCCCACCCACCGACCCTCCCACCACCCATAGGCGGCGTTGCCAACCGTCTCAGCAAACTAGCACTGCGTAACCGAAACCCTGCAAATAGTTTGCTGTCGGGCGACTTTGTTAACGAGCGTAAGTTTATAAACTGTGCCTTGCACGTCACGTAAAAATTTTGTTATGTTTCAGTGTTTTTAGGACAAAATCGACACTAGTAGTTCATGAGGCTCAAATATTGCTCTAGGTAACCCAGAGCTCACGCCGCAGTCCTGCATGAACTCTGTCTCACCTCAGATAACTGACCCTGACCATCAAGGATACGGAGGGGAAAAAAGGACCTCACTTGGACGCTGGCGGCCAGGAAGAGGGGCAAGGGGGATGGTGCGTGGACCAGCGGTCCAGCTGAGCCAGGCCCGGCCGGGCCGGTGACGTCACCACACACGCACACACTTTCACCATTTTTCCTCCTCTCTCGTTCTGTCTCCCACTCTCTTCTTTTCGTGCCAGAGTGAGAAAACAACCTGTTGCGGCGGTCCACCGCAGCAGAGCAAAAAAGAGATCTTTTCGTTTCTGTTCTCTCGACGCCGTCGGATTTAGACAAAAAAGATATCAAAATTCAGGCGACGATTCGTCTCGGAATTCACCCAAAATGGTCAGATACGATTGTGTTGAATGTGCACTGAACGTGCACTGCGCAGTTACGTCTGTGCTCTTAGGTCAATGTCACAAACGGCATTATTAACAGATCGAGCTCTGGCCCGAGGGGTACCCCACAGCTTCCAGTCAGTGTACGCCTTCCAGTCCAGTCACTCTACAGTCAGACTCCAGTCAGACTCCAGTCAATTTCCAGTCGGACACGTCGTGTGGCTACAGTACCGGGAGCGCACGGTCGCTCCACACTGAGGCTCGGCAGCCGCGTGGTTAGCGAGTCCGGCCGGCGAATGGCTGGTCGGATGTTCATCTCTTTGCCGGTCCGTGCGCATTTTCTGTCGGCTCAGCTAAGGCGTCGGTGTGTAAAGTACCGGGGGCGCGCTCCCGCCAGCATCGCGGCTCTGTGGCCGTATGGGTAGGGTGGCTCACCAGTGGCCGAAAGGTCGTGGGTTCGAGTCTGGCTGATTGTTCAAAATTTTTCTTGTGTCTGCGCTTGAGAGACAGAGGGTAAAATATACTTTCGAACGTGGCGTCGGTATGGCTGTCTGAACGGCCGTGCGCGCTGCGTCACTGAGAGATGTAAGCGTTGGGTTTCAACTTGAAGATTCCCGCAGCACGGTCGGGCTTACCCCCGTTCCCGGGTCCGAGGTTCTCTCGGTCGCCCGGGGTTTCCGGCGGGGGGGCTCTGTGTCTACCAAGGAAACTTGGTTCGGAGACTCGGGTGTATGCTACGGGGGTACCTAGGGTTCGGTACCTTCGTTTTCGCTCCCTGTGAATCTGGCAGACGAGGACACGCCGTCGCGACTAGGGTTCGTCGTGAAGTACAGCAGCTTCGGCTGTGTACGATATAGGAAAGCCTACCTCCCCCCCAGTCCGCTCGGGAGTGGCCGCAGTGCCACAGACCAACCAGCCAGTCGAAGGGAGTTGATTCCGGAAATCTGGCTGGCGGAGGGGGCTACATTGACCGTTGCGGAAGCGTGCCCCTGAAAAAGGCCGCTGCGTCGTGCCTGTGTCTTAGCGGCGGTCAATACCTGGTACACCGGTTCCCATTCGAACACCGAAGTTAAGCAGGAGGGTTCCAGGCGGAGGCCTGGGACGAGGTAGTGCCCACCCATTTTTGCATTTTTTTTTCATAAGCATCTACATAAGCGAAACAAAAATATTTTCGTTTTGAGTTTTGGTCACGGTAGGAATGACTTTTTAACCTACTTTGGGGTGGGTAGCAGCTCAGAACACAAAAACCGTAAATGATCGCAAAATTTTCATGCCAGTCAATGGAAAAGTCCGGTCCAGTCACCAGTCAGTGTGCACCCGTCCGCGAACTGAGGCCCCCCTCGCTCTGGCCTCATATAAAACGAGAGGTGGCCGCGTCATATTTAGTCCTTTTCCCTGGGATCTTCCCTTCCCGTCCTGGAGAGTTACTACGGCACGCCGTGGCGCTGTCTTCGCCGGCCGCCCGCTGCTCCGCTAAGCCCCTTCTCCTCCTCTGAGCTCGACAAAGGCGCTATGCAAATGGTTGGGGAGAAACGGAATTCGCGTCTCTGTGATAAAATTGAGAGCAGTGCGGCTCCCCTCCCCCACCCCTTCCCCTCGCCGTCCCTCTACCTTTGATACTACACCTGGTGCCGCGGCACGGCCCGGGCCCCGGGCCCTGGGGGCTGCCGAGCCCTTGCGGACCTTAGCCCTCCATAACGTCCCCTCCAAAGGGGCTGACCCTTCGTGGCCCTTGGTCGGTCCTAGAGCCCACTGCTGGCAGCCATTCGTGTGCGGAGAATACCGCGCCGCCCGCTGTAGGGGTTTGTCTACACCGCACTGCAGACCGGGCAGCCGCCGTCGTATGAACTGCAAGAAGGACAGAGGGGAGAGGAAAATGTGCGGCAAAAGTTTAGAGATTAAGAGCGCAAAATGATGCTTGTCACACAAAGGTAATAGTTTATTGTCAAAAAACAAGAGTACGAAATTCAACGACTAAAAATATTGTCCATTTCCCCCGTCTGTTTAGGAGCAGAAATTTTAACATGACAATGTATGATTGTGTGTCGCCTCGAGCCGCGTTTGTTTCTCTCCCGGACAGCCGGGCCTCCGGCCTGGCCGGTGCGGGGGCGGGTCGGACGGGTTTGGGGGAGGAAAAATGGGGGAGGGGGTCGAGCGGGAGGTGACGAAATGAAAGAATAAAAGAGCAGGCCTCCGGACAGGGTTACCAGGGTCGGTGCGGTGATTCGGGTCTGACCTAGACACGTCCGAGGACCGCGCCCCTCGCCGGCAGCCCTCCTGGTCCCACTCTTGTCCTGGTGTGTGCAGCATCCCCTTGTGGCCAGACGAGGACACCACCGGAGCAAAAATTTACCGACGAATTTCGGCAATAAGCACCCTGAGTGAGGTACTATGGGGCATCTGCTAAAACTTTGACAGCTAAATAAATTCAAGCTGCGGTGTCTGCAATTTTAGGAGACCTAATATAAAACAAATCGTTGTGCCCGCAAATTTAACTCCGTGCAGAAGGCAGTATATGTGCGGCAGAACGTAGCGAAAGACGTTCCCTCGCATTGATTGAAAGTCCGGACCACAGCAACTTCGCAAATTCCCGTATTAAGAATATATCACAATCCTGAACTCGAGGTAATAATTGGGGGCCCTTCCAAAAAAAAAGTCCTTCTACTTTTGTTTAAAAACTTATCACGAGCTGCCTTTATGGCTACCTGTCGGCATGCACTGAAAATTTGAGAATGCCGTATACCCGGGAACGTTATAAAAATACCTTAGTAGCTGGAGGGCGTATCAAGAATACTGAAGAAGTATGCTTTGGTAGTTTGGACCCTTTCACTGACAATAGGGTGGTTCCCGCGCGGCTCGTTTCACTCGTTGCAACCTTTTCCCTTTTTTTTCGCAGACGATTCCGTATTTGCAGATTCCTCGTGCATGCATAACGCGGTGGCGCGCGGGTGTCCGTGAAACTGCCTCCTGAGACTGGCCGTTGTTGTTGTGTTTCACGGTGCTGGCAGCGCTGGGCCCCGGAGGGTCGGCCGGGGGTCTGCTGGGGGTCGGGGGGTCCGGGGGGTCCGGGCGGGCGGTCTTCTCCGGGGGCTTTATGGTCGGCGGACATCCCTGAATAATAATTAATGGCGCGGACTTGAGCCGCGGCGGCAGCAGCGCCGCACCACCGCCACGACGGCGGCGCCGCGAACTAACTGTGTAAGGATAGCGCCTCGCGCGAATGTCCTTGTCCCCCGCTGGGCGGACGGAGGGACGGGACGGGGCGGGACGCTTGTATGCTGATTTACTCAAAATTTAGAATACGCTATGTGCTTTGCTCACGCATCTGAGCCGTGGTCCTAGAATTCCGAATTGAGGGTGTGATCCGCAAGGCCAGCTTCGGACGCGGAGCACAAACTTAATGAAGTTCGCAGAGGGTGAGACAACGGGCGAGGGCCTATCTCTGTTTCGTGTTTCCAGCGACGCGCGGCTGCCGTGCCCGGCCGCGCCCGGCCGTGCCGAAGGTAACCCTGTGTGTCCTCGCCTCGCTATCACCTCCACCAGCCCGTTCACGGCCCACTCGCGTCCCCTTGGCGATTATAGGCTCAACTACACAAGCCAGGCCTGCGGCCCTGCCAGGTCCGGCCAGGCCCCGCGAGGCCCCGGTTGGGGGCCCCACTGGGGGCGCCCTATCACAACACGCCTCATCACACGTCCATTTTGAGAGCCGCGCCTTGCCGCCGCGGCCGCGGTGGACGTCGCCAGCGGCCTGAACGGACGTGAGCGCAAACCGCGTCCCTGAACCTGTCGAATGGCTTAGCAACATCGCCGCGCCGGCACTGGTGTCGCACGTATCCCTATCGGACAGGTACGGAAATCACCAGTAAATTGGCAAATACGCGTGTAATACCGCAAGGCAAAATATCAATTATTACGTAATACAGACATTGCATCACAGGTAGCACGGAGCAATACCCGAGTCGGAAACCCCTTCGGAGCTTTCTCATAGTCCTCCGTATCGTCGCTCAGCACAAAATACTGCACTCGGGTGCAGATCCTCCACAGAAAAAAATGCACCAGGTGCTGCCCTCTCCCGGCGGCAGCCGAAATCATCGAGCCCCCTCCGGACCACCAGTGCCGCCCCCTGGCGGTGGATGCGGCAACTCGGATAAGGGTGGCGGGCGGGGTTCGCGACGCGGCCACCAGAGCGCGCCACCCGCCGGTATGGCAAACAGGTCCAGCGGGGTGACTCGGGAGCGGCGGCGGCTCACCGCGCGCGGGACGCCCAAATAATTCAAATCAGGTCGTGATTGTGGAGGAGAATATTACGGTTCTGGCAAAAGATTTGATGGCGGCTCGCATCGGTTGGTGCCGCCTGAACACCCTGTAAGATCCGGGCGTGACGCCGGCACAGTAAAATGTCTACGAAGACTGGCTTCGTAATACGGCGCGATTTTTACTGCCGGCAGGAGGTCCAGGCAGCCGGGGAAAAGGGCAGTAAGTTTGAGGACCGTCGCCTGAAAGCGCGGCCGACCACACGCGGGCACCACTCGGAGTCCCAAGAGCGTCAGCTGCGTTTGCAAAATACAGTCGCAGGCAGCGCCGGCGTGGCGACGCCCTCCACAACACCTGCCGCTGCCGCTGAGAGACCTTTTCGGCGCGTCCCCTCCTGTGCCATTGCCGCTGCCGCTGCCGCCTGCCGCTGCAGTGTCGTGGGCTGAGTGCCGGGCCGAGCCAAGTGCAGCATCCGGCACGGACATAAAGGCCCGGAGAATAAACGGGGGTTTTTATTTTGAAGCTCAAATGTGTGACGGCCGTGTCAGCGTGTACCGCGACTGCACGGCACGAAACAAAACACAAAACAAAAAAAAATGAACTCGAATAAAAAGGCGGGGGCGTTTCCGTGCTCTAGAAGAAAACGAAACAGCAGAAAATGTTTTTGAGCTAGATCTGGCTGAGCGCCTGGAGGGTAGGCAATGCTGACGCTCGCGTGTTCGCCAGGATGATGCCTGCCTACCTCACAGGCGCGCGGGAAAGCTGCAATTGATGCCTGGAGTGCGCCGAAGGTGTTACGGGGAGGGTCAGGTTAGGTGCGCCTTCCAGTCCAGACACTCTCCAGTCAATTTCCGGTCGGACACGAGACAAAACACACCCGTCCCGTCCGTGAGGTGAGGCGCCCCTCGGACGTGAGGCAAACGCCAGAGGCCCAGAGGCGCGTCCCTGTAGAGCACCCCTTACAGCGTCGCCCCCGAGCTGACCTGTTCCTGCCCCGCACCTGTGCTCACTGCACTGCGGCACCCCCGCAGCTCCCTCACAACAAACTGCAATGACGGAGGCGGCGACACGCATTCAGCGGCACGCGCCTTCCTACCCCCGCACGCGCGTCTCGAGTACCATTGTGGACTCGCGTACGCGCACACACATGTGCGCACACACACACACACACACACACGGGCTCCCACCCTCTCACCGCACCCTCGGCACACACCTGTGCAGGCCGCCGGCAGGTGACCGGGAACCGGCTAGACCCGCCGGCGCTGCCGCCGCGCTCGCCGCCCAGCTCCACGCGCCCGCTAGAAGTACCTAGCTGCATTCGCATTATTACGGTGGCCGCCTCCGCACACTTCTCCTACTGTCTGCGCTGCCGGACCGCTCCGCGGGAAGAGACGGAATGTGGGAATTGGCGGGTTTTCTGTAATTTTTGGGTGGATTTGACAGAGTTCCCATGTGGAATATTGATGCAGCACAAAGATTGCTTTGCTGTCCAATTTAAAAAAAAAATCGTTAAAGAAATACTAATGGCCATGCTGGCATGCATTTTTGGTTTTAAACGCTGACAAAAACCTGCCTTTGCATCCAGAAGACTACCTCCCTACTTAAAAGTTCCGTCACATCCTAAAACTATGGTGAGAGGACTGGTCTACTTTTTGTGACCAATCTTAGACTGCGTTTTTGCGTGCGCAGTCCATGCGGCCCTTTCGTGAGAATCGATTCGTCCGTCCGGGACCCTCCGGTGGGGGGGGGGGGGGGAAACAAAAACTACACGGATTGCCCGGAGAGTTGGCAACGCCCATCCGCAGCATCCATATCTGCCGTCTGGGGCTGTCACCGCACTCGGCCCGAATGAACTGCCGGCACGGGGAGCCGCGCCGGCCGTCCACGTGGAAATAGTTTTGGAATGAAGTCAACTCTCTGGTGCGCTGGACTCGCAACTCCATTACTCATCCGGCCACAAGAGAGCGCAGCAGCGGGGCGGCGGCGCGCCCGGAACTGTCCAACTTTGCAGCCAGAACTTTTCCTTGTCGGTATGGCGGTGGCGGCCGCCGCCATGACAGAAATCTCCCCGCGCTGCCAACTTTCCCAGCGAATCGCGCGCGCGGCGCCACCACCGGCGCCCCCAACATCGATTGCCACCGTCAGAGAAGTTTGTCCTGATAGTCCGATCAACTTGCCACCAGAATTTTGGCCCTTTTGGGGGCGGGGGGCTCAGGGTGGGAATATGGCAAGGACACGGTGTACTATCATTACTCGATCGGTGAGTGTGTTGTAGTGTCCTGCATTGCCGGAGACGGTAGTGGCGTGGCAGACCTGCCCGAGGGATATTCCAACGTGCTTCACGTATTTCGGCAGTGTACTTTGCAATCTCTTTCCCCTGTTTCGTTTGAATTTTTTTTTTTTTTTGTGGGTTTCATCTGAAGCGGATTGTAACTAGAGCCGATGGCACGGAGAACTACCGAGGCAGATGTGCGACAAAACAGGACTCGCAACATTTTTTTTGGCACTCGCAGCGTGCGTTTGCGTACCTAGGAATCTCTCTCTCTCTCTCTCTCTCTCTCTCTCTCTCTCTCTCTCTCTCTCTCTCTCTCTCTCTCTCGCTTTCTCCCTCTCGTTTATTCGCAGACAAAGTCCGAGGGAAGCGATTACCGAATAAGACCGGTTTCTCTCTCGCTCTCTCGCTGTGCTCTTTCCACTTTTTTTTTTCGCTAGTCCGCGGGATCTGCTCGCAACGTTATTATTGTTTGCGAAAGGACACTTCACGTAGAAGAACTCGAATAATTCTTTCCGCTCGTGCATATTAAACGAAAGCATTATACTTTTTTGTAACCCTTCTCCCCTTTCTCTTTCGTCTCTTTCGCTCTCTCTGTCTCTCTCTCTCTCCCTCGCTCTCGTCGTTTCTCCGGAGCACACCGTTCGTGCCCATATAACCCCGTTTCCTTTTGCGCTCACACACCCTCACTTCTTTTCAGCACACTGCCGAATACTTTATGCTCCAAAATGCTATATGGACACACGATGGTTCGTTAGTATTGCCAGATTCCTGACGAGAAAGCCTGCACATCTGCACCACCAACAAAACAAAAACAAAAAGCGCGCACACAATTATGTTTCCGAAAAGAAGCCCCCGCAAAGACACAGATGGTATGTTCTGTGAGTGATCGTTTGTGCGTGTGTGTAAGTAGGTACTGTGTGTGTGTGTGTGTGGGTGGGTCCGCGCGAGTGAACGAAGCTAACAGGCATCATTACTCTCTGTCTCATTCACGAACGTGTGTCCATTTTTTTTTCGACCTCCCTCTCTATCTTTCTCTTTCGCACGCGCCACGCGAAGCAGTGGGGCCTCGTGCCCCTCCGCGACATTCGGCCGGTCTTCCGCCCTCCCCTCCCCTAACCCTCCCCCTCACCACCCCTCCCCAACCCCAGCCCGGCCGCTTCCTCCAGATAGATGTGTTGGCGCCGCCGCCATCGCGCCCTTCTCCTGACATGGGGAAGGGGAAAAAGCGGGGCTAAGCCGGGCGAGAGGGGTGGATCTGTCTTTGAGACCCAAAGCACGCTCCCCCGTTATCTCCCCCAGCCCTAACACACACACACACACACACGCACACACACACACACACACACACACGCGCGCGCGCACGCGTGGGTCCCCGTCGGCTCTCAAGCCACACCCTTTCAGAGGCGGCCCTCCTTTTTTTATGGCGCCCTTTGAGTCTTTTATGCGAGAGGGACGCGCGCGAAGGCCTCGGCGGCCGCTGCCGGGCCGCGCGCCGACTTGGGGACGCCGCTAAATGATACGGCGAGCTCGAAATTATTTCACATATTCATCCCGGGGACTCTGCCAATTCCCCCTGTTCTTGCCGTGCCGAGCACCGAGCACCTTGTGGTCACATATTGAAACGGCCGGATGCGTTACGTCAAAAAGTCCTTAAAAAAGACATTTTTTTTTTTTTCTTCTGTCAAAGGGGTTGAAGGTTTTCTAAAAGACGATTGATACAATTAAAAGTTACGTTCCTTTGGTGTGATAATATCGCGCACAAGCCAGTGATGGCCATTTTATTTTATTTATTTATCGTTACTTTTTCACACAGCCTGGTTTACGGGCCGGCCCTTATGGAGGGGTGCGAAGGGGTGGCGCGGGGCCCTGCTGGCATTCACGCCAGCAGCCGCGCCGCCACCGCTGCCCCTTTTTTCTTTGCGTCCGCCTCCACCGACGACATTTTCTAGTAAATATCAAAACTGCGTCCATCCCAGCAGGTTGCTACCCACGGCCCCTGGCCCCTTGTTCGCTCCATTCACTTTAACTTCTCGGAAGTCTTGCGCTGATAAAAACTACAAATTGGTGGTAATTCCAGGGATTCCGGATAAACTTCAGGTCGAAAGTATTTTCGTCCGCGAGGACGAAAAACTCTGTGAGCGTCCCACGCGCGTCGCGCCCCGCTGCCAGGAGGCCCACGCCGCTCCCTTTCCCCTCCCCGCCGCTCCCTGCCTCTCGTCCCCCCGGCGTCGTCGAGAGGGAGGGGTGGGGCCGTAATTTGGGATTCAGCGTGGAGAAGATCTAATCACGCCATGGCCGCTGTAAATTGTAACATTTCTCCACGGGCCCGCGCGCGCGTGCGCGCACACTGGCGCTGGGGACGCCGCGCCGCCGCGCCGCCGCGGGGCATGAAAGAAAGAATGGCACCGAGTTATGAAAATGGCCCCCTCGCAGGGGCGGGTCCAGGCGGGTCCAGGCGGGCCGGGTCGGCTGCCTTCATTAGAGAGCGCCAAGCCCGGGAGGGGTGGCGGGCGGCGGCGGAGGGGGGAGCGCAGGCCGGCTGGCGCCGCCCGCCCTGTCTTGACTCAGCATTACCTTTCACAAAAATCGGTCTCTTTCGCGGACTGTGCGGGTGGGTAGAAAAAATAAAAGTTCCGACTGAGAAACACTTTCCGCGCAGAGTAAGGCCGGCGCCAGCCCCACTCTGTGCCAGGCCGCCAGGTGTCGGCATGGCTCTGTGTGTGTGTGTGTGTGTGTGTGTGTGTGTGCAGCGAGGCCCTCGTGGGGGAGGCGGACGGCGCACTGATAGGCCAGGCTGCACGACTAGAGCTCCGCATGTGAGTGTGTGTGTGTGTGTGTGTGTGTGCACGTGTGTACGGCACGCCGTGACCCGCCCCGCCCCTAGGAAATCAGAGGGCCAGGTGAGCTCACGTGGAGGGGGCAGATAAGGCGGGGCCCATGGCGCTGCGTGTGCGTGTGGTGCGTGCACGTGTGTGCGCGTGTGTGTCGACCCTGCCTGGGCCGACGCGGGTCTCGGGTGGACGATTTTTCACGTGCAAAGATTAAAATGCGTTGCGAGTGTCGCAGGAAATGGGAGGAATGGTGCGTAACAAAGCCGCTCTCTCTCTCTGTTCCTCTCGCTATAGCTGCCTCTCCCGCGCCCTATCTGTCTCTGTCTCTCGCCCTCCGCCCTCCTCCTCCTCCTCCCTCTCCGCACACTCTTCCAACGGTCCTTGAATGGCGAAGGCCCCCCATTACAGTGGTGCGCCACCCTAGCCCTGATGAAAGCGAGCACTTCGTGATGTGACGGTGCGGCGTGGCGTGGCGTGGCGTGGCGGGGCGGGGCGGGGCGCGGGGCGTTCCAGGCAAGCCCACCTTTATTCCAGCCCCCTCCCCCCCTCCCTCTTTCAACAGCCATTGGGGCCGGAAGTAGCACGGCGTGGCGGGGCCACCACGGGGGAGAGGCGAGAGGGCCCCGTGCCTTCTATTATTGCGAGAGGTGGCGGCGGCCGGCCACCGGCAGCCACCGGCAGCCACCGCAGCCACCGCCCAGGAATGGCGGAATCCTACGCGACGCGGGGCGCTCTGTCGGCAAACGTGGGGGGGGGGGGGGGACGAGCCGCGGAAATTATGACGAGTGGCCGAATGGACATTCCGGCGTGCGCAAGCAGCGAGAAGAGCACACCCAGGAAACCGATATTTCTTTGATAAAAAAAAAACTCCCGAGAAGTTTAAGCAGGATTTGAAATAAATTGTCGAATTAGAAAAAAAAAGTCCCCCAGACCACAAAAAAAGTCCAAGTTCAATTTTGTTTATTTATTTTTATTATATACTTTCTATTTCAATGAACGTCAAAAACTGATGATCAGTTCGAAATTCACCGAAAACACACTTTGGGTAATTATAGAACGCTCCATTCCGGAGGTCTTAAAACCAGCAAATAAGATGCTCACCTGCTTAACGTAAAAAGTCAATTTTTAAATGCCTGTTTGTTGAGTTAAAACAGTTTGTCTTTGTAAAGTCAACAAATCTCTTGAAAATATGACAGAATCTGTATGATTGTAAAGCTGATCTCGGAGGGCTCTTCCACAGGGGCTAATGCGCACGCCGCAGAAGACGACCCGTGGTTTTACTGTGCCAATTTATAGTCGGACAGGCGGGAGGGGGGGGGGATTACCAGCGCGAAAAATAAAACCGTGCTCTCACAAAGGAGGAGATGAGGTAATTTCGGCTGTGCGAGGATGCCCAAGGGGTGGGAGAAGAGGCCAGTGGAGAGCGGGAGGGGCGGGAGAGGGGCGGGCCGCGCCGGGCCGTGCCAGGTCCAGGGGTCTCTTCGCTCTCCTGCTTCGCAACACGATGAATGGCGGAGCTTTTATCTTGGTGGGAAACGCGAGGATTTTCTCATTAATTTTGTCAGCTGCGCCGCGAGGTTGTAAGTAAAATTCCCGCTTTTTATTTCTCTCTCTCTCTCTCTTCTCTCGCCTCTCTGTCTGTTCCTCTCTCTCTCTTTTCTGCTTTTCCTCTTCTCTCTCTCTCTCTCTCCGTTTCTCGAAACGCCTGCATTGTCTTTTCGCGTTATTTCTCCCTCTCCGCCCGGCCGCAACTCCTGCCGCGGAATATATATGTATTACAGAGGTTGAGCTTGGAATTGTCGTGGCACAATGGAAGGAGCGCGGTGTCGCTGGTGTGCGCTCTCTAAGCTTGTGGCTCTTGCCTTTTGTTTCCAGGGAAACCCACATCCAGCGGCGCTAGCGGCGCCAGCGAGCGGGCCCGGTGCCCCCCCCCCCCCCCCCCCCCCCCGCAATTGTACCACTCTCTTTCTCTCCGGCAAACCGCGGCGCTCTCTCCCTGGCCACGCCTTTCTCTTTTGCGGTTTCTTTAGAATTACGAACAATTGCGGTGGAGGGAATCCAGAGTCACAAACGACCCCCAGCTGGGCCGCTCTGGGGCGCACCGCAACCCTAAGCCCTTCATTTCCCGCCCCATTTTCTTTGTTTTCATTTCTTTTCCCTTTTCTTTTTGGTCCAGATAACTGAAACTGCTGGAAAATAAAAAAAAACACAGTTGCTGTAGCAAAAGGCGTCGTATTCCGTTCCGAGTTCGAGCGGAGGTTTCTGCAGCGGCACAGCAAAATTTGCGTTGGACGCAAGAGCGGGGCGGTGTCGGGACAGTGGCCCCCCACCGCCGCCGCCGGCCGTCGCCATGTCTCGGCTCGGCCCCGGCGCTCACAACGTCGACACTGTTATTGCCGTCTTTGAAGCCGGTGATGAGGTGGGGACGCGTGATGAATACATTCAGTAATCAGCGTCTCTCTCTCTTTCCCTCTCACTCCCTCTCGATTTTTTTTCCTTTCTTCTTTTTCTTTTTTGGCCGGCACAGCAGAGAGCTGGAGGCCACCCTCCGCAACGAATTGCTCTCCTTGATGACTCGTCAAAGAGCACAAGGAGGAAAATGAGTGGGGGGGGGGGGGGGTGGACACCCGTGGACACCGAGACAGGATTCTGTGGAGGAAAAGTGCGCGACAGAGCAGAATCAAGCCGGCGTCGAACCCGCGCCCCCTCCGCACTCTCTCCCGGTTACAGCCACGTGATGGCCGCATTTACATATTTGGCACACGCGCGCGCAGCAGGGGCATTTTCTAATGTTTCGCTTTCAGTGTGTCGGTTGCGAATGTGTGTGTGTGTACGTGTGTGTGTGTCTGTGTGCGGGCGTGCGCGCATGCGTGCTGGCTCGGCGCGTAAAACAAGTTCATCTCGGGAAAAGAGTAATATAAGAGAAGTGTGTAACCCAATAATGAAAAATTTCGCGTTTCCGTCCAGCTAATTTGCATGCGCGAGGAGCACAGCAGTGCCTGGCCAGTGCCTGGCCAGTGCCCAGCAGCCACACGAGTGTTTTCCTTCCGCTCTGCTCCAAAAAGAAAAAAATTACGAAAAATGGAAACTTTCCTCAGATTTCTTTTGTTGGCACGGCACGATTCCCTTTCTCTTTCGCTCACTCTGTCCGTCTTTCTCTCTCTCGCGCGCGCGCTTTTTCTCTCGGTACAACCGCGTTTATCAAATTAAAAAATTATGTCGGTCGCTCATTCATTCAGTTAGCGCGGGGGGGGGGGGATTCTTTAAAATCAGCGGCGCGGAGAAGGAATGGGCGAGAAAGTGTGAGAGTGCGGCGGGAGTGAGCGGGGGGGAGCGAGAGGGGGAGAGGTGGGCGGGAGGACGGCGAGGACAGTGTTGAGCTCAATAAAAGCAATACAATTGGGAAGCGTTGTGTCGCATCGTGTCACGCCGCGGCGATCCTTCCCATCCAAAATACATCAGGCAGGGTTCAACAAGTTGCCAAAGGAAAGACCGCGCTCGCCCGCCATTGATTTAGGAGGGGGCGGCGGAGGGGGAAATGCCAATTCGTTCGGCTGCTCGGTCTTCAAAGGCTTCCGATTGGTGCGGTGGGGCCGGAGGGGCCGGATGGGCCGGCGGGCCCCCCGCGGCGTGCCGTGCCCTTCACAATAGGCCGAAGGGGTGGGGGGGGGGGGGGGGGGCGTCCCAGGTGGAACGGAAGGCAGAAGAAACGTCCAGTGTTTCGCTTCAGAGCGACCATTATCATGATCATCATCATGATCATCATCATGATCATCACGATCACGAGCATCGAACATAATCATCGGGGTCATCATGAACATCACTCTCGCCAGGCATACGATCATCACTAATGTCATGTACATCTCCCACATCATGATCATGATCTGTACCGTGACGTGGCCCCATCATCATGAACATACCATTTTCTTTCCCCCCGGGCCTCCTACCATCACTGTGGGTTGCCTAGCCTCTGTTCTGCGGGCGCCACACGCTTCCTGCTCGGGGCTTCCTGCTGCACTACAAAAGACGCGACCATCACCACCCTGCCGGCCGGGTTGCGGTGCTGCGTCGTACTCCGGGGACATGGTCCTGCGGGACATTGTCCAGGGAGTCCAGGGACACAGTCCACGGCCAGAGTCCAGGACGTGACAGATGTGGCCCTGGGCACACAACAGAGCCGCCCGGAGTGCGAAGTAAAGCCCGGTGGAGGGAGGCGTCGGCCCCCGGCTCCGGCCCCCGGCTGCGACCCGGGTCAGGTTGATGGGCCCACTTCGGTGCGACCGCCCGGCTCAGCTCGACTCGGCTCCACTCGGCTCGGCCCCTCCATACTCGCAATTCGTGAAACTTTCCCGAACACTCCGGTCTTCCAGCACAACCCCAGGGGGAAACTGTGGGGGAGAGAGAGAGAGAGGGAGGGGGAGTAGTCGACGAGGGAGCGGGAGGGAAAGAGACGGGCAGGACGGCGAAGCGTGGGGGACACGCAGCCCCGTCCTCCCGCCTCTCCCCTCTGCGGGCGGGGGTTTGGAGTTTGGAGCTCATTTAGGAGGGCCTAGGCGGGGCGCGGCGTAGTTTGGCGTGGGGTGGCGTGGCGGTGCGGTGCGGGGCGGGGCGGTGCGGGGCGGGGCCGTGTGGTCGTGGGATGGCGCGCGCTGGTCTCAGCCCGGCACGGCGGTCGATGGCGGACTGCTGTTGGAGGTAGAGGAGTGCACTCTCACAAATAAAGGGCCTTCTCCCAGTGTGCTCCGCGCGCTGAAAATTTCAAGAACTAAATAATGAAATGAGGGCGGGAAATGTATGATTGGCGTTCAGCGACTGCGATTTAAAACACCCTCGGATCCAAGTCGCACGGCTGGTCGGCTGAGCTTTAGGTGGCCCCTCTCTGTTTGAAATCCGTTAATGAAGCCCCCTGTCGCAAAGCGGGCAAGAGAGGGAGAGAAAGAGGAAAAAGAGGAGGGAGTGAGGTGGTGGTGAGAGAGAGAGAGAGAGAGAGAGAGAGAGAGAGAGAGAGCGAGAGAGAGAGGTGCAGGTGTCACGAGAAAGGCGAGAGGGTGGAAATGCTGCGGGATCGAGAGGATGGGGGCGGCGGGCGCCATGATTTCGCGGGCCAAGGATTACGTCGCTGATCCGACAGGGGACAGATATGTCCAGATAAGTTCTGTCCCCCGCGGGCCCGTGGCTGTGCCATTTTTTTTTTTTTTTTTTTTTGCTTCCCCGCCTCTCTCCTTGTTCCAAACAACGCAAACCACTCTTATCCCGTACTACTCGCACTCCCAATTCGTTCGAATTCGTCCCCCCCCCCAAAAAGTCGCTACAACTCCTCCAAGTGTTCACCTGGCATTTTTAGTTGGCTGCCGCTCACCTGTTTGTCCGCCGTGGAGCAGCGCAGAGCCTGCCGTCTATGCACGGCGCCTCGTTCTACCGATCATTCATCTATGACTCCCCCCGGCAACTTTTCCATCCCGTCAGAAACACGCCCAGAACGAGCGGCGGGGTGCAAAAAAAAAAAAAGCCGCGAGAGATAAAGTTTGATTGATGAAGGTACTTTGGAGACTGCGCGGGAGGGGCCTCATGTGGCGCGCCGCGCTGCTTAGACCGGCAGGGCCCGGAGGGGCCTGGGGGGTCGGTGGCCCCCCCTGCTTGGCGGCTCGGCTGGCTGGGCTCGGCCATTTTTCTTGCCGCGGCGCGGTGGTGGCCGGTACCGCCGGCCGGTCCGAGCGGTGCCCGCGAGCCCGGGAGCCCCACACCGATCATCAATCCAGGCGAGCGCCGCACAGAGAGACCGGAAAAGGGAGCCGGAGTGTGGGGCACGGCGTCCACGTCAGGTGATCGCCCGTGGACTCGGAGGGAAGTCGAACCGACCGGACCGAGTGCGAAGTCGGTTTAAAGCATTCCAGCGCCAGTACCGCTGAGTGGCTTTTGTAGTGGACTTTGCAATTTTTCCTATTCTGGTCAGGAAATATTTTTTTTTTTTGTTTTCCAGGTCGGTACAATGACTGCTCTAAGCAAGGGACCCCTCGGGGCCGGGCGCGGCGCGGCGTCCAGTGGGTCTGTACGAGCTCCCCCCCCCCCCCCCCCCCGCCGGTCCTGCTAATCAGGTAAAGCCCGCAGTAAAGCGGGCTGGACACACACGCGAGGTGGCGAGGCGAAGTGCCGCTCGGGGGAGCGCTGTGCCCGCTGTGCCGGCAGTGGCGCCCTCTGCCGGACGAGACACGGCGGGACAATGCGCGCGCGCAGATTCAAAAGGACCCGCAGGGAAATTCGCAGGCCCGGTGAAAAGAAAGGGGAAGCAGAGAGAGAGAGAGAGAGAGAGAGAGGGGGGGGGGGGAGCGCGACGAAGCAGAGGAGTGCAACAGAGAGACAATCATCCTTTTCAGAAGGAATGATGAATGAAGTTGCACAATTTATCACCGGCGGCGAGTGAGCAGCGCAGAAAGTAGGAGAATCGTTTTAATGCGCTCGCCGGCGGCCGGATGGAGCAGGTACGTCGGTGAGTGTCGGCGGAGGGGAGGGGGTCGCTGTCTGCGGGCGCCGGCGCCACTGCTGCTGCTGCTGCTGCTGCTGCTGCTTGGCCGGGAGGGAGATAAAGTTCTGGACGCGGTGACCAGACGCCCGCTCATTCCGCATTCAATCACCTCGGTATCGATCATCCTTACACGTGGGTGTGCGTGTGTGCGCACGTGCCCGTGTATGTGTGTGTGTGTGCGTGTGTGTGTGTGTGTGTGTTAGGGTGAATATAGATAGAGTAATCATGGCGCTGGCGGATGGCAGAGGGCACTGCGCGGAAACTATCGAGGAAGTTTCCTGATACAAAATGATCCATTCCCCGTGACTGCGGTGCGTGGGGCGCTGCGGCCTCCACAACGCTGCCCTGGTCTCATCAAAAACTCTCCGTTCTCGCGGTATTCGCTGATCCCATGATCGCATACTGCCATTGCGTGTCGCACGAGGAGCAGAAAATGACCACGAATAAGGAGAATCTCCTGCTGCGAGCTCTGACTACACCTCGCAAACCCGACGCCCATCAACTCTGCTTGGAAAACCTGAATTCTTCACTCCTAATTTATTTTTTTGCGCTGCTTAATATCTTCTTTTTTTCTTCTGACGTGGGCGCCACCCGGTCAGCAGCAGCGTGGACCGCGAAGTGACGTGAATTAAACGTCCAGGGAAGACACGCGTCAGCGACGACGCTGTGTCACGAACGGTATCCCTCTCCTCCCATACTCTCTCTCCCTCTTCCTCTTTCCCTCTCACTCTTCCTCGCACCCCCCTCTCTCTCTCTCTCTCTCTCTGTCTCTTTGGAAACGTGAAAATAAGTGCGGTATGCGATGCGTTTTTAGGCGTAGGGCGCTGGTGCTGTGCACGGCTGAGGGAGAGAGAAGCCGAGCACAGCCAAGCAGCTAGCGGGAGGTTTGCTGGCAGTGCGAGTGAGAGAAAGCGACTGACGAAGAGAGGGTTAGAAGGGAGGGAGAGAGAAAGGGGGGAGGGGGAGGTAGAATGTGGGGACCCGCACGGAAGACCCGCCGCAACGACGTCGGATTAAAAAAGGGCTGGCCACGGCGAAATACGGGACAGACAGTTTGTGTATGTGTGTGTGTGTGTGCGTGTGTGTGCAGAGGGAGGAAGATGCCAACGGGGAGGGGAGAAAGAAGGGGTGGCGCCTGTGCCGGCCAAGGCTATACACGCCATGGCCCTCCGCCAGGGCGGTGCCGGGGCGGTGCCGGACCCGGGGGAGGGGGGAGGGGAGTAAGAATAATGGTCGGGAATCACTTTATATTCTAATGGTTTGCAAATAGGCCAGCCCTCCCTGCCCTGGCACGGGCGCAGGCACGCACCACAGAGAGGGAGAGAGAGAGAGAGGGATGGCGGCAGAGGGAGGGAGATAGAGAGATAGAGTTCCTAACTCAGCGCCCCCGGTGGCCCCAGCCACCACCGGCGCGGCCAGTCTTAGGCGAGGGGAGGGGCCGCCGGCATCCTCCTCTCATTCTCTCTCTCTCCCTCTGTCTCTCTCTCTCTCTCTCTCTCTCTCTCTCTCGTTGGCTGGCACTGGCCAAAATGAACGGCCTGGAAGGTTTGGCGCGCCGTAGCGAACACGGGAAAAGGGTGGGGCGATGGAGGGGAGGGGGGCGCCCGGGAGGGCATTGATGAGGGTGGGTTTGGGCTAGCGCTTCCGAGATTTCTTCTACTCCCAAAAAAAAATGTGTTATTCGGGTTGTCATTTTGATCAAACGGCATGTACCCGCACTTCACCGGAACGTGAAACACGCGTGTACAACGCGACCGTGTTTTATATTCCAGCATGTGTGCGGTCTGAGATCCTGGCGTGTGATGTCAGCGAGCAGGGGAGGGGCGTGCTGAACTCTGTGAGTTTAGGCCCCTTACGAGAGGGCTAGCGGAGAAAAGGAGGAAGAGAGACAGATGAAGAGAGAGAGAGGGAGACGGAGAGCGTGTTGGAGAAGAGGGCGAAATAAAAATGGAAGAGGCGGAGTAAAAATAAAGCGAGAGGGGGGAAGTGGGGAAACATAAAGGCGGGCTGGATAGCGAGTCCGAGAAACGTGCTGGGCTGTGCAAAAGATACATCTGCAAGATAAATTGAATGGGGGAAGGGAAAAGGAAAGGGAGGAGAAGGCCGAGCGCCATGGCGAGGCGGGCCCTCCGACCGGACCCTGAGAGAAAATAAATACCGGGGCTGCGAGCGCCAAGCACAGGCGCCGGCCGCGCGGGCGCCGTATTCACTCTCTCTCTCTCTCTCTCTCTCTCTCTCTCTCTCTCTCTCTCTCTCTCTCTCTCTCTCTCTCTCTCTCTCTCGTTCTCAGAAAGTTTTTGTGCCACGGGGCTGAAAAAAGTACGAGTGGAAAATATGGGAAAAGAGATGCTGCAGCGCTTTCTTTTCGGAGTGTTCGTGGAAGACACGTTTTTAGTTTTTTAATTCAACGCCTTAATTAGTTTTTGCTCGCACCGGCAGCTCAGTTCCTCTGTTTAGTCGTGACGATTCTGCTTTGCATCACACCGGCCCGTCCGTCACCACCCCTTTGTCTCTCCGCCTTGTCCGGTGATGAAGTTTCACTCTGGGAATATGATTATTGCGGGGGCGGCCCGGGCCCTCCTCTCGTTTAGTTTCCTTTTTTGTTTCTCTGAGCTCGTGTAACGCGACGAGCCGCGGCGGCCGAACAGGTTCTGTGAAAACCAATCGGCTTGTCACTCACCAAACAACACGGCGAAAGGTCAAGGATTGGGGACAGCGTCATAAAAACACGATTTGCATGGCCGTGCATTATATGAATGCGGTACCTGTGACCCCTGCGGACCCCTCCGCGGTCCGCGGCGGGGCGACCCTCCGCCTATGTCCCTCTCTGTCTATCGCACGCACACGCTCCGCAGCCGGGCACGGGTGCGACAAGGAGGGGTGCAGCGCGAGGTGCGCGAGGCGACCGCCGCTGCCGCCGCCGTGTCAAAGGTGGTGAGAATATCGGGTCCGGTTTGGAGGGGTGGGCCGGCTGCTGCCGCGGCCGGCGGCCGGCGGCGCTGCGTGGGCGGAGAGGCGGCCGGCGGAGGCGGCGGAGGCGGTGTGGGTGGAGGGCCGGGCGGCCTCCCGCCTCACACCGGCCCATACCGACACTGGACAACCCGTTTCGTCGTGGGAAAAAAAAAGAGAGAAAACGGGAGGTCGGAGTGACAGAGAGCGCGTTCGGCTCTTTGTCAGTGCGTGGGTGGAACGGCGAAGGGAGACGCTAAAGTGGTGTATGCTAGTGGCCGGCCGAATTTAATTTCGGCACATTGATCGTTTTTTATACATACAGAATGAGGAGCTCTTTTTGCGAAACCCGAAATCTCCGATTCAAGACCAATATTAAATTACCTGAATCAAGCAAAAAGTAGACTTTAACCGAAGTATAAGTCCTAAGGTGTCTTATATATTTATGATGACCTCCCGCTGAACTTAACTAAGCAGTCCCGTCCGGAATTCAGATGCGAACCCGTTCAAACAAACCCAATTTTTCTCCGTAAATCGGCTGGCGGCATCGTGCGGCGCATCGAGGAATGCCAGCCTGCTCGTCCGCGCAGCCCCCGCGCAGACACCCCCGATCCGGACAAACGATACACCGTAATGCGCTCGCCGTGAGAAAAAAAGAGAGAGAGGAACACCTGCGGTGTCCGTCCCAGCCGCCCCCGCTCCGCCACCCCCGCACTCACACGCACGCACACACCCACACATGCACAACAGGATCCGATGCGGCCGGACGGGTCAGGCCAGCTTGCCGCGCAGAGGCCCGGCCGACGGCGACTGTCTTGCGTCGTCTTTTATACACCGCGCACAGAAGCGTGGGAGGTTTTTTTTTTCCTTGTGCGCTCCTCGTGATTTCCGATACAACCCGTTTGGGAGGGCGTCCACCCACCCACCCACCCACCCACCCACACCCGCGGCACGGCAATTCGGCGGGTCGTACATGGGAATGCGAAGGTGACGTTAGTCTTACCTGCAGATGCCGCCGAGGCAACATCACCGCGGGACGCGGCCGCCGCCGGCCAGGAGTATCACATCTCTCCGACCTGAGCGAAGACAGGCTCACACACGGAGGTGGAGGACCTTGGGTAGTATGAGAAACCACGAAGAGTGTCTACGCCGCTGGTCTACACGGGATTTCTCATACCGCTTCCATCCGCCCTGAAACTATACCCGTTCTTTCTCTTCCGTTTTCGAGCCCTGTTTGGGAGTGCCAACTCAGCATCCCTCCGAGTTCAAATAACCAGTACGAGAGCCGTGCAGCGGGCCCTCTCCAGAAACCGGTACGTCTTTGGGAACGAAAGTGCCAAGTCTGTCGATGAGAGGAGTCGATTGTCACGAGGCCGATAGTATTCAGTTTCAGAGTGTATCCCGTTAGGCGGCGCACGCTCCCATTTTCAATCGAGTCACGTCAAAAACCGTCCATCGCCTCTTCTGTCACTTCACTTCGTTAACATTCAAAGGATTTTTTTTCGCTTTAAGGGGGAGGGGGGGCAGGAGGGGGGAGCTAAATTATTTTCACTTCATTTTTCATCTCATTACTTCCTCAATCTCTCGCGCCCGGCGCAGACGTGAAAAGCGATAAGTTTTTTTCCGTGTGAGGCACACCGCGGTGCGACACATGGTGAAATGGGGCGCCCGCCGGCCACCGACTCCCCCGTGAGGCCTGAAACCCGAGCGGCAGCCTGCCCGCACCTCCCGTGCATAAAGCCACGCCCCGCCAGGCCCCGCCAGGCCCCGCCTCTCCCCCCCCCCCCCCCCCCCCCCCCCCTCCCCCGGCTGCTTTAAAAAAGTAAGTAGTGGACAAAGTTTCGCCTTCTGGCGGCCCAGAGTGCGGCGATGGCGGCTGTGTTTGCATGCGAGCACGGCGCCGCTGAAAGCCCGCGCGGAAGGGAGGCGGGCGGGCAGTCTCCGTCTCTCTCTGGCACCCGCCGTCGTGCGGGGGCGGGACAGGGACAGCGATATAGAGCGTTGCGGGGGGGCGGACGCTGCGGACGCGGCCGTTGGACGCGCGCTCTAGCCGGGCGGACGCCACGGGCTGCGGGCGAGGCGGAGGTGTTTTAGAACGTGTGCACTTTTTATCTTTTATTTTCTAACTTTGTTTCTTTTGCTCTTGTTTGGCGTTGTGCAGGTAATTGTGGGTCCGCCCCGCGCACGCTACGCACCGGCGCTACACGCCGCAGTCATGCCAGCTTGAAAAAAAAAGTGGCATATATTTTTCCAAGAAAAATACAAATAACTTTTACGTTTTTTTTATAAGTTCTTTTTTTTAATGTGCTTAGAAATTCCAAACGGTTATGACCGAGGCGCCCAGCGCGGCTGGCTTTGCTGGCTTTGCTGGCTTTGCGGGGTCCGGTGTCTTCGTTATCCTCAGATTGCCGGGGTCGGTGCGGAGCGCGGCCGGCGGCCCGGACACACTGGGAAATGAGGAAAGAGCCGGGAAAAGAGAGAGAGGGGGAAAGGAGGAGCTCGCGTGGGGTGAAAGGGAGGAGGGGAGAAAGGGAAAGAAAGGGAGCGGCGTGAAGACTGATGGCAGACAGAGACGTGCGGGGGCGCACGCTCCAAAGAATTTCCTTTTTTTTAGTCGTTGTTTTCCTTTCCCTCCTCTTCCCCCCTCACTCCTCCGCTTGGAACTTTTGGCCTGCAAAACTCTCCTCACGAAACTCTTTCTTTCTCTCTCTCTCTCTCTCTCTCTCTCTCTCTCTCTCTCTCTCTCTCTCTCTCACTCTTTCTCTTAGCCTCGCGTCGAGAAAAATTTCAGCAGAGGGGGGTAACGGCATAAAGCAGCGAGATGAGAGAGAGAGACAGAGAGCGGAAAAAAAGGAGTAACTTTGCTCATTAGTCTGCAAGGGATGGGGCGTGAGGCATTATTTTTCTTCCCTCCTTCATTGTGCTACGTGGCGGTTTTAATTACGCGGAGCCGGTGTCGGCCCGAAAAAGGAGAAAGAAAAAGGAAAGGAGAAAAGGAGAGAGAGAGGTCCTTTTTCTGCCCGGGTCCCCTGTTTAAAATTGAAGGAGCGGCAGTCCGGGCCGCGGGAGAGAGCGAGCAAGGGGTTGCTAGGCCGCAGGCCGCACCAGAGGGTGGATAGTTCTACAGGCCGGAGCCACCGACAGTCCGGAGCCACCGTGGCTTGTCGTCCCAATGTTTTTCCCCTAAAAAGAAAAAAGAAAAAGTCGCAAAAGAAATATCCTCTCAGTTTTCACGCATTTAAAATGTCGTTCTTTGATACTTTTGTGGTTATGTATTTATTTTGCATTTGGTGCCCTTTGCGTGCCAGATCTTCGACATTCTGAAGACGCTTTCGAAAAAAACAAAACAAAATAAAACCACGGTTTCCCAGCGCGTTAGGTGCTGCTGAGCTGTCACTCGCGTCGTGGCTCATTAAGCTCTCGTGACGACGGCATCTTATTTATTAAACCTAAATTAAACCTGGCGAGCCGCGGCCTCGCAGCCTCTCTCGCAGAGCGGGGGCGTCCCCTTACCCGGGGATAGGGTTTCCTTGAATTATTCCGCGCACAGTAAAAGAGAGGCGGCCTCTCTGTTGCCTCTCCACATACTCGTTCTCTCCTTCGCACACTGGTGCCTCTCGCCCACTCTTTTCGGCGTGTTCGCGAACGCCCGCAGGTTTTCCCGAACCCGAGAGGGGATTCGGGGAAAAGTGTGCGTCAACAAACAAGCACGAAGCCACCGACACCACCACCACCACCACCACCACCACCTCCGGCCGGATACAAACTTAACAAAACCCTGACAAATTCTGGGGTGGAAAAATCAATTTTTACGCAGTTTGACGAAAACTTGATCCAAAGTCTCTTGCCGCCGTGTTTAGTCTCGGGGCCGCTGCGTGCGAATACGCCTTTGTTGCGAACAGTGTGTTCGGACGCAGCCGACGTGCCAGTTAGTTGGACACGTCTCCCGCACAATGAAAAAGGGGCCCTGCCGGCCGCCGCCGCCACCGCCCGGCCCGTTAGGGAGGAAGGAAAAAATAAAACATGGCGGCCACGCTTGCTTGACCATTTTTTTTTATTTCTACTTTCCCCTAGCCGAAAGGAGCGCGGGAAGAGGAACAAGCGAGGGGCGAGGGAGGGAGAGAGAGAGAGAGAGAGAGAGAGAGAGAGAGAGAGACGCCGAAAAGAGGGGAGCCGAGGGAAGATGAAGGGGAAGCAGCTAGTATCCCCCGGGCCATGCCGCAGAGCCTGGTGGAGCCCAGCTAGGCGGCGCCGAGCGGCAAACATTCGCTACGCAGGCGCCATCTTCCTGGACCAGCTAACCGCCACGTTTCACTTCCACGTTTTCCTCCTTTTCCGAAGGCAAAACAATGGTCACGGAACATTTTAGTGACTCGATTAATACGTTCACCTACATTACAGTAGACCTCTCTTCCGATACCCCCCTTTTTTTTTCTGTATCGGCCATTACGACAAGGGCCGAGTGGCGAGGCCTGCGCGGCGCCCTGTGGAGCCCTGCGGTTCCCATAGGCCGGCCTGTATCGCCTCTCAGGGGTGGCGGCCCCGCCCTGCCCCGCCCGGCCCCGCCGACCCCTCCGGGGCCTGCCGGTTGGCGACCCTGGACGTGACATGTGGCAAATGGAGTCGGGCTCAAAGCGTCATATACAACTGGAAGCGCCTTGGATATCGCTCCGACGGCGTCCTCTATCGGGCATGTGGCAGTCCCCTTCCCCCCTCGCTGCCCGCGGGCCCCCGCAGCCCCCGCAGGTCCCCCCCACCCCCCATCCCCCTGTGGCACCTCCCGCGTCCATCATTGGAGATTTCGCACTTAATCCAGCGGCCATATAATCCCGCTCGCAGAGGAGCGCCGCTGCCGTGGGTCGCCCCTCCGGCCCCGCCCCGCCACGCCACGCCCCGCCACGCCCCGCCACGCCCCGCCCATCGCTCGCCGAGCCGACCTGGCGCGTACACCTACGTGATAGATGACTGGTCCTGCAGATCACGGCCGCCGCTGCCGCCGCTGGCCGGATCCGCGGGGACCTACACCGGGGACCAGGGGCCGGCGCCGGGACCCTCCCAGCACGTGTTGGAAGGCGGCGGGTCGCTGGACAATTTGCGTCACGTGCACACTATACAGCCCCTGCACACACACACACGCACACACACACACACACACACACACACACGAGAACCCCGCACTGCGCCTTGGAACACCGCTACCAATGCCCATTGTGTTCGTGTTTGTTTGGGTCTCGAGTTGCGATAAGTTCAGCTGTGTAAGCCACCACAGGTTTGGAAGCCTTTTCAAAGACCCAAAAAGAAAACGTGTTTTCCTTTTTTTTTTTGAAACTAAGAACGTTCTGAATCTCCACCTTTTTGAAAATTCGGGACGTATCGCTCCCCCCCCCCCCTCCCCCCTCTCTTCATTATCTTCTTTTCTTACTCTCACCCCCCTTACTGCAGATTGCAAATTTCCACCCCTCGCCGAGCTGCGCCACCCCTCTTTTTTTCAATTTTTCTCTCTCCTATTTTTGTTGTCACCTCTTTCTTTCCCCCGTCTCACTCTCGAGAACGCCCCCTCCACCCCCAACCCTCCGCTCCCCCAAATCATGTTTGATTCGATGGTCGCCTGCGGGGAGCCGGGGGAACCCATGGCACTTGCCGCAGCGGCGGTAGCGGCGGTAGCGGCGGTAGCGGCGGTAGCGGCGGTAGCGGCGGTAGCGGCGGTAGCGGCGGTAGCGGCGGTAGCGGCGGCGGCAGAGCTGACGAAATGACACGAGCCAGCTAATTGCCGTAATCCCTACGTTTCAAGAACGGAATCACTGTTCTCAATTTGCACAGAGACGAGCGCGTTCTACTCCCCCCTCCCCCCGCCCCCTTCCCAATCCGACCACGCATGTGTGCGGGTGGTATGGCGCGCAGTATAAAACTCCTGATCGTTTCCCTCTTTCTCTCTTTCTCTCTTTTTCCTCTCTTTTTCTCTTCATTTTCGACGTTTCGGTCGTCATTTTATACTTTTCCCGACGCCTCAGGCGCGAAAAACGATGACTGATGCTCGTGTTAATGTGTGTGTGCGTGATACTGTTTGATGGGCCCCGACTGGCATTTCCGGTCAGGGATGAGTTGATTATGGTGCGTTGATGCCGGGTCGTCGCCCGGGTTCACCGGGCCGCGTAAAATTGTTCTAATTGCATTTCCGGCACAAGGTAAACTAATTTATTTTGTGGAACCTGGGCCACAGGCCCCTCTGCCACCAATCGGACAAGGATCAACAGCCAGTGAAGAAGATGCAGGGCAGCCTTGAGGGATTTAAAAAAAATAAAGAGTCCAATATTTTCATTAAATTTCTGATAACTTTATTGTTGCTGCATATTTTTGTAGTGATGATGTCTATAAAACAAAAGTCAACAATCATCAAGTCGTTAAAAAAAATGACGGGCATATTAAGTACACACGTATGGAAACCTCCCTCTGAACGTTTTAGAAAAATCTTGAAAAGTTCATTCCTTAGGCTCATTAATATTAAAAACTATTTGATCGTTTCTTTGATTCAAAAGAGGGAATATTCTATTAAAACATTTCACTGACTTGGAATAAAATTTAATGAAAAAAAATTTCTTGCATCGAAAATAACTCAATTGGCGGGAGAGAAAAATTCCCAGATCCAAAGGTTCGTTTGGTTGAAAGCTGCTGCTGCTTAGCGCGCTGACGTTTAGCGGCAGTCCGTGACTGAGGCCGCGCGGCGCCGGCTGCTGCTGCCGCTGCTGCTGGGGTCCTTGAAGAATGCCGCCCCCCAGGCGGGGGCGCGCAGCGAGGGAGGCCCGCAGCTGCTGATGGCGCCGTAATGGTGGCCGCACTACTCGCCGCTCCGAAATGGCGGCCGGGGTAATTTACAACGCGCGCCATCAGTCGCACAAGATTGCGGGGCGTGCCGGGCCGGAGCGGGGCGTTATATTTCATTGGCTCAGGCCGCATATGAGGATCCGTCACATGCGAGCACACACACACACACACACACACACGCACACGCGTGGCCGTGGCACACACAGAGCGCGCGCGCGCGCGCACGCACATGAGGTGCGTCATCAAGATTATTGCCGACCATTCCGAGGCTCCAGCCCGATGCTCAACTCGAAACGGCCCCCGGCCGCCCCCCCGGCCGCCCCCGCTGGCTGCCTCTGGCACGTCATCGTGTGGAACGGCGCAGCGCCGCGGGACTCGGCCGCACCCCACCCTCTACAGGGATAGTTTGGCTGCACGCGACCCAATCCGGACATTTTATTATTTTTTTTTAGAAAAAGACGAGAGAAAAAAGTGGTCCTTTCTGCAGCTGGACGACAAACGAGATGCAAATGACACAACTCCTCCCCCTTTTCGCACCCTTTTTTTTGTTGGCTTTCGTTATATTCACCGCAAGATGAAGAAAGGGGGCCGCGCAATTTGCATGATTTCTGGTGCGCTGCGAAACTCTCCTCGCTGCCCTCCTCGGCCGTGCAAAAGTGTAGGAGGGGAAATGTTGGGAAATCGTGGCGCAAAGGGAGGGGGGTGGGGGGGAGCCGAGTCGAGGCGCTATCCATTATAATGTGCACGGGGTGACCCCCGCCCCCCTCCCCTCTCTAATACGACCCCCCCCCCCCCTACCTCTCTCGCATTCCCTCTTGTCCTATCTACTCTCCCTCTCTCTCTTCCCTCGGAGAGACGGGCTCCGAAAAGGCTTTGGCCCCGCTCGCGCCGCCCGCGCACCGTCTGTCTCTGGAGACTTTGTGATTTGTTGGCAGAGCCCGGCAGAGAGCCCTCCCCATGTTTGTCCAAGGACTCACTGGGAGCGGCAGGGGCCTTATGGGACGAACATCCCCCAGCCCTCCACACACACTCTAAGTCGTGCGCACGCTCACACACACACACACACACACACACACACACACACCGTGCCTAGCTAAGCAGGGCGACGCGAAGGGTGGAGACCGAGTGGGGCGAGTCCGTACAAGAGAGAGAGAGAGGGAAAGAGAGAAAGCAAGAGAGACCAAAAAGGACCGGAGGCTAAAAAAAAAAATGAGAAAGGGGGAGGAGAGAGCAAGAAATAAAACACGTCATGTGTGCGAGGGAGAGGGAGGAGAAAGAGCTGGACGTCTGTACTTTGTTCAGCCAACTCATCTATATGCAAGTCTACGTCTGTGTTCTCAAGCATGGCGCCCCAGCGCTGGGGCGGCCGACCACGCACCGGCACACACAACCCAACCACCCACCCTCAACGCGCACACACACACACACACACACACACACACACACACACTCGGGCGGGCCCGACGTACAGCAATGTTACTGGCTACTTTTCCTAAAACAATTTCGTCGCTCTCGTTAAAATTGCAAAGTGTGGAGTTCTTTCGGCAAAGCGGGGCAGTCTGAATTAAATAATCCGTCTGCTGGAAGGAGGAGCGTCCGGGGCCTGCGTCTGCCCGCCTATATATATAGCAAGGGAGAAAAAGACGTGGGCAAAGCGGTAAAGTTGGAATTATGCCATTTGGTGCTGGCGCCCGGGTGGTGCCCCCCCAGGGGGTGGGGGGCAGACGACCACCACACCTCCGCCCCCCACCCCCGAGCCACCCGAGGTGACACGAACTTCCCAGGGGCAATCCCTGCATCCTGTACCCACACACACACATCTGTGCGACCCGCACTCTCTGCGATTTTTTTTTCATGGATTTAGTGCATTTAAACACGAAATCGCGGACAGACGCCTCCTAAAACTTGCGGAGCGTGCGTCTCGAAAATGTGGGAAGCGAGCGGCGAAGGTAATGGCCGACCGGAGCACGCAGAGGAGGGGTCTGGGGTGGAGCGGCAGACAGAGGCCGGCCCGGGGCAGAGGACGGTCCGGGCAGGCCGAAGCACCGCCGGCCAGAGACCGCCGAGATTGAATGCCCAGCAGGGAGGCGAGGGGTGAGAAAAATGGGAGGAGGGGGTGGGGGAGAAAAAAAAATGGTCGTTGGGAAAATAATAATGCAAGCAGCAGTGGCGGCGGCGGCGGCGGTGGGAGAGAAGAAATTGAGTTAAAGCCGTGCGCCTAGCAGTTAGACTGTCCCGCCGCGCTCGCAGAGCCCCCTAACTCACGGGGGAGGGTCTGCGTTGACTTGGGTCCGGCTGCTGCCGCCGCCGCCGCCACCGCCGCTCTGACTCGCCCGGATTAATCTGTCCTCTGAAATGAAGGCAATATCGAGTTTCCTGACATTGTGAAAAGAAATATATTCATCGGGGAGAGATATGAAGTGGCCCGGCCGCGCCACGGCCCTCTCGGCCCCGGCCCCTCGGACCTCGGTGCGGCGCTCGCTGTGAGACGCCCGGGCAGTGCGGGGCTGCGGAGGGCGTGGCGCCATGGCAGGCTCACGGCGGCGCCACGCGAGAAAACTGAAAGAAAGCTGTTCTGCAGATGAGGTTCCTGGAGGAGCCGGGCCCGGGTGTGTCTGCCGCACTGGAGGCCGCCGCCCTGGCTAGCGTATAAATCTCTTGGCTGTAAGTCTGACTGCCATGTAACTCGCACACACACACACACACACACACACACACACACACGCACGCGTTGAGCGGCAGGTCGAACACCCCCAGGTCAATCCGGACGTTTATCGCCCGTTTTATTTTTCTTTCGTTTTTGTTTTCCCCTCTCGGTTTCTTCTTTGAAATTATTGTTTATGGGTCGGTAGCGATTCAATAGGGAGGAGCCACTGGGCGGTGCGATGCCCGTCCCCGCCGGTCCCTCGGGGGGCGGCCGATGGGAAGATCGAGAGCTCGAATCACGCGCTCCGTCTGCTGGAAGGTCGATCGCTCAGAACGTCATCCTGGAGAGAAGCCGCGCATCCCGCTGTAGGACAGACGGACATAATTATTAACGTTTATTGTTAGTATTTCTCTTAAAAACAGTCTCGACTTTTACTCGCCAAGACAGCCGACAGTTGCTAGTTTAACGAGTGAAGTCGCACCACGAGGTGTGATCCGAAGCAGTTCACACGCTCGATTTACAACGAAAAGAAAATAATACGGGAGACGAATAGGAGGCGGTGGGAGAGGGCGTTGAGCTTTAGTGCTTGGGTGCCCCGCCAGTCATGTATGTGTATGTGTGTGTGCGTGTGTGTGCGCGTGCGCGCCCCGCGTACGCGCCGGCGCCCCCCACTCGCATGTATGAGTGTACCGGGCAAACAGAAAACAAAAATATTGTCGTCGTTTGTTTTTCCCCATTGTTTTGATCGGTTGCTGCGGGGCTGTGGGGGGGGGGGGGGGGGGGGGGGCGGGTGGTGGCAGAGGGGCCTCAATACAGACCGCCGTTGTCTGGGTCAGGTTCATCGCAGTGATTGATCCACTTTCACTCCTGTAGCCTCGCGATGCACGTTGACCGTGAAGCCAATCACATCCTGTCCGCTCCTCTTTTTTTCCCCTCCGGTCCTCGCTGCACCGCGCCCGCCGCCCGCTGTGCTGACCGAGTTCGACGACCTCGTTTTTTTTTATTTCCTTTTTTTTAATTCAGTGCTTTGCGCTACGGCGTTTTGCGTGTTGCGTGTTGGCTGAAACTGAATCGGATGATGCTGGGGGGGGGCACTGTTTTCTTTCTGTAGCTCCATTCGGGTGGCACTGCTGGAACGGCTGGAACACACTGTGGTTTTGTAATGTACGAAAAGCCCCCAAAATATCACGCAGCCTGGCCGTCTCGTTCGATAATGACAGGCCTGCGGCCTTCGGTTCGCAGAACACAGAATGACGGAAAGCGAGATGGGTCATACGAATAGAGAGGCAATAAAAGTGGCTGCGGCGTAAGGTCTCACCTCGCGTCGACCGGTCCCTGCCCCGCATCCAAGTCTCCAGCCGCGCCGACCGAGCCAAATACAGCTCTGAGGGCGTATGAAAAACCTTGAAAAGAGTTATAGATGGTCAAAAAACTGAGGTGAGCTCGTATCGCTGGAGCCCGACTGGAGCGCGACTGGAGCGCGACTGGAGCCCCTGCGGCGGTAGGCCAGCCCGCAGAGCTACGCTACGCGGCGGGACTGCCTACCCCCCAGGCGGCCCGTCACTCCGAGTACACTCACCACCCTCGCAATCATAGGAATGGTTGTTGATGTGTTTTTTTTTTCCTAAAAAGTGGGTTGATTTATAAAATGAATTCTTCGCCATTAAATAGATTTAACTGGTTCACTATGATTGAATGGGTTTTTTAAGAGATCGCTTTAGGATTCGACGTACATTTCTTATTTTGAAACAGCCCTTTTAATATTGATTCAAGTAGAGAGAGATAAAAAAAAATGAATGAGTGACCGAATTCTACCTGCCGCGGGCAACGCGCGGAATTCCGTCGAAACAGGCCGGGCCGCGCGTTCGCGCACTGCGGCTGCTGTCTGTCGCTCCTCCTCGTGGAATTCAATACTCTCAGAGATGCAATTAGACGTATCTCGAGTGACACTCTTCCCTCTCTCTCTCTCTCTCTCTCTCTCTCTCTCTCGTTCTCTCTTTCCCTCCTTTTTTTTTCGTCCCGGGTAGCGACAGCATTTTAGACCGTCGGGTTTCAGGCCGCCCCCGGGCTGTCGGATAGCACCGCTCTTCACGCGCCCAGCAGAGAATGGCAGACGCGCGAGAGGACGAGGAGAGACAGAGACAGAGCGAGAGGAGGGGGTGGGAGGGGGAGAAGGGTGCAAGCGAGAGGGAGGGAGAGTAATTAGCACATACCAAGTGGACGAGCTCTCTGAGGGGCGCGGCCGGGCGCGGCTGTTTGCAGCAGGCCAAGCAGGCCGGCCGCCGCCGCCGCCGCCACCCTCCCCGCGGCACGCCTTGCACACGCGCGCGGCACGCGGCCGCCACACAAGGTGGCACGGCGACACACCTAATCCATTCAGCGTCACGGGGCAGCCGCATGGGCCTGAATGCCAAGTGGGGGAATGGAAACCGCCTAGGCTGTGTAAGCCGGCGGGGCCGGCGGCAGTGCAGCGGTGCAGGCCCCGGCGGGCCCCGCAGGCCCCGCAGGCCCCACCGCACCCGGTGCACAACTGCGGCCCTCACCGGCAGGGCAGCGCGCGAGGTCACAGCCTCCAGCCCACGGCCCGAACCCGTCCAGGAAATGAAATGTGAGACCGATTAAATCGAGGGGAATTCTGTTATTCGTCGACTGTGACCCTATTTACGAGCGAGTCTGGTTTGGTCAAAAAAAGAAAAGAAATGCCACCGACATTTCACCTTTATTTAAATTAAGTTTCTGGTCCATATCGTCATGAATTTTATAGAAGGCATTAAAGTAAAACATCGGCATGAGCAACGAATTCCTGCCAAAGGCACAAAGACGGAGATACAAGGTGTACATATTTTCAAACGCGATTTTGACGCTTTAATGATCGTATTAGAAGCTGGCCGGTCGGGGGGGCTGGAGTTAAAGACACTGGGATGGAGAGGGGACGCGGGCGACGCGGCCGGTTCCTGCTAGATAGCAGATGAGGTTATGTCCCGGCGCCACGCAGAGGCGCATAGCGAAAAATGGAGAAGCGGGGTGAGGGGGGGGGGAGGAGAACGCGTGAGAAATACAGTGAGGGTGAAGGAGAGAGAGAAATAGAGAGACGGGAAAGAGAAAGAGAGAAGCGGGCAGGCATAGCCAGAGAGAGAGAGAGAGAGAGAGAGAGCACAGGGGTGGTGCAAAAACAAAAGCAGAGCGTGTGCCGCGCGGAAAGGGGAGGGGGGAGCGGCGGACCAATGGCGTGGCAGTGCGACGGAGAGGGAGCGCGTGCCAGAGAGGGATGGAGCTGGTCGAAAAAGCAGGGATTGGTTCGCGGCTGCGCTCGCACCGCCGCATGCGCGACCCGTCCAAATGAGTTTCTCCCCCTCCACTCCCTCCCCCCTCCCTCCCTCCCCCCCCCCCTCCCTCCCCCTCCCTCCCGCCGCGGACCCAGCGTGGTGTAAAGCATCCCTAATGCGCGCCGTCCCTTTTATTTTCTCGCTCATTTTGCTTTGCTCCCGCGTTCGTCGCACGTTCTCCCTCCCCCTCCGTCTCTCTCTCTCTCTCTCTCTCTCTCTCTCTCTCTCTCTCCTCTCCCCTCCGTCCCTGGCTCTAGCTTTCTCTCTACCATTCCTCCCTCTCAATCTTCTTTCTTTCGTCCCCTTACTGGCGGCGCCAAAAGCGCGAAAGCCCACCCCACCCACCTTCCAGAGGGAGTGAGAGAGAGAGAGAGAGTGCGAAAGAGTGAGTGACAGTAAGTGCGGGCAGGAGAGAGAGAGAGCGAGAGAGAGAGGTAGTGGGGGGAGTGAAGGGGGTGATAAAGGAAACAAGGAAAGGTGGGGACGACCTGCCTGCGCACGAGGCTCTTCTTCTCCCCCTAAGCGCCACACCGCGCCACACCGCCCCGCACTCCCAGTGTTCCCTTAGCCCCCGTGTGTGTGTGTGTATGTGTGTGTGTGTGTGTGCACCCAGCTAGGCTCAAATTATACCATACCCCTATCTCCCCTTGGCGCCCGGACCGGAACGAGAGAGAGAGAGAGAGAGAGAGAGAGAGAGAGAGAGAGAGAGAGAGAGAGAGAGAGTAGCAAGGGCTCATATTTAATGCCCTCCTTTGTCTCTGCCTCCACCTATTTCACGTAACCTTCTTTACACCTGACTTCTCCCCGCCCCCCCCCCCTACCCTCCTCCATTCCCTGCCACCTCCTCACTACCCTGTTCACATCTGCACCTCCGCTTGGTAACGACTGCCGAAAAGGGTAAACCGAAAAAGAGGAAAATATTTAAATCTCAGTTCTTGAACGACTGAAACTGGCGTTGAACGACCTCTCCCGCATCCTCGCCCCCCCCCCCCTTCTCCTCCTTCTTCTGCTTTCCTCCCCCCGCTCCTCTTCCTCTTCGCCCTCTTCCTCGTTCCTCTTGGACGATAATCATTTTCACCCATTGGCTGGCCGTGTGGGTAACGAACTCGGCCTTCGCCATGCCAAGTCAGTCGCAGGCCCCCGATCACATGATTTGCTGCGGCGGCCCCGCATTTAGCGGCGGACCAGACGAAGATACGGAGGGCAAGTCCCGCACTGCTGAGTGAGCCGCCTGCGGCTGCGGTCGGCTGTGCTCCGCGCCGGTCACCGAGGCCGGGTGCAGAAAACTACTCACTGCGACACGAACCAACTGTCGGTGGGGAAAACTGGTTCGTCGGAATGAAATTTCGTTATACGGGGACCAAAAAAAAAGTGCAAAAAAAAAGAGAAGGAATTGTTTAGCGCTGCGAGAAGGGGGGGAAAGACCCCTTTGGCGGCTGGCTGCACCGCACTAGCAAAACCCGGTGCGGTGTGTGCTGCCAGGCCACGTCGGCTAGAAAAGGGGGAGAAGGGAAAAGGGCTGTTTTTTTGGTCGTTGTTTTCGGTCGGGTCTTCGGCGGCCGCTGTGCAGAATAGACGAGGGTAGGTTGTCCCTGTCTAGTGCCGGGCGGCGGCGGCTAGGCTGTCGAGGTCCTGCACTGGGCGGGGGAGGGGGGGGGGGCGGCCGCGGGGCTGTGGACCCCTCGGGGCCGGGGACCTGAGGCCCAACCTCATCCCTTCACACCGCAGCCTGCCCCGGGCGGCCTGCGTGCGGTCGGAGCGTCGCCATTTTGGCCCATGTTACTCTGTCGCCCTCCTAGCCCCCTGACGTAAGGGGGAAAGAAATTGATGACGGCAGGACCCGAGCCGGCGGCGGCGCTGCCACTCTGTCACTCTCTCTCTCTCTCTCTCTCTCTCTCTCTCTCTCTCTCTCTCTCTCTCTCTCTCTCTCTCTCTCTCTCTCTCTCTCTCAGCCTCCCTCTCACTCTCCCTCTCTCCGCCGCCCCCTCCCTCTCCTCTCTCTCTCTCTCTCCCTCTCTGTCGCCCTCTATCTACGTCCCTCCCGAGTCGTCCATCTCGCTCCTTGCGCTCTCTCCTCGCCCTCGCACGGCCGCGCCCGCCGCGCCCGCCGCGCACACCCACACGGGTTGGGACCCAATTTACATATTCCATGTGAAATAACATGCAGGCGGTGCGCGGGGCGGCGGCGTGGCGCTGGTCTCATCTGTGCCGTGTGTGTGTGTGTGTGTGTGTGTGCGCGCCGCGCCCTCCAAAGAATACCGCAGCGACGCGCACGCTCTCGCACCCCTTAGGACGACCTCTCGCATCCATTTTCCAATTTTTTTTTCTCTCTTTCACTCCCCTCGCGCTTTCTCTTGCGCTGCTTGCATTATTCTACTCCTCTCCCACCCACCACACCCACCCACCCGCTCTGGAACCCCTCTGGAGCCCCTCTGGAGCGGCAGCGCCAGCACGTGTCTCCAGAGCAGTGGTGGCCGTCGGATGTCCAGACTTTCCCGATCATTTCCTGGAAAGCACCACCCCGATGTGCCCTCAAAAAGTTCGTGCAGATCTGTTATATACATTATGGGACTGTCATTTAGGAGATCGAGTCTTCGCAGTACTTGCATTCGGCGGGTGCGCAGAGACGACCTCCCCGGTGCGAGTTTCCCCGCGTTATTTCTTTTTCCTTCTCTTTTTTTTCCCCGTGTGGCCCTCCCACTTTTGCGTCCGCGATTCTCTCTCGTTAAAGATAATGCACAGGGAAGCTCAAGCCACGCAGGAAATTAGGTTTCTAAAGCTTGTGCTGAAACTTTACTTTCCCTCCGCCGACTCGCTCTTTTTTTTCTTTTTCATTTTTGCTTTTGTTCTTTTTTTCCCCCTCTCTTCCCGTGACTATCTCGTGCAATTAAATCCCACAAGCGAATCCAACCGTAATTACATTTTCCCTCTGCGGGTAATGTAAGTAGCGGTGTGTGCGGCGCAGGCCGGCGCAGGCAGGAAAGGCGCCCGCAAATAAATGGCCGGACATGAGAAATAGAGGGCGTCTGCTTTCCTTTTTTTTTTATTGCGCGAACGTTATTTCCCAGAGCGCGCCGCGGGACGAGCGGAGCTGGCAAGCCGGAGAGAAAAACGGGAGGGTATTCGGCATTCACTGCAAACTGCAGGTGCGTGAGAGTCAGGCGCTTCCAGTGTCTGCACACTCTTAGATGCTTGCCCGACACACACAAGCGTCTGACTAGACACACACACACACACACACACACACACACACACACACACGTGCCTCACTCACCAAGTGCTAAACACATTCAAGCGTCTGCCAGACACCAGCAGGCTTGTGGTGCTTATGGCTGTGTATGCAACGGCATCGCCAGCACCAGTATCCGGTAGGCAACCGCGCTCTGCCCGAGTGGCGAGCGGCGGGAGCGGCGGGTGCACCGTGGCAGTTGGGCGGGTAGCGGTGCCGTGTGCAGCGGCTCTAGGCCCCGGCTGGGGACCCGGCTGGGCGCGGCGCAGGTGTGCCCCGACCCCGCAGGCCCCCGCAGGCCCCGCAGGCCCCGCAGACTGCATCTCCCCCCTTCCCGCCGGTAATCACGTATATAGGAGTTCGACCACCCGCGCGGAGCGACAGAGAGACACAGCCCGACACACACATACCGGGAGTGAGTGCGAGAGAGAGAGAGAGAGAGAGAGAGAGAGAGAGAGAGAGAGAGAGAGAGAGAGAGGAGGTTTGCGATTGCACCACCGCGACCGAGATGATGAGTTAGTTGGTCTGGAGAGCCCCCATGCGCCAGTGAGCTAGAGCACTGCGAACCCCAGCGACATGGCGGCGGCGGCGGCAGCGCATCACTGGGGTCCTCTCCCTGTTGCCTCTTTCCTTCTCTGTCTCTCTGTCTGCCTCTCTCGCTCTCACTCGCATGCTCCTGATATAACGCAGTGTGCAGGTCCACACACAACAACGAAAATGGGAGGTGAGAGACAGAGAGAGAACGAGAGACAGAGAGACGGGGGGGGGGGGGGGAGAGAGAGACGTCTACTAGTGGGGTAGCGAGCTGGTGGTCCACCACAGGCCCCCCGCGACGCCCGCCCGCCCCCCGCGAAGCGTCCGCCCCTCCACACCGGGCCACTACTGCACCTGCTGCGGCAGCGGCGGCGGCGGTGGCGGCGGCGGAGGCGCGACGCGGTGGAATTACGAACTAAGCTGAACGTGTGTGCCCACGCTGTGCGTCCCTGTGTGTGTGTGTGTGTGTGTGTGTGTGTGTGTGTGTGTGTGCTGCGATGCGATCCCGCTGCCGAGGCCGGCAGAGCCGCTGCATAGCCCCTGACGGGGACGCCGGGCCCGGCCGGGGGGGCCGCCGACGAGGCCCTGTGCAGCGCTCGGCACGGCGCAGCACGGCGCGGCCAGGGCCGCGGCGGCGTGAAACAAATTTATGGCGGCGGCGGGGGCCGAGCTTGTTTCGCCCCGCCGTCGTCGAAATAGCGGCGTGGAGAGTGAGAGAAAGGGAGAGACAGAGTGAGAGAGACAGAGAAGAGACAGAGAGAGAGAGAAGGGGGGTTAGAGAAGGAGCGAGTGGGACAGAGACCGTCACGTGGGCCGGTGCAGCGGCAGCACCGACTGTCATACGCCGCCCGGCATTAAGGGCGGCACAGCGAAGCGGCTGCCGGCGCGGCCGTCCGCCGGAGAGGCCACACCAGCGGGGAGTAAAATCACTTTCGGATTCCCCTCAGGGTAATTAATGTGCACGGAACTCCAGGCTGGAGAAATCACGGATCGCTCACTTCGATTGCGGCGACTTTGAGCGCGCGACACGCGGACCCTCCTCATTTTCCGGCCAAGATTTTGGCACGGCTGGCCAGCAGCGGGTACACGACACGGCGGCGGGCCCCGGGGCGGGGCGGCGCGCCAGAGGGGCGGACGGCGGGCGTGTTTGGCTGGGTGGGCGGCCCCCGCGGCCCCCGCGGCCCCCGCGGCCCCCCGGGAAGCGCCGAGGTCCCCGCCAGCAGCGGCTGCCGGACTACACGCGGAAATACGAGCGCACGCCGTGTAGCGGTAAGTGGTGGCGGCGGGGGCTCGGCGGGGGCCCGGCGGGGGCCCGGCGGGGGCTCGGCGGGGGTCCGGTGGGGCCTCGGCGGCGGGGCGGCGGGGCGGCGGCGGCTCCGATGACGGTCCCGGTCTGACGGGCGGCCAGGCCTCACTCTGTGTTGCCAACACTAGGTAGTCGCGCACTACGCCCAGCCAGTCACTGCAAATAAGAGAGAGGCGGCGGCGGCGGCCGCCGCGCGCCACGCCCTGCCTCGGCGCAGACTCCGTGCGTGTGTGCGTGCGTGCTTGTGTGGATGTGTGTGTGCGTGCGTGTATGTGTGTGGTAGACGAGAGGAGTGCGCGGGCCGCTGCGCATGGTCCATACGGCGCGTTCCGCAGAGAAATGTGGGCATAGTGGCAGTGTTCGCGCGGGCGCCCCGAGTAAGGCTAACACGATACCGTTGTGCGCCTGAACGTAGTTTGAGAGAGAGAGAGAGAGAGAGAGAGAGAGAGAGAGAGAGAGAGAGAGAGAGAGAGAGAGAGAGAAGGGGCGGTGGGGAGGAGGAGGGAGATCCCCGCGTTGCGACGGCACACCGTCACGAAACGTGCATGAGCGGTTGAAAAGAAATGAGTTGACGTGCCGCGGTTTTTCGCCCAGCGTTACGGTGCGGCCGCCCTGACGGCGCCTGCTGGGTAGGCAGCCCCACACGCACCCGTGCCGCGCGGGCTGGCCTACCCTGGGTAGTGCAGGCGCCGTGCCTGGCGTGCCGCACGGGCTGGAGACTTGGACGCACGGTAGCACGGCTCGTGATGCCATGGCCACTGCGGCGGGCGATGGCCGCCGGCGCGTGAGATACCTATGCGACTTGCTGGTTGAGCTCTGTGTTTTTCCTCCGTTTTATGAACCAATGTTTCGTTGTTTTTCTCCGTTTTCTTGAAGCGACTGCGCCGTACTCCAAGTTTGGTGAGCACTTTTTCTTAACTCGTCGAACAGGGCTCACAGGAGTTTTGTCAGTTTGGTTTTGTAAGCTGACAGGGCCCCCGCACTCACCCGGCGGGCCGGCGGGGCGACCGCACCGCCAACGGCAACAAACACGCGCGCCCTCCCAGAAGAAAAGGACGGGTGCTTGACCCAGAAATGATTACCTGTGCGGAGGGAGTGAGAGAGGAAGTGGGGGTCTTTGTCCCCCTCGAGTGCCCCCGGCCGCTTCCCATTCGTTGCTACACGGAGTGGAGGGGCCCTTCTCGGTGACCAGCGCCGGCCGGGGGAGACCTTTTCGGCCGAGAGCCACCGACAGAACGAAAACGAAACGCGAAAGGTCGCGGCTTTATGTCCTTGGGCTGGAGAGCACGGCGCGGAGGGCGTTCTCGAAACACATCGGCAGCGGGCGCGTGAGTGGGCCTCCGGGAAGGGCAGCGGGGGGACGCGGGCGGCAAGCCCGGGAAATGCTTTTGCAGTCTGTGTCCGCCGCTCACCTGTGAGTTACCGTGAAAGTCCTTTCATTCAAGTTGCATTATTTTTTCTTGAGACGAAAAAAAAACAATCCGTTTTAGTCAAGTCCGATTTTTGACCTGGGATGGATCAAGGACTATTTACACTCCATCCACGTCCAATTTGTAAGGATTACATGAAGTCGTTCTAAGAGTAGAGAACGACATCAGTACGGGCTGGAAGGTCGGGTGGAGAGCCTGTTAAGACGCTTGCGGGTGCCGGCCATAAACACCCCGTCCTCGTGGCGGACGCGCGTACAGCCGGCCTGCGGGCCCCGCGCGCCGCGCCTGTCACCTGTTTCCCCGCCGCGTGTCTCGGTGTTTACATATGAACCCCCGACACAATGCGAGGGCCGCGTGCGTGCGCCGCGGCGGCACCAGTTCCCGAGGAGGAGCCGCGGCCGCCGGCGCAGTGCGGCGACCCGCCGCCACCGCCGCGCCATCTGGTGGCGGGCGCGCGCACTGCGACACCGCGGCGCGGCGGAAGAGGAAGGAAAGAGGAGCCGGCGGGCGAGATGCGGGGTGCGGAAAATAAAAAGAAGCGCGCCGCGCGACCGGCGGCGGAGGGGAGCGCGTGCTGGGTGGGGGTAGTGGGGGCGAGCACCGAGTTCGCGCGGTGACCGCCAGAGCTCGCTGGCCGGGCGCGCGAAAACACGCCGCGTGGGGACAGGGCAGCCACCCTTCCCACCACGTCCTGCCCTCTCTCATCCCCCTCTTTCTCTCGCTCTCTCTACCCCCCCTTCATCGGATTTTCTTTCCGACGTGCAGCCGACCGACCGAGCCGCCGGCGGCAGCCGAAATGGTGGCGGTTCAGGATTTGCCCGACAGAGGCCGCCTGCTGCGTTGCACCGCGAGTAAAATCGCTCGGCGTGTGGATTCTCGCCAACGCTGTGCCGTTTTTCATGCTATTTTGGCCGGATGGTAAAGGACACGAACGCATTGCTAAGCCTTCCAAGTGAACCGGAGAAGCGCTGCTGAGGAACATTGTAGACTACCATGACTTGTTACTCCAGAGTAGAGACTCCAGTGGAGTGACTCCGGCAGAGAGCTTCCAGCTCCGGCAGCAGCTCCAGCAGCAGCTCCAGCAGCAGCTTGCTGGCCGCCCCCATCTCCGCCCGGCCCATACATCTCAGCTGTCCGGGTGCCCCTCCGTGCGCTCTCAGGGCGTAAGCTGCACCGCGCCATTTGTTTCCCAGACAAGCCTCTCCGCTTTTTCCGCAGCGCCCTCTCCTCCTCCCTCTTTCCCTCTCACTCCGGTTTGTCGGAGGCCCCTCCCTCCAGCCCCCTCTTCCCTATCTCTCTCTCTCTCTGCCTGTCCCGGGGTGACCCGCGCCTCGGCACACGGACTAAGGACTAATTAGTATTTATGTTCATCTTTATCTCGAGAGCCAACGTAGGGACACGGAAAAGAGAGAGAGAGAGAGAGAGAGAGAGAGAGAGAGAGAGAGAGAGGGGGGGGGGGACATTCACGTGTGTGCGTGAGGGGCCTAAAACCCCACGCGCCCCGCGTGTCGTCCTTCGCCCAACGACCTCACCTCGTGAGATTAAAACGCAAAACTGTTATCGCAGTTTCCCTCCCTCCCTCCTTGATCTCCTGCTCCTCCTCCTTGTCCCTCTCCCTTCCTTGTGCGGAGCGGCGCCTCTTTGTTCCACCTTTTCCTTTTCATTCCCCCTCTTTTTCTCGCCGGCTTTCGTTGGGGTTTTGACAAGATATACATGTGCGCCGCTGCCGGGCTGTTTGCAAGAAAGCCGTGATGGTCGAGTCGGGGGCCGGGTAGAGTCGGCCGCTGGACCTTTCCTCATCTAGTATTCAGACAAACTCCACCGCTGGGGCCTGGCGGGGCCTGGCGGGGTCTGCGGGGTGGACGGGGCCCACAACGCCCAGGGCTGCCACACCACGGAAAAGAAGCAGCAGCACTGTAAAAAGTGACACCATTCGCCTCTTCAATGGCGCATTTTTATCTGCTTACAGACAGAGGCTACACGTCGTTTTCAAAGTTTGTGTCCGGTACGATGACAAATTTGACGAAGTCTGGTCCAAGAAAATTTACTCTTTCGTATCATTTATTTTTATATTTTTATACACTATTGCGCACAACATTTTTTTTTGCGACTGTATGTTCGCTCGAGCGGCGGTGTCGAAGCGTCTCCAGCCCCGGCGTCCCCGAAGACTGCTGTGAGTCAATCAGTCAGCGCGACCGACTGTGAAATGAGGGACTTCCCGGCGCGCAACATGGCTGGGCAGAAGAGGGAGGGTGGGAGTGGGAGGGGTGAGAGGAGACGGCGGAGTGGGGAGGGCCGCACGTCAGTCACTGATACCTCGCCTCCTCCCCATCGTTATTACTCTCCTGGCCAGCCAGCAGGGGGTCGCGACTGCCCCTGTTGCTATGCAGGGGGCAGCAAGAGGCAGCAGGTTCGAGTGTCTTCGCCTGAGTCTCGACGAATCTTCGCCCGATAGTTTCTACCCCTGGATCGCACGTACTAAAGGGCCGTTTTCGCTCGGCATCTTCTCGAGTTGGAATCCCTCCTGGGACCGATGCGGAAAGTAAAATGAGAACGGCGAAATTGTAATTCTGCCTCTAGGCCGAAACACGAGGAGTCAGTAACCAGAAAGAAGTGCTGGCAATAAAGGTGTGTGCCTGTCTCCCCCTCCCCCTCTTTACATCTCTTCCTCTCTTTCCGTCTCTCCTCCTCCCCCTACCTCCCTCTCTCTCTCTCTCCCTTTCTCTCCCTCTCGGCCGTTGTTCTGAGCGCTCGCTGCAGGAGCAGAACACAGCAGCGAGAGCGGTCGTCGTGAAAAACACTGGGCGATTTTTTCTCAGCGTCAACGGAGGAGATGAGGGCAGAGGAGCGGCAGCAGCAGCGGCAGCACAAGAGACAAGAAAAAGAGCTTTTTCAGCGTCGTTGTGCCCGTGAGCTCGGGCACGGTGGTAAATAATCCCAACTCTGGAAAGAATCGCCGTTAAAAGTTTTGCTGGAGTGGTTCATGGAATAAGTTATAGTCCCTTTAAAAACCTGTGACCATAGTGTCTTCTTCACTTGTATAAGTTTTACATTCATTATTTAAGCTCTCATCAACTTTGCTCCATCGTCCGGCTTATCGCCCTATCGAATGCTGCATCATTTTCTCTCTCTCTTTCTCTCTCTCTATCTCTCTCTCTCTCTCTCTCTCGCTCTCTCTGGCCCTTCCTTCGCGAGCGTTGCCTCGACACGCCTTCGTTAACAGTTTGGCCAGATTAGGTGGGGGTTGGCAGGACTGGTGTGCGGGGCACGGCGGTGGCCGGCGGTGCCAAGCCAAACAGACGACGACGCTCGGGCCGGCACCGGCCGGCAGGGGGCGCCACGCGGTGTGCGCCGGCAGAGGACGTGTATTGCACACTTGGGACCAAAAAAGGAAAATTTGCACATCTGATGAGGTTCCGAGACTCCTGCGCACGGAAAGAGAGCACACGAGGGGAGAGTGAGGGGGGTGGGGGTGGATCCCAGGAAGCACACCGCTGAGCCAGAGGCGGCTGCAGGGTCCTAGTGCTGCCGTGATGGCCCCCGCTGTTGACTCGCACACCTCGAAAACACCCCCCCCCCTTCATCCGGTATCCGCGTAAACTTCCAAAAACTAGCGTCAGGAGGGAATTTTTAGATTTAAAAAAATGTAGTTGTTCCTGCAGGTTGACGTGGGGTGGGGCTAGAAGGGCCAGGCCCACACCACCGCGAGTTCTTTGCGCCTGCAGTAACTCTTCCTTGTCTTTCTCTCTCTTTCCCTCCTCCCCTTGTACTCTCTCTCTCTCTCTCTCTCTCTCTCTCTCTCTCTCTCTCTCTCTCTCTCTCTCTCTGCCCCCTCCCTTCATTTTCGTCCAGCATTAATTTCCTCCAGGAATAGCCGCGCGCCGCCCTCCCGGGCCGCGTCCGAGGGCAGCCCCTATCGCCCTCCCCGTCGCACCCCCTGCGGGCCGTGCGGATGCTGCTGTTGCCGTCCTCGTCCCACTCCCAGCACAGCCCCTGCCGGCGCCGCGCGGCTCCGTCTTAGTGCGGACGCAGCCCCGTCTGGAGGCCGAGATGCAAATTTCGCCACCCCGTCCCGGCGTGCGCCGCACTGCCCACTAGGGCCCTCGGAGGGGGAGGGGGAGAGAGACAGAGGCACGAGGGTGGTGGTGGGTGCGCAGAGGGGTGGGAGAAAGAGAGAGATAGAGAAGGAGGAAGGGAGGGAGACGCCCGATGAATGCTCAACTCGTTGAAACTTTTCAGATGGCGCGAAAAGTGCTGGCACATGTGGGAAAGTTTTCGGGGCGGAGCAGCAGTCATGGAGGGTCCGCGCCGCCGCCCCCGCCGCCCCCCACCGGGCCCCCGCCAGGCCCCCGCCGGGCCCCCGCAGTCAGGGGAGTGTCTGGACTTACTAACGGACCACCACCTGGGTCCAGTTTGGTCGTACCCTCCGGCAAAAGGCCGGGAGGACGCGACAGAGAGCGCGCGGGAACTCGAGTCCTCGGCGTCGCCGGCGCCGCCGCTCTTGTCGAGGGCGTCGCCGGCGAGGCCGCTGTCCACCTCCGCCTGCCGGAGCGCGAGCCGAGGGGGACAAGGTGGGCGCCAATGGGATGGGGGCCGGGGGAAACACGACGATGTGACGGAAGGAAACGGAGATAAAAGACAACGAGAGGAACAGAGAGGGAAGGACGGCCGAGCGTACAGCCCCATGGCCTCACCTCCCATTTCACCCCATGCCACAAGCTGGCGGGGCTCGCTGGACCTGCGGCCGGCGCGGCCTGTGAGCGCCCTCTTGGCCGTTCCTTCCAAGTGTCTCGTTTGAAAACGCTGCGCTCGCTGCGAACCTGTAATGTGTCAAGGAGGGCGTTGGTCACGGCATTCAGAAACATGAGCAGGGAGTGAAGGCCGCCGCCCGCGTGAGGCACTGCTGCTCCCGTTCGGCCGTGTTGCGCATCCCGTTCACTCATTAATGGATCAATACTGATTAATTCAGTTCATTTATTCTTGAAGGCTCCGAGGTGGGCTCGCCGCAGCGGCTGACGCTGAGCCTCCGACGAGAGAGAGAGAGAGAGAGAGAGAGAGGCCGCTACGGCTGGAACAATAAGATGAAAGTTTGATGCTGCGGAGATGCCCCCGTGTTCTGAGGGCAGAGGGCCCGCTGGACCAGGGCTCGGCCAGGGCTGTCCGCGAGGGATGAATACGACATGCCTGCACGCCTTACTCGCACGGGACGGCGAGAGACGGCGGCTCGGACAAAAAAAAGGGAGAAAACAGCATTTTTGAACACTCATGATCGTGTTTAAGATCGTGTTCAGGTACAAAATTCTGCTATGGGCGTGTCCGTGACGAAACTGGAGCTGGTGGCGAAGGACGCCATCGACAGAAGGGGGCTGCTGGCCCTGCCGGGCCTGACGGTCCCGATGTATACGTTGTCGCCGAGGGGGTGGGGGTGGGTTTGTGGTGGAGCGGGGCGAAGGGTGGAATGTCACTCTCCCGGCTGCCGCCACCCCTCTCTCTTTCTCTCTCTCTCTCTCTGTGAGGAGTGGGCTCACCTTAACGCCGAATGGCCCCGGCTGCCCCGGCCCAGAGACCGCCGCGGCCACGCCACGCCGCCCCAGCCGCCCGCACGGCGCCCGGGCCACGGCCTCGGCCACGGCGGACCTCGGCGGGCCACGGCCTCGTCGCCACTCTCACGCTCCGCTGCGAGAATCTCATTAAGTCTCTAAACGAGCTTTCCATGCTCTCAGCTGGGACTAGCAGGGACTATGCCACCGCCCACCTCCTACCCTACCCCCCCCCCCCTCTCTCTCTCTCTCTCTCTCTCTGTACCGCCCCTTCACGCCATACCACGGTCCCAAGGATACATGGCACATTCCTGGCGGCCTGACGTGGTACGGTCCACGCACACACACACACATACAACCCCCCCCCCACACACACACACACTCACACGCTCACTGCCCTGCGCAGCAAATGACGCAAAAGCCCTACTGCAAATCCTTCTTGCAATTTGGAGAAGCCGTGGGACGAGGCGGCATTACTCCGTCCGCACTGCGCGCGGCGCAAGAGTGCCGAAAGCCCCGAGGACGCCCCGGGAACACATGGAAATGTGTGCATAATGATGTAAATGCAGAGAATGTAATGCAAGAGGTCCGTGCGGAGACATGTAAATAGTGTATTTTTAAATATGCACCAAACTTTGTGATGAAAAATGAAGTGGGTATAGATCGAATAATGAAACTAGTTTTGAGATTGAAGCGGTGGGGGGGGGAGGGGCGGGTTCGCTGGGCGCACGCAGTATTGGCAGCGGTGGCAGCTGGCCGCAGAGGCCGCAAGCCCTGGGAGGCGGGGTCGGGCCGGGGCTGTCACCGCAGCGGCCCCAGCCAACCCTTCCTTACCTGAGGCCGGCCGGGGGCCGCCGCTGCCACCGCCGCCACCGCCCTCCCTGCTTGCGGTTGCGGTGTACCAGGTGGAGGGTGGCCACCGCTGCTGCAGCGCCGCCGCCGCAACGCCGCCGCCTCCACCACTGCCGCCACCACGGGCGCGGCACCGTTGCGAGTACAGCGGCGCGACGTGTGTCGTGTTCGCACAAATTACCGTTCCTAATTCCCTCACTTGCAGCCGTCCGTACGCGCCGCCGCTGCCGCCATGGCGCACGGTATGAGCTCGCGGTAATGAACGCCCCCCCCCCCTCCCACCTGACCCCCTGCGGAGTCCGAAATCACGTGGCGGAGCAGTTACAGTGATTACTAAGATGGCGGCACTGTATCACGTACTGCCGATAACGACGGGTCTAATGATGGCGGCGTGTACGTTACCAGCAGGTGGCGCCGGGAGACCCTTAGTCCCCTTCAAGGGCAGCAGAGAAATTGAAAAGGGAGAGAGAGAGAGAGAGAGAGAGAGAGAGAAAAAGCGGGAGAGCACTGCCGGAAACTGCCAAACGAAATGAACAGAAAAAAAAGAGTCCGAAAAAGAAACTGGCTTACCTGACCCGATGTATGGGCCAAAGGATACGACAAAAAAAACTTGAGGTTTTCCATGTGAGGATAAAGGTATGAACATGTGTTTGTAAGATCTTCAATGACACGAACTCCGTCGAAAGTCCTGTATTGGACTCATGGGTAAGCGCGGCACTACACTGAAAAGTCGGGGCCATTCTGGTGGAGAGACAGCGCGGTGGCTGCCTCCTCTTACAGGGGTGGGTAACAGGAGAAGAGGAGCTGCCCGGAGGTCACCATTCCGCGCCCGTCAGAGCGGACGTACGAACACGCGCCTGACGGATCGTAGCGCGCGAGGGAGTGTGATACATCGGGCCAGGCAGCGAGAGACAGACAGAGCAAGCACACGTACTCTGCAGTTTACAAAACGCAGTCCTGTTGGACGCGCAATGGAAAAACGAGCGTCGAGACGTATATATTCTGACATATTCAAACTACTGGAGAGCCGCAAGGGGCTACGTCAGAGTCGGGCGGTGCGGCGGCGCCGGCGCCAGCGCCGCCGGGCGAGGGGTTAAAAATGGCGGGGCGAGTCGGCGGGAAGCGCATAGCCCTTGGAAATGACGGCTATTAGACGCAGAGTGGCCGGGGGCACCCACACGCGGTCCGCACGCAGCGCCACGCCGCGCCACGCCCTCCGAGCACCCCTTCGTGACGGGCCGCAGCCAGTAGGCCGCCAGCCGCCGAAGCGCCATTTGACTCCCGAGGAGCGAGGCGTGGCTGCAGCGCGCTCGTGAGGCCGCGAGCTCCCATTTCAAGGTGAATGCCTCACGGAGGACATGAAGGCGCAATAACTCCCAGTCACACGGGCCGCGGGGTAATCTCTTCATTTCTTCACGACAAGGTCGGGCGCGCGGGGGCGCGGCGCGCAGCCCGGCGGGCCACGGCGGGCCCTGGGCGGCAGAGGAGGCCGGAGCAGGGGGAGGGCGGAAGAGGAATGGCTTCATCTATCACGAGCGGTGCGGCTAACGATGTCTGTGACAAAGGAAAAATGGCAGCCGCGGAACAGGAGAGGGCCGGCGGCGTAAGGGTGGCTACTCTGCAAGGAAATCCCCCGGCAACGCGGGGACGAGGCCTCCGCGGCCCGCGGCCCGGGGGCTGCCGTAGAGGAGGCCGGCCGAGCCCGCGTGCCGCCTCTGGCTGCCACCGTAGTGACACGGGACACTTTATTGGCCACTTGGCTAGCGGAGGCCCTCGGCCTAGGGCCCTGTGGCAGCATTCCATCGCCCCCAACCCCCTCCTTTTTTTTCTGTCTCACGCGCCATTCCAATTTTCGGAGGGTTTCAAAGAGGGTTTGGCTCGCGGTCGCAAGTCGGGCTGACGGAGGCCCTTGGTTTGAGAAATCGGATAAGGTAATGAGATCGGGAGGGGATGCGGGGGAAGAGAGGGGCGGGGCTGCGACGACAGGGGTCGGAGTGCAATGCCCCCGTCACCCCTTTTTGTATCGTGGGGAACATCATAGAGGAAATCTGTTGTTTGTTTTTTTAAAGCCCAATGTATAAGTCTCTTTAAAGCATGTCAGACGGATCTGAAGCGGAGTTCCATGCAGCTTTGGTCCGCGTGACTGAGTTTGACGCTGGCGTGCGCTTTATTCGAGAAGAGGTGGAGGAAACTTTCCACTCCATTTCAACGTCGTCACCGGTCTTTTCTGCTGCGCCAGGCCCTTTTGGGGGCACCGTCCGACTCGCCACTCTGCGAACACTTTACGAAAGCCATTTCCTTGAATAGGATATAAATGTTCGGTCTCTCTCCCTTTCTCGCTCCCTCCGGCTGGAGGGGAAACTAAGAAAATAAATGTAGGCGAGGTGGTGCGGTGGGGAGTGGGGGGTGACCGTCCCATTAGGTTTCCAATCGGAGCAAAGCACTTACGCCTGGCCCGGCCCACACTCTTAGGGACGTGGAGAGAGCGAGAAAGAGAGAGAGAACAGCGCACGGCGAAAGGAAGGTAAAGGGATGAGTGAGAAAGAGTTAGAGGGGTGGGGGAAAAAGAGGAAATAAAAGAAGTAACGGCGTCGCCGTGTAGGATTGGGGAGGAAAGCTGCTGCTTGCGAGCCTCTACCTTTCTTCTTCTCTCTCGCCCTCCTCTTTTCCTTTTTGGACACGAGGCCGCCTTCCTCTCTCTTTTTCGTTGTCTGTGAGGGTGTGTCCCGTCCACCCTTGCTTCCTACCCTTTCTTTCCCACATTTGCTGCTTCTTCTCCCTCGGCACACAGAAAGTTAGAGTGTGACGTCATACCCCGACTCCAGCACTTGCGACTTTACCCAAGTCTCGGTGGAATAATAAAAAAACACACAGCCAGCGCCGAGAGGGAATGCAGTTGCGTGAGTTAGGACTGGGCTGCGCCCCTTTCGTCCACATTTGCATATTTATATTTCCGACTCTCTTAGACCTCGCGCGGGTCCACTGGGTCCACTGCCCCTCCTCCTACTCCCGGCCAGCACCCTTGGGCCCGCACGCCCGCACGCCCGCACGCCCGCCCCGCCCGGCACACCCCGCCAAGGGGGCCGTCTGGAAACCTCGTGCATCCCTTCCTTGTACGCGTTCTTCCTATCCATGCAGTTATACTTTACGAAGACGTGACTAAAAAAACGAGAAAAAAAATCAAAATCCCGCAGTGTTTTAAGTTATTGTTTTAAATCCTTTTTTTAAAAAATGGGTTAAGATGAGACCGGCTTGTAAACGTCGAACTAGGCCGGCCTGCTGTGGGACTCTCTCCCCGCTTCATCATCCGTGGCTCAGGCTCTCGACTCACTCCGGCCGCTGCTGCTGCTGCTGCTGCTGGGCCGGCCAGTCTGAATGCCGTCCCGACGCGTACCTTTTCGCCGCAGAGACGGACACAACACCCACGAGGCACGGCAGGCGCGGCCCGCGCGGCCCGGGGATTACCCCAGTCGCGTCGCTCTGTGTCTCTTTTGTCGCGTCTCGCTGCGTGGACGCGCAAATTAAGGAATGAATCCTGAGCTGAATAACAAACCACTCAGCCGGCGGCCGCGCGGCTGCCGGCAGCGGCGCACATACAGCGGCGCGCCGAGTCAAAGGAGCGCCCCCGGTGCGCGGCGGCCCTGGAAGGTTGTGGTCAATTTTTTTCTTTTTTTTTTTGTGGTGCCTTTTTTACGTGGACGTTTCCATTACCTAGGAGCTCCTAGATACTTTACGACTTTAGTGTATCCGAAAATTTGCGAGAAATGCTCACCGAAAAAGTATGCACTTATTTTTGTTCCACTGTTCCACTGGCCCGCAGCGGATTCTTCGTCGTGCGATTTCTCATAGTACCACATATCTCCGCTGCGAGGGTACATGTTCACCCTCCACCTCCACTCCCGATCTTGAGCTTTATTTTCGCATTCCCTATTAAAGCGGTCCCCCTTCTTACATGTCCCAGACCGGGGCTGGGGAGCGTCGGTGTTGGCTGCCCTGCGGCCCTGCGGCGCCTGTGGGCCGCGTGTGGTGGCCGCACTGCTCGGCGCCGCTCCCCCCCGCCCTGCAGCTCGAGGCGTTTCGTCCACCGACCCGCCCTGCGCACCCCTTCTGGAGGCGGCACTGCTGCCAACGTGCCCCGATGAATGAGGACCTAATGAGCAGTCAGGGCTGCCAATCGCGGGGCGCCAGCGGTGAAATTCGGCGAGCCGGTGGCGGCGGCCGCTCCTCTGATGGCGGCCACAGACACCCTGCCCGCACGGTCGCTCGCAGCGAATTTTCAGTCGTGAACTTCTCGTAGACGTCACTTTTAGAAGCGCAAAACCAAAAGATTCCATCGGTGTCTTCAAAAAAGAAAACGGCAAAAAGTTCACAGCAACAGAAAATTTGATGTTCCTCCCCGACTGTTTGACACCCAAGGCATGGAAACGAGGCATTTTCATTTCGAGCATCGCGTTTGCGACGGCAAGAAATTTGTGACGTCTTGGAGGTGTAGGTGTGCGAGGGGGTTGGGGAGGTAGGTTTGAGGGTGGCGGGGGGAGAGAAAAGTTTGGGCCGCGAATGAATATTCTAATGGCGGACGACGAGGAACGAAAAGGGAAAGGAAGCACACAGCGAATGTGTTTGCCTAGCAAACAGCGGCGCAGCCTTTCTCTCTCTCTCTCTCCCCTTTTCCCCCTTCCTGTCCCGCCCCTGTGGACTCACTTACGCCCGGCACGGCGGCGCGGCGGCACGGCGGCCGCGGCGGCACGGCGGCCGGGGCGGCTCGGGGCTGCGAAGTTGGCCGCGTCCAGGTTCTGCTACACTGTCACGGGGCGGGTGCACCCGGCGGCGGCTCGGCTCGCACTAGAGACAGTCTGTGTGCACGCCCTGCGACAATCCACACTATCTCTGACAATCCCTCAAAACAGCTGACAGGGCAGTGAAAATTTCCGTTTATAATTTCCAAACAATTAGTCTTTAAAATCTCCCTTCTCGCAGCGCCCCTGCCATTAGTCTAAGAACCTTCGCCCTTCGTTCTTCACTGATGCCCGCGACAGTTCAAGACAATCCAAGAAAATCTTACAAACTCGTGTGCACACATTATCATCTGGGAGTGAGAGACCCGTCGGCCCGGCTCGTCGCGCCAGCTGCGCGTAACGGACGTAAGCGCACGACAGCCGAACAGGAGCGGGACAATTAGACTGCTTTTGTCGGAAACAAAAGCGCGGCCGCGGCATCCAAGCTCCGACGGTGTTGCGAAGCAGTTGCGACGCAGCCTCGCGGGCCGCGACCGGTGGGGTAAGATTGACCCTCGCTACGTGCGTGTGTGTGTGTGTGTGTGTGTAGCATCAGCGAACGAGTGCAGTTTTCTTTTACTCTGTATTATTTCCCACGCACAATGCGTGGGCTGATGCGGGGGAGTGCGTGTGCTGTCCGGCGGGGGAGGCGGACACTTGCTGACCGGTCCTGCGGGTCCTGCGGGTCCTGTGAGTCCGGTCCAGCCGCTTCCTGCGCGGAGCCTCCGGCAGAACAGGTCCGGCCGTCTCCAAGACGCGGACCTCCCCCAAACACATCCGGTGAGGGGGAGGCGGCAGTGCGAGGCAATTTCTCCGAGGGAAGACGTTTTTTTTTTTGAGGAGTTGAAGAGAAATAGTGTCCGCCCACCTAGCTTAAGAGGAAGGAGCACGTTCATAATTCTGGTTGTACACTGCAAGACCGCAACGTTGGATTCACCGCGAAGCTTCAAACTTATTATTATTTATTAATCAGTGTACATAGAGGACTACATAGGGGGCTGTCACAGGGTCAGTATTTGAGTGTTTTAGTCAGCTTTAGGTCCGCTTTTGGCCGTTTCAGGTCCTTACGTCATTTTATCACCATTTGAAAATGCTACAGAAATACTACAAAGTCTTACTGGGCCTTGTGCGGTGCACTACAACCGCGCATCGCCCCTCGGGTCACCGTTGGCTGTCGCCGTCAGCGGTGGCAAAACTGCGGACACACATGGGCAAGGAACGGCCGCGGGAACGGCCGTTGGGGAGCGGCTCGCCGAAAACGCCTTGAGCGGATCGTAAAGATGTGACCGGACACTGACCGGGTGGGGCGCGGCGGGGGATGCGTTGGGTGTGCGGGTGGTGGTCCACACCCACAAGACCATCACTTACACACTCACACGCTCATACGCAGGTCGGCGTAGACTGCACGGCAGTTGTGTGTGTGTGTGTGTGTGTGTGTGTGTGCGTGCTGAGAACAGGTTTCTGGTTCGGGTCGAATGCCAGAGCAGGCCAAAGGGGAGCAGAGCACAGCGGGTTCGGCAGGGGTCAAGCTTGAGCCGCGACCGAGACGGGGAGGGCAGCGCCGCATCCGGAGCCGCGAGGAGCACGCCGGCCGCAGACAACCCTCCGCTCCTCCCGCGCAACCCTTAAGGTGCGGGAGGGGTGGGTGTCGGAATGTATCCCGCGGCAGAACCTGTCCGCGCCGCCACCCCCTCCCCCACCCACTCAGCCGCGGCCGCATAGCCAGGATCGTGGGAAAAAAAAATTCGCGTTCGTCCCAGGGAAAAGAAAAAAACATCGTACATCATTTTCACATAAATTTTTCAATTATATTTTTTCGATCCGTTTTCACTTTTTGAGTACTTCGTGTCCATCTCAAAAGTTTTAGGACTGGTACCACCGAATGATACTAATTTGTATTGTGCTACATTTCATTTCGCTTTCTTGCGAGATCGGCTTCGTTAAAAGGCGCATTTAAATACAAAATTTAAAACGATATTGTTTAAACCAATAGGATATTGAACATCATGAAAGCAGGTACTACAAGAAAAATGTGATAAATGTATTTTTGTATATTTTGTTGAAAACTACTTCTGCGCACTACGTGAGTGGGGGTGTACCTGCCTCCCCGCCCCTCCCTCCGACGGTGGAGGCCGGTGTAGGAGGAGGGGAGTCGGGGGAGGGGAGGCAGGTAAGGAGGCCGCCTTACGTGGCTCAGTTGTTGTCGCGAGCTCCCGGGTGCACGACACGGGCACCTCGCCGACGTCGTCGTCGGGGAGGTGCTCGCGGAGGTCGTCCCACACGTCGCATCGGTCCGGAGGAGACTGGGGGAGACCCGTGGGATTACAGTGCTCGTCAGTGAGTATCGGAGCGTGCGTAGAGGTTCGCAGCCCCGGCCCCCCCGGACATCAGCAGGCAAATCGCTGTCGAGTCAGCCGGCTTCGCGGGGGCTGGCCGCGTGGACGCACGCGCTCGCGTCTCCTGTTCGAGGACTCGCGGCTCGCGAACGACGCGAAAATGAGTTTGGATCGGTGGAGAGGCGCTGTGGAAGTGGTGGGAGCGATCGCGTCGGTCTCCAGTTCCCCTTTGAGGCAGCCAGCCTCTTTCATCTGACGCGCCATGAAAAGCGTGCACGATGGGACGGGCGTAGCGGCGGGCGTAGCGGCGGGCGTAGCGGCGGCGCGCGGCGCTGAGACTCGGTTTCAAATCAACGTGCGCGAGCGCTCCAAGTGGGAGGCAGAATAGGCAACGCAAACACGGCGGCGGGAGGGACGGGGCGGGCGCGCTGCCGGAGCTGCAGAGACAGGAGGAGCCGAGAGAGAGAGAGAGAGAGAGAGAGAGAGAGAGAGAGAGGCCGAGGACGTCGGAAGTGCGCCATCATGCATCAAATGGGACCACATCTGTTTTTGCTCCGGTGACGGTGTCCCTTCTCGGAAGCGCCTCGGAAATGTTTGTGCAGAAACGTTGCCGCGTCTCTTATACATTTCGCGACACTCCGCTTTTCTTCAACTCCCGCCCCCTCTACATATCTCTCTCTTCTTCTATTGCTTCTCGTCTATCTCTCTCTCTCTCTCTCTCTCGGCCCCCACCTCCCCTTCTGTTCTGCTTCTTCGTATTCTTCTTCGCGCTCACGCGGGGCGCAAACAGCCAGCCAGTGCTGCCAGTGCCTCAAATGGAAGCCGAGAAATCGGGATGAGAAACGAGCCAGCAGCGCGCGCAAAAAAAAAGAGAGAGGAAGAAAAAAAGGGTTGAAAGAAGAAAAAATAAAAAAGGCGCGTAGGAGTAGACGGACGGCGGCGGGTGAAGGGTGCGAAAAAAAGGGAGGGGCGACAGAGAAAGACAGAGAAGAGGGGGACGAATAATCCATATGAATGTGTCATCACACAAGAAGTGCGACAGAGAGGGGAGAAGGCGGCGGCCAAAGGGAGCGGGCCGGCGGGCCTCCAAACGAGAACAACAAACTGCTCATCAAAGTCCAAATTTAGATGGCGTTCTAATTAGAGGAGGCGTCTATGGTGAATTATGGTGGGGGGCTCTTCGGATTACAAATTGGGACTCTAGCACGGCCGGCTATGGCTATATGTACACGTGAGGTAAGGACGTCTTGTTCGGCACGTGACCTCCAGCTCTACCTTCATTGCTCTCTCTTCTTTTTTTTGCCGGAGTATTCCTAATGAATGAACACAGTTCTGGCTGCTAGATGAAGGATCCACGTTGTTTCTTTTGAAATTATTAATTTTCTTCAATCAAAAAAAGTATTCATTGCAGATTGTAGTGTAGTGTATAACGACAGTATAATTATTCTCGTATACCGTGGATCGTGTCCTTAGCAGACCCTCCAGAGATTAATTGCGTTTCGCGTTTGATGCTCTGCGGTTCGTAACCAAAGCTCGCTCCTCTTAATGATGCGCGCCGTCTTTTTCTCGCGCATCTTTTTCCCGGCGAAACTAAGCTTATGAAGTGGAATCGGAAACCAGCCGTAAACCCGCACTCTGCGGGGGGGGGGGGGGGGGGCGGAAGATAATAACCAGGGCTCCGGTTCATGTGATTGGAGAGAAATACCTTGAGCAATACTTTATGCGAGCACCCCCCCATCCACACCCCACCCCCTTTTCTTATTCCCCCCCCCCCCTCGAGATCATTACTCAAAAATGCTTCGAAAAGAGTCACTGAGAATTTAAAAAAAGGTGATGTACTCGACAAAAAATTTTGTGAGGAAAAATAAGTGGTCAGTTTATTGTTAGCGTTCTTGCCCGAAATGAGACGATACCGTGATATTTTCTGGCCAGAGTTTATCCAGGAATGCCCGTCCCACCAAAAATTTATGTGAGGTGCCTCATTCACATTTGGGCAAGGTCGCATGCCTTACCAAAAGTGTGTGTTTTGGATGTGTTTTTGTTAATGAAAAGCCACGGCTTGAGTCCGACGCAGCCCGCGTGCCGCCGGCGTGTCGTCCGCTGCCAAGATGGCGGGCAAGGCGGGGCGGGGGCTGGGCAGGGCGCGGCTCGGCACGGCTCGGCGCACGCCGCGGCACCACCCCACCGCCTGCAGCCGACCGGCGTGAAAAATAGTGGAGGGGAGCCTAGTCGTAGTGGATTGGCTAGGGACACTACAGAAGAAAAATGTATTCCATTCCCTTGGTGTGAACAGAGCAATTGGACCCGTATGCAGTATGAAAACGGTAGTTCTTTTTTTTTTTGGGGGGGGGGGGGATCAAATAGTACCTCTGGCTGAACTAAATAACGTAAAGTAGTTTGTTACTCCCCAGTTCTCTAGTTTTACTGCTGTGGGTAAATATTCAAACTGACTCAAAATTTGTGAAATGAAAATGCTTTATAGCAACCAGAGGCGACATGCCAGCGCCATCTTAGAGGCACCCTGGCACAGAGTGATGCGCGCGTCGCGCCGCCTTTGCCGTCCTTCCTTCTGGCGTCCTTTTAATTTTGAATCGGGCGGAGTGAGGGGTAAAAAAAAAATGCTGGCAGACTGGCACAATGCCGCCGCTGCTAGCACTTTAATCACAAAGGGGGGGTCTTTTGTTCTTAAGGGGTCACCGGCCGTTAAAACAAGATCTAGATTAAGCGACGGCTTTTAAGTCTTGATGAGTTTGGGCCGCTGGTGGTCGCGTGCTAGGGGGGAGGAGGGGAGGGTCGGCGTCGGCCATCCGTCCTGCGGACCCGCGTGCGTGCGTGCGTGCACGCGTGCGTGTCCGCCCCGTGCGCGCGCGCGCGCAAAGGGGCCATGTGAGCCAGTGTGATTTTGACGTTGAGGGATTACGGTCCTCGCCCCAACTATTCGCGGCCCGGCGTCAGGCGCAGCGGAACAGCCAGAGGGAAGCCCGTTTCACACTTTATTTGCCCGCATCGCAATGCGCACCAGACATCGCGACGGCTGGTTTTCATTTCTTGTGAAAGGACACTCGTCCAGTGTCCATCACAGCCTTTTTTTTTTTTGTACACAGTAGATATGAAATATTCAACGTCGGTAGCAGACCTACCTGCCTTCAAATCCTTCCTGTATCCTTCGTATCTCTCTCTCTCTCACTCATTCTCTCTCTGTCCCTCCCCCTCCCTCTCTCTCTCTCTCTCTCTCTCTCTCTCTCTCTCCCCCCCTCCCTCTTCCCCTCTCTCCTCCCCGTTTCTCTCTCTCTCTCACTCGCTCTCAGCGATATCTCCATCAAACCGTGTCGGCTGGGCCGCCGGGCCGTGACACGACGGGCAGCAATCGATGGCGCGCAACTGGTGGCGGCCGGGATTATTGAATGCACACACGTCTGTTTATTGTTGTACACGACCCACCCCCACCTCGGGCGCCGCCGCCCGGCCGGCCGGGGCTCGGGCCGGGGCCCCGCCGCACGCCGCCCATTCCATGTGGCTTCCGCGTTGCCCATAACCTCTTTCCCCATTCATGCCGCGAGGAGTCTTACGAGCGCCATTAATATTTAATAGGATCTTTGAAAAACAATTTTATTGCAATATTTTCCGATGAGTATTGCTGTTCTGGAAACAGTGTCTCTCCCCCTTCCCCCTCCCACGTCCCGCAGACCGCCGCCGCCGCCATCGGGGCCCTGCGGCGGGCCGTGGCCGGGCCCCCGGGGGCCCCTGCGGAGCACTTGGTGTGTGTCCAAGAGGTGAGTGAGGGAGGCGAGGGGGGTGTGAGTCCGGGGCCGGGCTCTCGCCTCCGGGCGCCTCCGGCTGGCGCCGCGCCGCTGCCTCCAGCAGAGCTGAGCAGGGCTGGGCAGAGCTGGGGGCAGAGTGAGAGCGGGGAGGAGGGAGGCGTGGGACAGAGAGGGGATGAAGAAGGATCGGGAGCCGGAGGGGCTGCGGAGTTACAAAGTTTTCCACTTCCCTGCTCGGATTACACAGTGACGGCTGGCGGCGCCTTGCCGCCCCGCCGCCACATCTCTCCCCAGTGCCGCTGCCGCTGCTGCTGCCGTGTAGTTTTCTCGAGTTCATTCACGGGTAGCACAAACGTGTGGCCGCAATGCGACTGTCTCATTATTTTTTGTACCCCACGAAAAAAAAATACGCGGTATGATACGAACAAGGGTAACAAGGTTTCCCGTGCGAGGTAACGCACCCTGCTCCGCCAAGGCCCCGCCGCGTGTACCGTTCACTCACCGAGTGCATCTGACGCGCGCACACACGCACACACACACACACACACACACGCACGCACACACACACACACACACACGCACACAACCACACGCCTCCTACGACGGTGTCATCCCGCCGTGGCTATTCCTCATGTGGGCAGCAGCAGCTTGGCGACGGAAGGCAGGCGACAGCCAGAGGGGGGTGGAGTGGAGGGGACTGAGAGAGCGGAGCGGGGGTTGTGTGACGGGGGGCGGCGGGGGCAGAACGGGAGGGGGGTGGGGGGTGTCCTCGGGGAGGGGCCTGCCGACATTAGGACCACGTGGGAGTACCCTTAAGCCGGCCGCGGGGGTGTTTGAGACGAGGGGTGGCTGTGGGACAGGGTGAGTGGGGGTGGCTGACCAACACACCGCGTCACCCACCCCCGTGTCCGTGTAACCTGCCATGAGAGAGAGAGAGGAGGAGGAGGGACAGGACCCCCCCCCCCCCCCCCCGAAAACCCACGCAAAAAGGGGTCGCAAGAGACGAGGGCTGCCGCGGAGGGGCTGTGTGGTCCGCGCGGCGCTGAGCCCTTGGTAATCCGGACGTGGCCTGACGCGTCGCCATCTGCCTACTTCCTGCCTGCGCCCCGCTTCCTTCCTCGCTTTCCATTGTGCACCTGTATGCCACTCCGTCCTATGTCTGTACGCCCGCGGCTCGGTCCCGGATCGGCTCAGAGTTCAAATGCTCGAGGAAAGAGCACGTCGCGATGGTATACGAACGTTGTATGCGCCTCTCTCAGGAATGTACAGGGTTGGTAACTATGCCAATCTCCATACGGTGATCAGGCTTCGTGATGAGGGGCGGTTTTCGATAAGGAACCAGGGGTCGGAAACGCTCCGTTATGTCCTCCGTCGTGCACATATGCATACACACACACACACACACACTCGCGCGCGCAATGCAAACGCTTGCGAGCACGCAGAACAAAATCCCAAGGATACCAACCTGCCCGGCAGCTCCCTTCCCCTTTCACCCCTGGCGGTCTTTGGCCGTAAGCTCCCGCGGACCACACCGCTTTCCGTCCGGCTGCAGGCAGACAGGCGAGGGGGACACACTTTTCCCCTCTCTAAACATGATCCCGCGAATTTCTTTTCTGCGGCGAGCCCGGCAGCCCCTTCCAGTCCTGCCTGCCCGCCCCTGGCCGGCCCCGCGGCCCCGCGTGTTTGTTAGATTAGCCGGGCGAGTATGCCGGAATGAAAGCCCTGGCTGAGCCCCTCAAGAGGCTTAGAAAACACGCGCACGCACACACACACACACTCACATGGACACATCTAAATTGTCACAAAACGTGCATTTGCAAACACGAGGACAGCCCGCGGGAAAGTACACTAATTGTGGGCGTTGAGAGAAGGGAGCCGAGGCGTACATCTTCACCGACCGAGGGGCGGTCCACTGTTGTAGTACCCTGTGCACAGTGTCGTGTAATACCTTTGTCTCCAATATCTCCAAAAATGATAATATGAACGACGTCTTTAGGGACCGCGAACAACTTAAAAGTGGACCTGGAACTGCCTAAAGCCCCCTAATTCGAATAAATATGTGCATCACTGACCCTGCTATACCTACTACAGCTGTAGTGCGCTGCACAGAGATGCTCACAGTGAATCGCCCCTTTGCCATAGACAGTCCACATGTATGTACCGCCGAGCAATGCTGCTGAAAAAGAGAACAGCAGTCACAGAGATGTACACTTTTAGACAACCGGCTGATGTGAGACCCCCCACGGTGTGCCCCACCCCCCTGTGGTCAGCCGGTGTCCTCAGGCTTTACGCTAATGATGAAGAGGCGATGCTCCGTGGGCGGCCGCGGCGGAGCGCGCGGCGAAAGGTGGTGAAGGGGAGGCGGGGGGTCTCATTACGCGGAGCGTAAACAAACAAAATCCGCTCTGCAATCCGGTTGCTGTCGCGCTCCCACTAGATTTTTTTCGGGAGGGGTAGGGGGGCGGGGGGGAATTAGACGATTTCGTCACAATCTGTGCTTTCTATATGGAGGCTACAGATGACACGCCTCGGACAGGGCACTCCACCACCAGCGGCCTGCTGCTGCTGCTGCTGCTGCTGAAGCCCAAGCATGTCTTGTCAGTGCAGGCGGACGACATGTTGCTCCCCCGAGGCCGCCGTCCACCGCCGCCAGCTGAGGCCGCCGCTGTGCGGGGCATCTGCGGGCGTGCGTTGAGGTGACGGCCCCACAACTATCCATCAATGCGACAGCTGCGCCACACGCTAGCTCTCCCTCTCTCTCACACACACAATCTCTCTCTCTTTCTATCTCTATCTCGTGCCCTTCCGTGACGTCACTGCGCAGACTGAGGTGAGACGGAGGTCTGCGAATAACCACACGCATATAAAGCGTCTGGGCGTCTGGGTGTTCTTTATGGGCAGCCCCTGCCGGGTACGACTTTGCAGGGCAGGGGTGGTGTGGAGATGGTACGGTGGCGTAGCGTAGTCGACCGAGAGAGACAGAAAGAGACTGAGAACGAGAAAGGAGGGGGGGGGGGAGTGAGAGAGACAGAGAGGGAGAGCGACGGGGAAGGGAGATGGGGGTTAGCGTCGGGGGCGAAGCGAATGCCTTGCATCCTTTTCTGCCTTTAATTAAACACGTCGAGGGGATGGGACAAGAAGACGACGCCATGATGGCCTCCGCGCCTCCCCTCCTCTCGCCCCTTGTCACTTCTAACGCCTGCGCCCGCCACCCCCGAGGCGGCCGCCGGCGCCGCGGGCGAGGCGCACGGCGTCAAGCGATACATATGGCGGCCTCCCCACGGGCCACCGCTTCACACACTACAGCACTGCAAAGGAAAAGGAATGAGTGGGGGCGAGAAATGATTCCTAATCGACAAAAGCCGGTGTGCTTTACGGGATCAGTCGTCCTTACAGCTCAGAAAATGTCAGACACAATCCAATAAACCTCGAAATCCTAGAATGGTTGAAAAGATTTGAAAAATTCTCATGGTGTATTTGCACTGGCGTAGCGCATCACATAGTCGTTAAGTGTTTTACGTCACTTTCATTCTCTTTTTTTTTTCAGGCTTGCCAGACGTGGAGCGGGAAGGCCCAGCCAGGATGGAAGCCAGGATTTGGACGGTAGCGCGGGGTCATTAGAAGCGCGCAGGAGGGTTATGACCACGGCGAGCCCGTCACAGACGTGGACATTTAGGTCTCGTCTGTAACTGTGTGGGAGATGCACATTTAGTTTGCATGTCATTTACGTCGTTTCTTCCGTCTTTATTAACATCACCTCTTACTTAGTTTGTAACCAGCGAACGGTATTTTTGCCGGCGACTCTCTTCACACGCACCGTGTATATTTTGGTCTGAAATAAAATTGAATTTGCCAAAAACTTACAATTTCTAAATATCTTCAATTATTTCTTCGTGCCTTTCCTTTTTTTGCAAAATTAAAGCGAAAGTACAGAGAGTGCATTCGGTCCCAGGTGGCGGTCGGGCTCACCCGGGCTCAACTCCCTCCCTAACCCTTATTGGCGATTCAGCTCAAGTTGGTCGGTCCTGTTTGGGGGGAGGGTTGGCCGGGCCGGACACCCGACCTGAACACCCGGACGGACACCCCGGCGAAGTTGATTCGGGCCCAGCGAGCACGGAGCGCAGCGCGCACCAACACACCCGCACCAGGAGATAGGGCGCAGCATTTGCGATCCAAGATGAGCCAGACTGAGGAACGGAATGGCCGGGGCTGCTGGCGGCCGGCCAACACCGCCCTCTGCCAAACTACCCCGGCGGCGGGGCGGGCTGGGGGACACACCCCCCGCAGACAACTTTTTACATCGACGAAAAAGGCGGGGCAAGGAGATTAAAAGGAGGGAAAGGCCGAATAGGACAGTGGTCTCGAACCGGATAGGATTTCGATGGGACCGCTACGGGGGCCCCGTGCCGGGTAGGCAGGAGCGGCGCCCGCATTGCACGGGTGTCCCCGCGTTGCCTACCCGCCGGGCGCTGCAGCAGCCCCGACGCTGCCATGTGATGACCTCCCCTTGCCACGGCCGCAGCCGCCGCCATGCCGCAGCGACCAGCCCCGGTGGCGCCGGCGGTCACCGGAGGCGGCAACGGCATTACAAAGTGAAAGGGGAAGGGGGAAGAAAATTAAAGAGGGAAGGAAAAGTGGTGCTTTATGCAAAGCGGGGCCGGAGGGAGAGAAGGAGGGGCGAGAAAACGTCGAGGACGGGGGAGGGTGGAGAGGAGGGCCGGCCCAGCGAAGCGTCCGCAAGGAAGGTAAGGTGGGAGACATCGGAAAAAATTGTAAAACTTTAAAATAACGAAATTAAGAAAATGAGATGCGAAAAAATATCGACGCTGCGGACACTCGAGAGTAGCAATATCTGGTGGCTAGTTCGAGGAGCTGCGCAAATTAGGGACGCTAAGATAAAGTGGTGGAACAGAGGGAAGCGGTGGCCGCGGTGGGGAGGAGGGACTAAAACGGGTCCAGCGGCGCAGAGCCGGCCAGGGGCCCCCCGGGCCCGCAGGCTGCCGCCGGCCGGCCGGGGGCCTTCCAGGGGATTACCCAGTGGAATCGTCGAGACGAGATCGGGCGGGCCGGGGCTGCTGGACGCAGGCAGCGCCGGGCTGAGGAAATAAAAGGAAGCGGAGATGGACTTCGGGCTGGGCGAGCGCCACAGTGTTCGGAGCCGGAGGGGCACAGTCAAAGAAATGTATTGCACAATAGAAAAAGTTTGAAGCATAAATATAAAATTTTAGATTTCCAGGTAACACACCTGTGGTGGAATTTTTAGCGCCACCGCTTAAAATTTGGCTTCCTCGCTAAAATTAGTGGCTGCGCCCATATTGGAAATTTAGCAACGGTCTAGAAAATTATTATTCTAGGGAGAGGAGGAACAAAACGGGGGGACGAGCAGCGATCCGATGCTGCCGCCAGGCCAGCCGGCCACGCCAGAGGGAGTCGTCGCGGAGGTTCTAAAGGGTTATCCTGGCCGGAGGGCCCTGCGGGTGGGTCCTGCGGGTCAGGCGCATTTGTATTCCTCCTACGGCCAGAGGAAACTCGTTTAGCACCTTCCACCCCGCCCCTGCCGAGGCCCCCGCCGAGGCCCCCGCCACCCCAGGGCAGCCCAGGCGGCCGACCTTAAATTTAAGCCCCGCCGAATAGCGCTCACCTGCTGGGAGGGGGAGACGACGGGGGCCACCGGCGAGGGACCGGCGGAACCTGAGTCTTTTTCCAGGAGCTCCATTCTCTCTATCCTTTTCTTCCTTTCCTTTTCCCCCGTACTACTGTACAGCGCAACCGTGATAAAGAAAGAGAAGGAAAGAGAGAGAGGGAGGGAGAGAGAATGAGAGAGTGAGAGAGAGACTGAGTGAGAGGGAGAGAGAGAGAGAGAGAGAGAGGAGGGAGGGTCGGAGGAGGGGGTCGCCTCATTCCGCGAGCTGCTGCTTAGGCCGTCTCCATGGCGACGATGCTTTGCTGGCTCCAAGGCTTTTGGCCGACCGGGGCCATTCTAGACCGCCACATACCGCGCCCTAAAATAAATTGGATCTCGGAGGGTCTCCCCGGGCTGGCGTGGCGGGGCGTGGCGGGGCGTGGCGGGGGGCGTGGCGGACCGCCTGGTGGCACCGAGGGCCCGCCGCGCGAGAGGGACAGAGAGAGAAAGAGGACGAGGACGGAAGAAGCGGAGAGAGAGAGAGAGAGAGAGAGAGAGAGAGAGAGAGAGAGAGAGAGAGAGAGAGAGAGAGAGATTGGCTTGCTGACCTGGCGTCGCAGTCTTATCCTGAATATTCATCTTGGTCAGCCCCATCACAGCCCGGAGCTGGGCGAGTTGCGCGCCTGCGGGCCTCCCGGCAGCGCTGCTCGTGGGGGTGGAAGAAGGAGAAGAAGGGGAAGAAGAAGAAGAAGAAGAAACAGAAGATATGGAAGAAAGGTCACGTGTCTAATCCATTCTAGTCCGCATAAAAGAAAACCACGAATCGTAGCTTCCAGTAACGTTTCCAAGGGACTCTACTACTAGAAGCAGCACAGTGCCTCGTGATCACGCTTCAGCCGAGCCTGCGTGAACCTCTCCCACCCCCACATCTCCTCGTGGTCCACCCTCCCCCACACACAGCACCACCGCCACCCCCAGAATAAAAGGGAAACGTCTTTTAAATGAAATAGTTTGGTTTCATTTACAGCTCGAGGGGGGAGGGGGCGTGCTCTACCAGAGAGGGTCGTGTGCGAGGGAAAGTCGTAAGGGCGGATGAACATAGAGAATGGGGGAGGGAGAGACGGGGGACGAGGATAATAACGGGGGAAAGAGTAAAAAAGGGAAGGAAGCTGGTCTCTCAGAGGAGTGGTCGGGGGCGGCGGGGGCGGGCCCGCGCAGAGGTAAGTCCCGGCCGGAATTCCACGGCCGCCCTTCCGCTCCGGCAAAGTCCCAGGATCGCCAAATTGGAACACTACCCACACGGCGCAATTCTGAAAAACAATGAGAGATTTTCGATCATTTTCAAATTTTTAGGGCAATTGTACATACCGCCTCGGCGCGCCGCCGGCCCGACCCGCATCAGCCGCATCAGGCCGCGAGACCCATCCGGACGCGTTATATTGTTTGGCGATGGTGGCGGCGGCGGCGGGGGAGGGCGCGGAGGTGGGTGGTGGTTGGTGCAGTTTGGGAGGTGCGGTGGGTGGTGGTTGGGCGGGGGGTGCCGAGTGGGTGGTGTCGCCCGCGGTCCGGCTGCCAGACCAGGCTGCGCGCCCGGCACCCGTGGCCCAGGGGTTAGCGAGGTGCCGCGGCGGTGCGGTGCGGGGGCGGCGGTGCGGGGGTGGCGGGCCGGCGGCGGGGGACTGGATGCCTGCTCGTCGCGTCGCAACGGCGTTCCTTTGCGCTCCGACAAGTTTAGCAAGAAAGGAGAAAAGGGAGGGAGAGAGAGAGAGAGAGAGAGAGAGAGAGACAGGGGAGCGACGGGACGTACAGTCCACGCCTTGCATCTGCGTGCCGGCCGGCGGCTGGATGCGGGGGTGGCAGCTGGCGGACACGGACCGGGCCCGACCGGACCTCACCGAACCGGACAGCGACCCGGGGGGCCCGCAGCGGCGGCGGCCTCCGTGCACACCGCACTGCAAGAAAAGGAGAAGCAAAGTTACGGCACGCAATGCTGATACACACTCGATGAAAATGTGCTCTGGAAGGCGTACGGCACAGGCTGATGCGTGGTGTGCGTGGGGCAGCGAACGGGACGAGAAGCGGGGTGGGAGAGGACTGGAGTCGCAGAGAGCAAAAGCCACGCGACAGTGCGGCGGAGATAGGAGTTAGAGAGGGAGGGGCCCAGAGAAAAACACAAAGAAGAAGAGCCATTATCCCAAGTAAATTATCGCGTCTGAAAAGGAGGGAGCAGGTAAAACCGGGAGTAAAGCCCTGGAGGGAGTCGGGCCGGGCGGTGGCGTGTCCGAGCCGAGCACAGCCGAGACGCGCGCGCCGTGGGCAGGGGACAGAGCCGAGCCAGGGCGAAGGCCCCCCCGCGACGTGGCGGGGCGTGGCGTCTACGGCCGCCATGGTCACCAGGAGTCGGAGCGGGGTGGCGGCGGCGGCGGTGGCTGGGCCGGAATAGTCTTTGCAATTAGGAGAGTCAACAAACGAGCCGAAAGGAGCCCAGGAAATAATCGTGGACAAACCGAGCCGACCGGCACCAACCCTCCCTTCTCTCTCTCTCTCTCTCTCTCTCTCTCTCTCTCTCTCTCTCTCTCTCGCTATTTCTCTCACTCGCTTTCTCTTTCTCTCTCTCTCCACCTAGAGATCAGCCCCTTCTCATTTCAATCCCACTCCCTCCCTCTCTCTCCCTCCCTCTCTCTCTCTCTCTCTCTCTCTCTCTCTCTCTCCCTCTCCTCTCTCCCTCTCTCTCTCTGCACTGGCGGATCCTCGTCCGGTGCGTACCAGACCCCCCGGCGCCGCAGCCTCTGGGATCCTGATTCATGGGGCCTAGTCGCGGGTTTAGTCGCCGACCCTCCTCTCCTTTCCTTACTCAAGATTTATAACGGCCGCTCCGCGCGGCCCGGCGGAGATAACGAGGCCAACAACTATATGAGGGCAAGCGCTCTGCGATGCTGCGCCCGCGCCCCCAAGCAGAACATCGAGAAATACTTGGCGGCGAGCATCACGTGAGATGTGTCGACCGCCGTCGCGTATACGCCGAACGTCCCGGAGCGCCCCTACTCCCCTGGTGTTGTTGACCGCTTGGTTAGGCTCGCGAGCCCTTGACTGACAACGGGCCCAGGCAGGCACGGGCCCCCTCGATGGGTGCAGCAGCCGATGCGATGGCAATCAACAGGCGTGCTGTGGGGGGGGGGGGGGGGAGAGGGACATGCAGCGCTGCGGCCTGCTCGGGAACTAACAGGCAAATGGGGCGCACGACTGCTTGGAGAAACGGACACTTTAAACATACTTTTGGACCGTGATTCAATTTTTTTTTTGTCCTCGGAATGATTCATCTTCATCCCATCGCAACAGCAGGGACAGATTTTGGACCGTGATTCAATTTTTTTTTTTGCTATGGAACTACTTTTTTTGAGCGGCGAGGCCTCGTCAAGCCATTCAACAGGCGGAGCAAAAAAAAAGAGAGAAAAGAACTGGAGGACATTGCAAGGAGAAGAGTTGCGGGCGGCGGATAATTTCAGGGTGTTAGGTGGGGAGAGGAGGCGGCAGCGGTCCGTGCGGCACTGCCTTCTCATTTGGCGAGCACGCGCGCCCGTGGGCGTGCCTCTGTGCGTGCGTGCGTGCGTGTGTGTGTGTCCTGTGTCTCATCTTCTTTCTCTGTGTTCGTCCTCGCGCGCGCTCGTATGACGCGCGCCTGCAAGTTAGGCGGAGCAAAACTGCGTCATGTCGAAGAGAAGGGGCGGAGAGAAGAGGGCCAACTCGCCTTTCAAATGAGAGGACCGCGAGGTGCTCTCTCTCTCTCTCTCTGTCTCTCTCTCTCTCTCTCTCTCTAAAGAGGCTCTACAGGCAGCACACGTCCTGCCACTTTATGTTTGTGAGAGAGACAGACAGGTGAGGGGGTGGGCACGCAGCCCGCAGCACCTCCCCAGCAAGGCTACCCGTCTAGTCGGTCAGAGACTCTTTAGGGCGTACGCCATGGCTGAAGGAAACTAAAGTGGGCAAAATGCTTCTTTTCGGAGAGTGTGTGGGGGACCCTTAGCCTTCAGTGCGAAATGGCGGTTTTTTTTTTTCTATGGAAACCTGAGCGCTTTTTCAGAATCACCAAGGACTAGTCCGTCCCGCGCTCTTCGCGAAAAAGGCGAATTAAAGTCGTGAGCGTGCGTGTGTGTGCGCTCATACACACAGAGAGAGAGAGAGAGAGAGAGAGAGAGAGAGGGGGGGGCGAGCTCCGCTACGGCGTTCCGTCACATTTGTCATACTTTCCGTGACGGGAGAGCGGCCGCGCCCCGCCCTAGCCAGATGAGGGCTTAGGGCTGTGGAGCTTAGGTAGGCCGAGGCAGGCACGTCTTATCAAGGACATTCAACACACACACACACACACACACACGCGCGCGCGCGAAAAAGAGATAAATCTCACTTTGCTTGTTCGCAGGTTCAAAATATTATGCTAGAACAATAGTTTGTGCCTGCCATTATTCTTTTGGTTGTACGGATGCGGCAGTCACGTGAGAGGAAGCTTGTGGACACGTCCGAAACAAAGTCCACGACGCGTTCTTCGTAATTTTTAGGCACGCTGGGCAGAGTGAGTGAGAGAGGGGAGGGTAGGGGAGGGGGAGACGGAGACAGAGTCCGCACGGGGGGCTCGGCGGTGCGGGAAACGAGGGCCTGGAGACGAGAATATATTTGCACAGCGAAACCCTGCGGAGGATGGCGGAGCCTGACGGAGCCCCCTCCCCTACGCTGCCGCCGCTGCCGCCGCTGCCGGGTGAGGGAAAAAACTTACTCAAATAGGCAAACTTTAGTTGGACAGCAAAGAAAAAAGTCGCACGGCGTGTGCCGACGCATACGGAGCCGTGCGGTAAAGAAGCGGCCTGGAGAGGGAGGAGGAGGGAGGGGGGGGAAGGGACTGCACTGCGGAAGATCCGCAGTGGGTGTGTTTTTTTTTTTACGAAAACGAGAGAAATTCATTTTGTATTGACACACTTCATTTTTTTTTTAGCCGCGATGTCGCACGCGGTATAAGGCCCCACGTCATCGCATGCATGGAGGGCAGAAACTTAGCCGCGACTCCACTAGCGGCCCTCCCCCCCTCCCCACTACTACTTGCGGCGCCAACCCCGGCGCTCGGCGCGGCCCGGCGCCCACCGCCCCCTTTATGTGTTTTAATCATGGGCGGGGCCGGGGAGGGGAGGGGCCGGAGGGGAGGGGAGGGGAGGGGAGGGGAGGGGAGGGGAGGGGAGGGGGCGAATCATCATCCCGAGAGCCGGCCCCCCGCGCACCCTCATGCATAACCTAATGTCCACTACTCCAGACGTCTCTCCGGAGAGCAAAGAGAGAGAGAGAGAGAGACGGAGAGACGGAGAGAACGAGCGAGAGACAGAGATAGAGAGAGCTGGAAGAGCAGAGGATAGAGTGGGGGCGACCGAAGAAAAAAAAATTAAAAAAAAATACCTCCAGCCTCACTTGAGCTGCCATCGTCAAACCAAGCAGAGTGAGCTTTTGCGAAGAAACTGCCAAGTGCGATTTAAAGGTGTAAAATTGAAAAGGATTTTCATGCGTTTCGTAAGCGTTGTAGAGCACCTGCGGTCATATGTCAAGGTGTTCTAGGGGATTGTCTGGACACACTGTGTTCGAACGATCAACAATTATTACTCTATGTAATATAAAGCCGCGCCAGTTTTTAGCTCTCTGTCAATGCAAAGTAAAATACAACAGAGAGAAAACTGGTGGCGGAGCAGTGCGTGCCATGGAAAATACCTTGAACCGTACCGTTAAAGTTTTTGTTCCTAAATCTCTTGGCGCGTTGCGGTGGTGGCATGGGGGGGGGGGGGGATAGTGGCACGGTCCCATAGCAAATGGAATGGTTCTGGGGTGACCCTTCTCCCGGGCGGCGGTGCCGGACCAATGGGGGTCAGGCAGGGCCGGAGGGACCGGATGGGGACCAGAGGGCCGGGCCCTGCGGAGCCCGCCCGCCCAGAGGAAACCACAAGCACACCCTCTCCCTCCCCGGCCCTGGGGCCAAAACGCCGCACCCTCCGGGCCCTTTGCTACACTATGGAGGGAGATAGCGCGGCGGGCCGGCGGGGCCCCGCAGGGCCGACAGGGGCCGGCAGGGTCTGACTCCGTCAATTTACTACGCAGGCAGGGTGGGCCGGGGGGGGGGGGGGGGCAGGGCCGAGGGGTAGGAGCGTCGCGGGGTGGAAGGGCAGTCCGGAAGAGAGCCCGGGTAATCTTATTAATTCCTTGTTCGGGCCCCTCTTGTGTCCATTCCAAGCGAGAAGGAACAATTTGCTTGATTGGTGCGGTACGGCTGCCGCTGCTGCTGCCGGCAGCGGAGGTGTCGGGCCGACGCAGGGGGGCGTTCGTAAACTACGTGACCAGCTTAGGGGGGAGGGGGTGTTTGGCCGTCGGTCACTATCCTTATCCATTGTGCATGAGCAGGTTAGGTTAGCCCGGGGAAGAGGAGGTCCGAAAGTGACCTAAAATCGGTCACGTAGTTTATGAACGTTCCCAAACCGGAGGAGCACGCCAGGAGAAAAGCTGCTCGCGATGGGCTACGCTGCTCGATAAAAAGTTGGTCCCGCACGAGTCTCGCGTGCCAATAATGCAAGAAAACTGTAAAATGAAAAGTATTTCATTTTATCATGACTTCGTGATCTTGAAGAATACTACTTTCGCTGAGATGGTCCGGCTCTGTCTCTGCCTCCGCTCCGTATACTCCTCACTGTGCGGATCGTCCAGGCCCCGCGCGCTGCAGTCTCCGGGGCGCGGGGTAGCGCTGCCCGGACGTAGTTCCCGCACCCTCCGCCAGGGAGGAGTTGTGTCGCGACCCCTCCCTTGTCCCCACGTCCTCCGCTTCCCACCCCGTTCTCCCAGATCCCCCTCCCCCCTCCCTCCCCAGTCACCCCCACCCCGCGGCTTTTTACACGTACGCGCCACCCCTCGCGCGGTGTTAACTCGTTTTCCTCGTTCGCACAGCATCCTCTACCCTTCTCTCTTTCCCTTCCGACCGCGCCTCTTCCCCTCTCTGTATCTGTCCTGCCCAGCACGCTGCTGTTTTTACCTTCTCCGTGCCTGCCTCTAATCGGCGCATCTAAGAAAATTTGTGAGCGATCGGCCCGATTGTGAATCACAATTGTTGTCGTTTGAGCCAGCTCAGAATGTCGACTTTACTTTGCCCAAAATCGGAACGAACCTGTGGTTCAATTGTATTTTAAAAGGGTGTTGAATAGAACGGGCAACAGGGAAATGAACTAGTAATCGCAAAGAATTTTGGGAATATTTCTATTTGCAGAGGATGGCTTAGCATGAAAATTTCTATTTTCTATTTATAAGGGGCAAAAGCATTAGATGTCCTTTTTCAGACCTGTGCCCACGGTAGTTCAGCACAGCGCCCGCAGAGGGCGCTGCGGTGTGTCGAGCGTATCATCACCAGCTACTTTAGCCAGAAACTTGAAGATGCATCCAACTATATTTTATTATTTTTTGTACCGGACGAAATGCTGGAAAGAGGCGAGAAGCTTCCTCTATCTCTCCTTCTCATTCTGAAAACAAGCTCTCCCTTTCCGCCCATCTCTCTTTTCCTGCCGAGGTGCAAACAGTTTTCGGGTAGGTCAAGTGGGGGTCCCGTGGCCGTGTGTTGTGGGGCGGGGGGGGGGGGGGGGGGCGGCCGCGTTGGAAAGGGGCGGAAAAGAGAGAGTGAGTAGGAGGGGGCGGGGGCGCCGGCTCCGGCTCTTTTGCTTCATAAATTCATTCTCGGTGGAGCCTATGTTTGTGTAGTAGTAGCAGCAGTTGTACACTCATTCATGAAAACGTGGGTGGCGCGTGTGGAAAGGGGGGGGGGGGCAGGGGTATAGAAGGGAAAAGGTGGGGGGCTAGAGAGGTGGGGGAGAGGGGTGGGGGAGACGGACAGGGGGGGGGGGGGGCAGAAAATGTGGGTGGCGCGGTCATGTCGTTGGCGACTCTTTGATTCTCGTTTGCACATTATCGATTCTTCTCCTTTTGCTGGTATTTCGCGCGGCAGCTGCTGGATTTTTCTGCAGGGTTGTCCGAGGCGGGGGGAGCTGGAAGGGGCGGAACGAGGCGGGACGGAGGGGGGGGGGGGGGGGGTAGGGGGTCTGCTGAGCGGATTGGCGCTTGGCGGCGCCACCGACAGCTCCTCATCACACGGCTGAGCAGCCTTTCTTTAATCACTAACACGGCGGCGTAAATGGGTGGAAAAGCGAAAGGAGAGACAGAGATAGCGAGAGGGTGAGAGAGAGGAAGAGATAGGGAAAGAAAGAGAAAGGAAGGGAGAGAGAGAGAGACAGAGAAGGAGGCGTACAAGGAGGCGTAAGCCCCCAGCTTCAACACGGAGCGCCCTGTAAGTTGGCGGGGCGTATTTCTTCCGCCGTTTCCGCATTTCGCGTCGTGTACGAGGTGCGTGGGATTCCGACAAAGCGGGACGAAACACCTGGCGCGGCGCACTAACCGCCCCGAACAGGTGACCGTGCGAGGGAGAGGGGCGGCAGGGGCCGCGGGGGCGGCAAGGGAGAGGGAGCGAGACAGGCTGACGGCGGTCGGGTAAGGGCGCCCCGCAGCGGGGTCCCGCCGCCCCGGCACGGCCGGCACGGCCCGCACGGCACGGCACGGCCCCCCCCCGCGCCGCGTTCGAGGACGTCAAAACTTCGGCCCTGCCAGCTTATGGCCGCCTGCCCGCGCTCCCGCCGCCTATGGCGCCGCCCCGAAACAGTTCCCCCAATTCAAGGAAGCAATTTCCATTCCAACGTTGGAGGGCCGCTGGTGGCGGCGGCGGCGGCGGCGGCGGTGTGTGTCTGTGTGTGTGTGTGTGTTAGTGTGTGTGAGGGCATGTAGTGCGGGGTGTGGCCGAGGAGAACGCGGCGGCCGGAGGCGAGTGGCTCTGCTCCTTCGTCATGAGAGGCCCAGGACACGATATATTGCACTCTCTGCGCCCCTCCCCCCCCCCCCCCTCGGAACCCCCACAGACCCTCACACCCCCTCCCAAACAAAATTCGAAGGGCAGCTACGTAATATTTCAGCAGGGCTCACACCCCGGCTGCGCGGCGACCTCTCTCTCTCTCTCTCTCTGTGCGCATCTGTGTGCGTGTGTGTGTGTGTGTGCGGTGGCAATCTCTCCAGACAGTGTCCTTTGAGGGGGGCCCCGAGCCGTCCCGTCCCGTCCAGCCGCCCGGTCGGAGTGGCGGTGGTGGTCCTGGACCGAGTCCTGGACCGCAGCCGCGCCGACTGGCCCCGCCAGGCCGCAGCCAGTTCTAGCAGTCTAGCACAGCAGTCCTCTCTCTCTCTCTCGCGTTCTCTCTCTCTCTCTCTCTCTCTCGCTCGCTCACGCACTCTCTCTCTCTCTCTCGTTGCTTCAAACAAGACGAGCAGATAGGACCCTGATTGGGGCTTACGGGTCGGCCCGGTCCTCGGCCCCGGTCCTCGGCCCGGACCTCACTCACACACAGAAAGGGACTCGTATTCGCGATCTCGACGGACGTCCAAACGCTTGCTCGGCGGCCAGACCCCCGGGCCGAGGGCGCGCTGAGGCGGGGCGCCGGGCGAGATACGTGGGTGCGGGGCCGGCAGTTGTGAGCGGGACCGGCCCAGGATCCTGGCGGGGCAGGGCACGGCCATGGGCAGTGGCGGGGGGCCGGGGACACGGGCAGGACAAGGCGGGGCGGGGCCGGCGGCGGAGCCCGGCAGAGCCCCTTCAGTCCTCCAAGGACGCTACCGCTATCACCACGGCCACCAGCAAGGGCGAAACGGTCGCAATATGGCGGTGCCGCCTCCCCCCACCGCCTCCCCCTCCTGCCCGCCGGGAGAATACTCGGGGATCGACATACCGCTGCTGTACCCGGGGCCGGGGGCAGAGGGGCGCCCGCGGCGGCAGTGTAGTGGCCCGGCTGAGACCGACGTCCCGCTCGGACCCGGGTTCGAATACCGGGCCGAGCGAACACTCGGGTCACTTTCTGCTTGGCCGCGATTTTGCCCGCGGCAGATTCGTCCAGATTCTCTCGGCAGCGTTTGCGTTTTCTCGGCGTGTTGGGGGGCCGGCGGACCCTTCCCCGCCGCCGCCGCCGCCGCCGCCCCCGACTCGGGCTCGGCCCCCGCCCACGGTCCCTGGCCGCTGGCGACCACAAGGACCAGGCCTTGCCGTGCCCCCGGCCCCCGGCCCCAGCATGAGCTGAATGCGGTATGGTCCCTGCACGACCCACGCTTCTCCTTGGCTTCCTTCCTCCTCTCTCTCTCTCTCTCTCTCTCTCTCTCTCTCTCTCTCTCTCTCTCCCTCCCTCTCTCCCTCTCTTTCTCTTCCCTATCCTTTAGACTGCATCGCCGCCGTTGCCCGTCGCCATCACCTTGTCAACAAAACCCGAAAACAAAACCCGGTAAACATTGCGCCGCGGTGCTCAGTTCGGGCTCGCCTTGCATCGTCTGCATGCAGAAGCATGGCGAGCATTGGCGTCAGCGTTGGCATGGGAGAGCGAGAGAGAGAGAGAGAGAGAGAGAGAGAAGTGGAGGAGGGGGGGGGGTTGCTGTTCGGCTCTGCTGTTCAGCTCTATCTTCCCCATTCCGGCCATAAGGGGTCGGGCCAAGCAGCAGCAGCAGCCCTTGCCAGGCCTTGCCAGGCCCGCCTCGATCTTTAATCTCCCTTGAGAACCACCACCCCGCGGCCCCCAGCGTGCCCAGGCGCCCGCCCTCTCCCCCTCCAGAGCCTACCCCCTCCCTCCCCTCCCTCCCCGTTCGTCCTCCGCCCACGCGCCGAATAACTGATCCTCCGTGCAGGGACACGTGGCTTTTCCTCGCCGCACTTCTTCTCGTTGTTGTTGTGGGTACGTTTGAAATCTTGAAGAGACTGACTATGCGAAGATTACGACCTATTAATACACGAAACCTCCTGAACAGACTTCAGGACGATAAAGGTACCTCCTCTGGTCTGGTACCTACTATAGAGCCCACAAAGTCTTTTCCACGGGCCCTTGCGTGCACTTTCCTTAACTTCCCCCAAAATCCTATTTCTGGCGGTGCACGTCTATCCCCCGCCCCCAACACGCCATGCGTGGACCAGGACGTCTCTCTCTCTCTCTCTCTCTCTCTCTCTCTCTCTCGCTGCCCCTCTCCCTCCCGCTCCCTCCCCGTCATAAGCCGGGGGCTCACCCAGGACGTCCTCTTCCTTTCATGCTAAGCCTTCCTCTGCAAATTTATCTTAGTTTCAAAGCGTCCCATCTGAGATGGCTGCAGGGGAGAGATTCGGGTCGGGGGTGCGGCCGCAGCGGCGGCAGCGGCGGCCGTCCCTGGCCAGCCGGGCTCCGCCGTCCCCGCACGGCCGCGGCCCGACCCAGCAGCAAGCCCCGTCTACACTCTTGCAGTCTTCGCGCCAGAAACCCCACCAAAAATTCAATAATAATAATAATAATGCTGCCAGAGTCAGCATAGCATTCAAACTGGTGATCGGCGATCGCAGAATCTTATATCAGAATTTCTCGTCGAGTGTGCCGGCCAGCTTGTGAAGCGTTTGTAGAAAATACAATTTCTGCCTCCCGCGGCGCGGATTTCTTCAGCGGGGGCACAGATCTGCATGCTGCGGAGCCGGGTCGTGCCGGCAGACCCGTCCCGTCGGTTGAGTGTGCCGCGTGTTCGCCGCGCTGTTCTTGGCGTTGTGCGGGGCGGGGCCAGGCGGGGCCGGGCGGGGCCGTGACGCTCCTGTTGTTCGGCAGGGTGCCCCCCGGCGGTCCCCGGTGGCCTGGAGGGGCGTGCGGCAGCGGCAGGAGCCCGGTGGTGGCGGCGTGCTCTGATCGATCGACGCCGGCATCTGCGTGGGCCACGGTCTCCTTGAGCACCACAGCGTGCCGCCCAGGAACACGGTCCTGTCCGAGCCCGGCCCCGCCCGCCCCGCCGGCTCCGCTGCCGCAGGGGTCCGGTCCGGTCCGGCCTTGCCCGGGTCTGTGGATGCTGCGGACCGCTGGACCAACTTGGTCGCCGTGGCAACCGTGCGCGACTCCCCGCCCCGCCCCTCCCCGCGCGCCCCGCCCAATCCGGTCCACCCTTCAACCCCTCGGCCACGCCACGCCACGCCACGCCACGCCACGCCACGCCGGGCCGGGCCGCCGCCGCCCCGGCCAACTCTCCTCAAACTATACGGACCGGTCACGTACCGCCGCCACCGCCTCCCCCTAAGAATACCCTCCTTCTTACACCCTGTCAAACCCTCTGAGCTCTCTCTCTCTCTCTCTCTCTCTCTCTCTCTCTCTCTCTCTCTCTCTCTCTGTCTGTCTGTCTGTCTATCTGTCTATCGCCGTCTCTGTCTCCGCTCTCAAATTTGCTAAATTGCTAAATTTGCTGCAAGACGATAATTCCGAAAAATAAATGCCTTGGGGAAAGGTGCAAGAGAATGCTGAGTAACTTTGTGATTGTGTTTATCAGGCTGAAGGGGAAAACGTGGCCGATGGCCCTCAGAGCTACAGAACGGAGAACTGTAGTTCGAATTCATGAATTTGTTCTGTTCCAGATGCAATTGCTTGTTCGTTTTTTTTTTCTGAAAAGTGAACTATTTGTTGTTCTGGAGCACCACATCTATTTATTGCTGGTTCTCGGTGTGTAGTTCACGTTGAACATCCTTCCGGGCGAGAGGAGAGAGGAAGATAGGGAAAGAGCGAGAGAGAGAGACAGAGAGAGAGAGAAAGGGAGAGAGAGGGACGCGTGATTTCACACAGTGTGTTGTGTAAGCCACGTGTTTTCGACGTAGAGCGCAGAAGGACCGGGCCGGGCCGGCGGCCGCAGCTCACAAGGGAGTCACCGTGCCGTTAACAGCGGGACAGAGGGAGAGGGAAAGCGTGTACAGAAGGAGAGAGAGAGGGAGCCTTCTCAGGAGCAAATCCTCTTACTATCTCCGCCCGCTCTGCCGGCCCTTTGGCCGACAAGCCCGGCAGGGCCGTGGCAGGGCCGAGAGGGCCGGAGGGCCGGAGGGCCGGGCTACCGTTCCCTCCTCGGTCCCAACCCGACCCGACCCACCCTGACCGCCGTGGTGAAGAGCGTGTATCAGACCAGATCAGGACCGAAGGCCGCCGGGGCTCCGCCAGGACCCCGCTCCAAGGACTCGCAGCGCTGCCGGGCCCTACGCACAGGGAAAACCTGCCCCGTGCCGCGCTCGCGCTGTGCGGTTACAGGAATTGTAGTTTTACAAAAGAGAGTGCCGACAATGCGTCGTAACTACTTTGGTAAGCTTGCGCTTACAAGTACGAAAAGTGACGTGCCTTTTTGAACTGCACATAAGAACGCGAGAGCTGCTGCGACATGTAAAGACTGTCGTGGAAAAGCTATAATTTTATGTTATTTCAGCCAGTCTTACGATCGTATTTGTAATCTTCATACGATAAATATTCTGAATATAAACACATTTATGATATAAAATACAAAATACAGTTTGTCAGATAGTATCAGTAAGGAAAATTAAGTTTCAGCATACTACCTAAATTTTCTTGGTAGAAGTTGTTCATTTGTGAGATGAAAATTCTGCAAAAATTAGTTTAGGGCAAAGTCCCCTTCTGCACGCTTCTCTTCAGACTTCGGATTTCTCCGTTCGTCAAAAAAAATCGGAAAAGAAACGTAGAATTAAAGTTTGTTGACGACTTTGTTTTCGTTTGCTCCGCAGAGGCAGCGAGGGGGCGGGCGACTTTCGTTTTGTTCTCCACGTGAAAGGAGATGGGGGCAGGGAGGGGGTTGAGTGTGTTCCGAAAGGGGGAGAAAAGGGCCCTGGAAACAAACCGGGAAAGAAGGGAAGGGTCTGAGCAGTGCGGCACGGGCGGCATAGCGGCCCGGGCGCCAAAGAAGGAAGGGTCCCCCGGAGGTTCTGCGACAACAACTCCACGCCTCCGCCTCTCCCTCCACTCTCCCTCTCTGTCTCTCTCTCTCTCTCTCTCTCTCTCTCTCTCTCTCTCTCTCTCTCTCTCTCTCTCTCTCTCTGCCTCTCCCGCTACGGTCCAGACCCAGCAGCATCCGTAATCAATCAAGGTGCCGGCTTGTCAACAGAGAAACTAGGATGGGATGGACAGAGGGGTGCGGGGCGCTGCGCAGGTGGAGCAGGCGGAGGGACTTTGTGGCCAACATCAAGCTGATTGCTTTCTGACGAGAAGGAGGGAAGAAAGAAAAGGCAAAGACCGGAAACGAGCAGTGACTCCGTATCTTCCATTTATTTTCACTTCCAGTCTGAAAAGCTTAGATGAGTGTACTTTTAAGTGTTACGGATGACTCGTGATGGTGATGGATGGGTGGCTGTCGATACGAACGTCATCGCTGCCACCACATCATCGTAAACATGGATGCGCTAATGGCGGCCGGGAGCGTCTCCAAGGCTCCGGCGCCACCCCCACCCCCTCCCCAACTCACACCCCCGCCACCCCACCACGCCTTGCACAGCGGGGGACCCGTGCCGTGCCCTGTACGGCCGCGCCTGATTACAACCAACTCTCTCTGTCTCTCTTTCTCTCGCTCTCTCCCTCTCTCTCTCTCTCACCCACTCACACACATACGTGCAATGCGTTTAATCAAGCCGAGTCGTCACATCCCACACCGCACTAATATCTGATAGTGGAAAGTCTGAGAAGCTTTGAAATATTTTGTTTTCGAAAGTACACTCTACTTTGTGACCGTCAGAATGCACTGCGGTTCTGAGTGGCTCGTGTACATCGTCCCGGACTTCATCGCGACGGCGACGGCCGGCGAGGAGAGGCCGGCGCCGTGACGGCCGCCGATGCCGGCGCCGCCCGGCCCCCGCTCTCCATTTATGACGTCTCATTTGCTCGCCTCCTAATCTCGTCCTAATCTCCGTGGCGCTGCCCTTCCTCCGGGCCCCCGCTCCGCCGCGCCCCCATGACGGCCGAGAGCGAGGTACGTGGGTGCGGCCGCCGGGGCTGCCCGATGACGGGGCTGCGACGGGGTCCCGGAGCCCCGGCCACCCGGCCGTGAGGCCCGCGCCTAAACCCGGGCGCTATCGGGGGCCGCGCACCGCAGTCTGCAGAGGAGAAGCAGGAGAGAGGGGGGGGGGGAGGGCGATGTCGTCTGCAATGATGGAGCGCAGGGGAGCGCCGGCGCTGGAGTCCGCGGCGGCGGCGGCGGCGCTGGGGACGGCGGGGGAAAAAAATTAAATTACGTGCGACGCACTGCTGGCGTGGTTGGGTCAGGTCAATGCGGTAAAAGTGGCGGTACATTCGTGCGAACGGCGTTTTGCAAAGTTGACAAGCGTTCCGAATATAGGCCTAGGCAGACACTCGGTGGGCGGCTATGATCAGTTTGCAAGCTGAGACCCATATTTCTTATGTTTATAATTTTTTTTTTATTTTTCTTCGGCCGCGGTGCAGTCTGCCCCCAGTCGCCAGTGTCCACCGGGGTCACGAACGGATCCCGGTTCACTCTTCTTTCCCACAGCATCCCGGAGTCGGTAACCAAATAAGGTGGCCAGACGGGGTCGCCTGGTCCCGGCTGGGAGCTCAGGCTCCGCCGCGACGCCCGCCGGAGGTGGACCGGTGAGGATAAGATGCGCTGCTGGACCAGGGCACCGAGGGCACCGAGGCGTCGGGGTCAGCGCGGGTCACGCGACTGGTCAGCGTTCCCACAGAGCGCGCGGCCAAACAGGTTGGCGGAGCCGCGGAGCCGCGGACCTGTGGCTGCGGGAGCCTGCGGCCAGCATCCCTGCGTGTCGCTAGATTTCAGAGCAAACTCCCTTTTTCTTTTCCTTTCCTTTCCTTTCCTTTCCTTTCCTTTCCTTTCCTTTCCTTTCCTTTCCTTTCCTTTCCTTTCCTTTCCTTTCCTTTCCTTTCCTTTCCTTTCCTTTCCTTTCCTATAAAAAATTTTTTATGGAGTTCACCATTTACACTCACGGTGGGACGGGAACAGCCTGTTTTCCTTTAGATTCCACACTTTCCCCTAATCTCTAGAAAAGCTTTCCCTGAAATGCTGTACTTTGGTCCTCAGAAGCAGCTACGTGTGTGTTCCCACGTTCCAGAGTCATCGTCGGGTCAAGGCGACTTGACGACGCGGGGGGAGAGAGAGAGAGAGAGCGCGCATCAGGGCTGTTGGAATGCCGTCGGGGGAAAGACAGAGACAGAGGGAGGCTTGAGGGATGAGAGGAGCAGGTTTGTGGTCCAGCCCCGTCCGGCTGGCTAAGAGCTTGCTCACACACACACACACACACACACACACACACACACACACGTTCCATCTTGCCGTGCCAACCAAGCAACAAGATGACGGTTTCAGCGGCGAAAAAGAAAAGGAGGTCTTGAAGAAAAATATTTCGCAGTAACAATGTGTGCTAAATACATTGTTCTGTACATATGGTGCGTACACAAAGTGTGTGCAAATTCTGACATGAAATAATGTGCACATAAACTGGTGCAAATATTTTTATCTAGTCAAGCACAAATTTGTCCGCTGCCCACCAGCGTACCTCATAACACAAAGGCACATTAAATTAGGGATAAACAACTAACAACTAATCATCCTTTATTAGTACGGCATCAGCAGATATCAAGTCGCCAAAAAAAAATCATAAAAAAATTGAGGCGAGCAGCAAGGTAGTCTCATTACACATGCACCCTTTTCACGCGGACCCCTCCGGACCCCTCAGGCCCGCGCCGCGCAAGGTGCTCAAGACGGTGCGGGAAGGAGGGAGGAGGGCGCGTGCTGCAGGGGTGCCGACACACGACGCTGAGGGGAGACAGAGACGGCGATATGCAGATGAGGGGGACCCCCCCGGCACTTACCATCATACTGTCTTCTCCGCAGTGCGTGTGTACACTCCGACGTCGTCACGGTGAGACAAATGCCGCATCTGTTTCTATTCTCAAATTTTTTTTTCAGGTACGAAAAAGGCCGAATAGAATTTTTCCAACTTGGATTTCCTTTCACTTTTTCCTTTTTCCCTTTTTGTTCGATCGCGCTGGTTTCTTTTATTTTTATTTTTTCTCAAGGGTTTCTCCGAAACTAGGGTTGAGAGTTTGCACACAGAAGACAGTCCAATGGAAGCTAAAAAAATCAAGAATGTTCAACCTTTGTTTTCTTTGGTTCCGTTCCGTTTCCCCGACGTTATTAAATGTAATGTTTCGCTGTATGTCGGCGTGGGGATCACCGCGGCCGCCTCGGACGGCTTAGACACGGACGCCTCGCCGCGCGCTAATGCCGCCCCTGATGCCCGCCGACGGCTGGGCGGCACGCGCGCAGGCGGCGGCCAGCGGCGGCAGCAGGCGCCCCCGAGGAAAGCGGGATAGGCCGGCCGCGGCGCACGGCGGTGCAGCGGGCTGCCTACCCGACCGTACGCAGGCGCGGAGAGGCCGCCGGGGAGCAGCTGAAGGAGGAGGATAGCCAGGGGGGGGGAGGGAGAGGACGAAAGCAATAAGGAGAGAGAGAGAGAGAGAGAGAGAGAGAGGAGGAGGAGGAGGAGGGAGAGAGCGCTAAGATGGATGGCGCCAGCCAGGCCGGACTCGAGACTCGAGGCGGAGCGCCCGCGAGGCTCCGCCAGCAGCAGCAGCAGCAGCGCCACCGCCCGGTAGATCAATACAGCACAAGGCACTGCTTCTCTCTCTCTCTCCTTTTCCCTTTCTCGCTCCGTTTCTCTCACTCTCTTAAACTTCTCCCCCCCCCCCCCCCCCCTACCCTCTTCTCCGTTGCTCCCCGCCGGGTTTCGTTGGCCACGGTCGCTCGGGCACCGAAACGCCCCTGCTTGTCCCGCCTCCGTCGTCGTCGCTGAAGGCGGGTCCGGCGGGCCCGGGGGGGGGGGGGGGGGGGGGGGGGGCGCTCGCCTTATACTGCACCACGCCGACGATGGTGGCGGCGAGGGTGCGGGCGTCTGCGTAAGAAACGCGCGGCCATCACCGGGCGTGTGTGTGAGCGTCTGTGTGTGTGTGCCTGTGCCTGTGTGTGTGTGAGCGGGCTGCCCCAGTTGCGAAACTCCTTTAGTGCGACGCGGTGCGGCGCGGTGGGTAAGGGGTTCCCGTTTTTAGGGGCGGGGTGCGGCGCGGCGGCGGCGGCTGGCAGGATGGGGCCATAACAACATGGCGGACGAGCGCGGCCCGGCGGCCAACAGGCCGGGAAAGTGGAGGCGGGCGGCGGCAGCGGCGGCAGCGGCGGCAGCGGGGCCGTCAGCGTGGCCGAGGCAGCGGCCTGCAGCTTCCGTACCAAAGACATTCCCACGTCCAGGACACTTTGTGGGGACATTCCGAAAAAAAATTCCTGCATCAATTATTGAACGTCTATAAGTATACCTGGTTTCAAAATAGGAAAATGAGGGTTCGAATCGATTGAATAATTTCTTATCGCCTGTGCGATTTCAAGCGCTGAAATACAACGTACAATAAGAGAGCAACATAATGAAGAATATCTGGGGCTTGTCATAATCCGATCCTCGAGACTCGAATCAAGAATTCTTTTCTATAGGTACACGCGACGCCCCCCCCCCCCCTGCTACCGCTATGCGTGTGTGTGTGAGGGGGGGGGGGGCAGGACGGGCTGCTGGCCGAAGCCCCGAGAGGGTCGGTCGGGGCTGCGGAGGCTATGTGGGGTCCCAACACACACACGCACACACACGGCGTGGTCAGGAAAAGAGTGTGGAGTGGCCGGGGCCGGCGCGCGATGTGCGGGCATGCGTGCGTGTGCGTGCGTGTGCGTGTGTGTGTGTGTGTGTGCGACACTGACCTACATTAAAAAGTCCCACCGCCGCCCGCCACCCCCGCCACTCCCACATGCCCTCATGTGGCATTGACCCCCCGCTACTCATCCCCTCCCTATTTCATTCATTCACTCATTCGCGCGCTCTCTCTTTCTCTCTCATCTCTTTTTTTCGGTCGGTACGCGCGCACGCACACCCTGCTATAGCGTGTCTTTCTCGTTCACTCTATCTCTCTCTTTTTCCCCTCTCGCATACCCCCCTCCCCCTTTCTCCCCCTGCCCTCGCCGTGCCTCTCGCGTGTTCTTCTGTCCTCATCCTCGTTCTGCCTTTTCGCGTCTCTCCTTTTCAGTGTTCCTCTCTTATCTTCTCACGTAACAATCCGCTCGCAGCGCTCCGATCTCTTCCTCTCCCCTCCCCCCTCCCGCTAGTCCTCGTCTGTTCCCCTTTCGACCGCTCTGCTTCACGCTCTTTTATTTCGGACTCACGTGCGTCCACATGTGCGAAAGGACCTGTTGGATTCCCGGCTGACGGTATGCAAACAACGCATGGCAATTTTTTCCTTTCTCTGGTGCCGGTGGTTCAATGTTATTCGTTTTCGTCACCTTATGGGTATGCAACTCCTTTCGTAGGCTCATCATTCGTACGTAAATTCGGACAACGCCCCTCTGTTTTCTTGCTCTCTCTCTCTCTCTCTGTCACTGTCTCTCTCCATCTCTCTTTCTCTCTCCCTTCCTCTCCTTCCTGTGTCCGTACCCTGGGCCGACCCCGAGTCCCCGCGGCGACACCAAGTTTCGCACGGACCGGGGCTGGGGGCGGGGGAGGGGGGGGGGGGCAGGCCCTGCGCGGGCGGCGAGGGGGCTGGGGGGGGGGGGGGCGGGGCGGTGCACAAGGCTAACTTGGCTGGGTTATTGAGGGTCCGAGTCGGTTCACAGGGCCGGCCGGACCCCTCAGGGGGATTTTCGGAAGGTTGTTTCCAGGGACGTCGTCGGACGTGCCGGAGGGGAGGGAAAGAGAGAGAGAGAGAGAGAGAGAGAGAGAGAGAGAGAGAGAGAGAGAGAGAGCAGGGGGAGTGGTGAGGGAGAGAAAGAGAGCGAGAGCGTTCCTCGGCGACAGCGGCGCTCGGCGGACAGTCGTGTCACCTTGTGTAAATGTTTATGACTGTATCTCCCCCCCCCCCCCCACTCCCCTCATCTTTCCTTGCTTCCTTTCTCAACTCTTAGTCGCATGAATTAGGCAGAGGACTTGATTACTGTAAAGGGGGTGGGGGGGGGGGGCTGTTGTTTGCTCGGGTCTTCCATCCCTTCTGCCCGCGTCGTCTCTCTCCGTCTCTCTCGCTCTCTTTGGGGCCCCGGCCGGTCTCTGATTCCCTTATCTCGGACGTAGCACTCGCAGACCCCATAGTCCCGGGCGCGGGGGGCCCCGTCGTGGCGGGTCCTGGCCGTCCCGGACCCGGAGTCCGGCAGCAGGCACAGCAGGGCCTTGCCGGCCACGCGGCCACGCGGCCACGCCCCGGGCGCAGCCTGTGCAGCTTGCGGAGCCCGCCTGCTGCCTGGAAGGGATGACCGTCGCCGAGGCCGTGTCTCAGCCGCACACGCCCCCGCGGCCCCCGCGGCCCCCGCAGCCCCCGCGCCACCCCGTCATACCGACGTACTTTTGTCGCCACTCGTGAAAAGATATTTTCGATTCAGAAGAAAGAAAAAGAAATATTGCGGTCCGGGTCTGCGGCGAGGCGCGCGCGGAGGCAGCGGCGGAGGTCGTCGACGGTCTGTGCGGAGTTTGACGGCGCGGTCGCCAATGACGGCGACCCCGCCATGACCCCGACGGCGACCCGGCCGCTCCTGACGACGCCGGCCGCCCTCAAGTTTTATGGAAATTATATTCAGACAGGACTGTAATTCGCAGCTTGTGAATAGTGCATGTAATAAACGTGAACGGCCGGCGGCGGTGGTGGCGGTGGTGGTGGTAGTGGTGGTGGTGGTGGTGGTGGTGGTGGTGGTGGTGGTGGTGGTGGTGGTGGTGGTGGTGGTGGTGGTGGTGGTAGTGGAGGAGGAGGAGGGCGAGGAAGAAGAGAACGAGGAGGAGAGGGAGGGGGAGGGAGGGGGCAAGAGGCAAAGTTAAGGCGGTAATGGGTAGGGGGGGAACAGCATGCTGCGTGCACTACCAGAGGCCTGGCCGGGCCTTGCTGAAACAACCACCCAGCAGTACAGTATGAGGGCCGGCCCCGTGAGCGTGAGCGGGGGGGGGGGGGGGGGGAGAGGAGGGAGAGAGGAGAGAGAGAGGAGAGGAGAGGAGAGGAGAGGAGAGGAGAGGAGAGGAGAGGAGAGGAGAGGAGAGGAGAGGAGAGGAAGAGGCTTCTGCCCCACCATTAACCTCTTGACGCCCAAGATAGTGTGCTCGGCGAGGCGAGGAGGGGCGGGGCGACGCTCCGCCAAAAGGAAGGAGTTTTGAGGGAAGTCGAGGTCTGCCGATGTGAACAGTTCCGACGTGTGGCCGTCGACGACTGTTTCAATTACTCCTTTCGCCCCGGTCAAGGAGAGCGGCGATCCTCGGCGATGCGGCGCTGCTCCGCGTCGGGGGTGGAGCGGGGCGGGGCGGGGGCCGGGGGCCGGCGGGCGCGCCGGAATTTACGGCAAGATTAACGGGCAGGCCGGGGAGGCGGCGGCGGCGGCGGCGGCGGCGGCACCGGAGGCCCGGCCAGCACCCGCCCGCCCCGCCGCCAACCATTCCGTCAGATATCCATAAAGCAGAGGGACTTTGCTCTCGGCGCAAGAATTTCGGCGGGCTGCTTCATTTGCATGTTATCGAGCAAGTGCCCGCCCCCCGGCGCCCCCGCCGCCCCCGCCGCCCCGTCCGGACCGCCGCCCCCGGCCGCAGGGCGCCGCGGGGCGCCGCAGGGCCGCAGGGCCGGCAGGGAGGGGACCCGGGCAGCGACATCCCGCCTTGGCCTTAGGGGTTGGACCGGCGGCCGCCGCCGGCCCCCGCCGGGCCCGGCAAGGGGTTGTGGCACTAAGTTGGGTCCGGCGCCATGGCGGCCCTGTCCTTGCCTCCCCTTCTTCTTCATCATCCCCCGGTCCTTCTGCCCCCCCCCCCCCTCGGCCGTCTTCGTCTCCTCCATCTCCCTCTTCTCCTCCGCCCCTCTCCGTCTGACGCTCTGGGGCGGGGACACGGCGGCGTGCGCGCCTGCGTACCGCTGGGTAGGCAGCCCGCCGGGCGGCCGCGTCTCGATGATGCCTGCCGCCGGAGCGCAGGGGCCCCGGCCGCCCTCTGCCTCCTGCAGATAAAGCCGCCCCCATCATTTTTAATTCGCCAACACACGGAGCCGGCGCGGCTAAACTCCTCGTCACCCGCCACGCCGGCTGCCTGCTCGGTCTGCCCGGCGCTCAAGGCCGCCTGCAGCCCCGCCCCGCGCTGTGTGTGTGAGTGTGTGTGTGTGTGTGTGTGTGTGTGTGTGTGTGTGTGTGTGTGTGATGGTAATCGGAGAGGAATCGTGTCAGAAAAAGCCCGGCTCGGTCGGCGTTTAAGGAGTCGGGGGCGGGCGGAGCGGCCATCAGCGGACCCCCCGGGGGGCTCCCACACCCCCAAGGGGCGCGTGGCCCGCCGCGCCGGAGGGGCTGGAGGGGCCCCAAGGCAGGTCCGCAGTAGTTATTAAAGGCCCAACTTACCGGTTTGCTCGGCACGTTCGATACTGTATGCAGAAAGTTAGGCAACCAAATTGCTGCGTGGTGTGGTGTGGTGCGGTAACGGCGTTCTCGCTCTCTCTCTCTCTCTCTCTCTCTCTCTCTCTCTCTCTCTCTCTCTCTCTCATCTCTCTCTCATTCTCCCGCTCTCTTGCTCACTGTCGGCCCCGCTGCGGTGTTCCCTCCCGGCGGGTGGGCAAGAAGTTTTGGTTCCGATTAGGAAGGGAACGGAATCGTGGACGACGCCCCGCCCACGCCCCCCGTGGGGCTCCCCCGTGGGGTCCGTGGTGCCCGTGGGCGGTCCCAGGGCGGCCCCGCCGCGGACAGGAGGGCCCGCGCAGCCCCGCGGGGGGCCTCGGGGGAGGGGCGCTAGTTCTGTGGCAGGAGACGGCGACCACTCGAGGAAATCAGGCTGCCGGGGCGGGTCCGTGCGCCGCCGCCGCCGCCACCGCAGCCGCGCCCCGCTCCTGACTTCCCTACGCCCTTCCGCACGCCTGCTGGGTAGGCAACAACTAACTACGTACTTTCCCCACGACTACGCAATCAGAGTTTGTGGGGAGGGTCGGGGTGGGGGTGGGGGGGGGCGACCCTCCCTGCTCCCTCCCTCCTCCTCGTCCCTCCTTGGGTCGCAAAACCTTCCCGTACCCCCGCCCCCTCCCGGAACGGCTACGCGATCACGGCCCCTTGATAAGGAAGGATACGGCCCCGCCCCCACACACCGCCTTATCGCTGTTAACGATAACGGCAACGATAACAAAACCTCGCGCCGGCACTGGAGACACGGCGAGGAACGTTTTGCACATGTCGAGTGGCAACGGTTTCATCCGTATCGCTTCCTTACGTTTATGTAGCTCGGTGGTGGGACGGGTCCCGGCCCCCGCGCCCGCCTCGGAGCGACGCTAGCGCTGCCTGCCGGCGGGGACGGGTAATAGTAAACTTTAGTGTCGACATCCCCTCTTACTGCCATCTCGCCTTACGGCCCTTACGGCCCGGGAGCGCGCGCCACTCCACGCGGTGCGGCCAAACTACTCTGGCGCCGCCTGAAGTCCCCGCCACCCTCCCCCGTCCCCTCCCCTGGACGGCCGTTAGGGCCTAGACCCGGGGGAGGGGTGGGGGAGGAGATGGCGTTGGCAGGCACCGGCAGGGGTGTATACTCTCAAGTTGTTCGCCGACCGAGGAAGAGGAGGAGGAGGAGATGTGAGAGGAGAGTTTCTGCTTGCTTGCGTGTGAGCGTGCCCGTGTGTGCGTGTGAGAGAGAGAGGGAGTGGCGAGTGTCCGTCCGGGTGAGAGCGTCCGGTAGCCGCCATAACTTCCCCGCGCTGCAAATAATTCACGAGCACCGCTTACTCGCAGCGCCAGGTGCCAAAAGTCAAGACAGAATAAAGAAAAGGAACGAGGATGAGGAAAGAGGGAGAGGGAGGCAGAGGGAGGGAAGGCAGAGGGAGAGGGAGGAGAGAGAGAGAGAGAGAGAGAGAGAGAGAGAGAGAGAGAGAGAGAGAGCAGAGAGAATGAAAGAGAAGCGGTGTGGGTGTTGTTTTGAGTGACGCGCGTGAAACCTATGACGGTGCGGGCGGGCGAGGGAAGAAAAGGATTAATTTTTAAAGTCTCCCCGTTTCTTGGCCTGCTGCATTACACGAGTTCGCGTATAAAACATTCCACTCTTCACGCCTTCTGACAACGTTACAAATCGCACAGGAAAGCTGAAAATTCGTAGTAATTTGAAATACAAGGAGGTTTCCTTGCGCGGCGTTTTTCGTCCTGTTTTCGTGGGAGAGTTGTCCGGGGCCGCGGGCGGCACGGCGGCGGCACGGCCCAGCGCCTCGCCAACCCCCTGCAAGGAAGGAGAGGGAAGAAACAGGGCGGAAGGGGTGGTGGGGGCGGCGCGGGGCGGGGCGGGGCGAGGCGAGGCGCGGGGAGGGAGGCGCTGGCTGCAGGAGAAGGGTTGGGCTCAAGGAGGGAAATGGAAGACGAGTATCGATCTAGTGGTCCTGCCGGGTCCTGCCGGGTCCTGCCGCGGCAACAAGGCGGACCCGGTGCGAATGAGCGAGCGAGAGCGATAGAGAGAGAGGGACCTGACACCGGAGCCCGGGGCCAGAGTGAGAGAGGCATAGAGAGTGATGGCAGGAAGCGGAGACAGGCGGTGGGACGACGGCCTCCCCGGACGGTGGGGCGGAGCGGAGCCACGCGAGAAGACGCCTCGCGGGAAAGAAGGAGAAGAGGGCCGCGAGGGGCGAGTTTTCAAGGGAAAGAAGTCGGAGGTCTGGGTTAGGTTTGGAGTTGGGCTGCGCTTCGTTGTGGCGCTGCTTCCGTCTCCACCGCTGTCTGCCGGAGGAGCGGAGGCTGGGCCGGCGGGGAGGTGCCTCTCCTGACGGCGGCCTCGGCGGCCTCGGCGGCGTCCTCGGCCCGGTCCGCTCGGTATGGAGATGAGGCCTCCAGCCGGCCTCCAGCGGCTTCCAGCCAGCCTCCAGCCGGCCTCCCCGGCCCGGTATCCCCGCAGCGATGATTTATTAAGGCCCGCACCACTCACGGGATTACCCCATCCCTTCCCGAAGACTGTTCGTCTGCTAGGACCGGCGGCGGCGGCGCTGGCACTGGGCAGGGTCGGGCTTCGGGCCCGGCCCCGGCGCCGCTGCTGCGGTACCCGGCCCGAATATCAAACACGACGGCAGGCCGGGGGCGGCCGGCGGGGCGGCGGCTGACGGGGCGGCCGACGGGCTGCCGGGGCGGACCAGACCTGCTGGGAGGCCGGCGTCGGAGTCACATCCGGGCCGCAGCGCCACGGCAGCCGGGGCCGCCGGGGCCAACGTCGTGACGCCGTCCGCGGCCGCGCGATAGCGGATGCCAATCAGGGTGAGCAGGGTAGAGGCGTGACGGCGGCCGCGCGGCCGGACACACGCACCCGGACACACACACACGCACACACACACACCACACACAAGGACGGACTCGCCTCACTCACCGATTCCTCCACCTCAAGGAGTCACGCCGTTCACGCAACAGAAAGCCTTGCCTTGTCTTGTAGTGCCACAGAGGACCCTTGAACATACATTTTACGTTGCTTTACCAAGGATCTCAGGGAATTTAATTTGGTTTTCCTGAGAATTTTACGATAATTTATTTAAAATGGAAAGTTCTAAAATTTCCATTTTGCGGCGTTCCCGAGTTGTGTATGAGCTGTGTGTAATACTTTGGAGGCAGTTTCGGCCGGCCTCGGGTGGCCGCGGCTGCTGCGCCGGCCTGCCGGCTCGGGCCGACCGGCGGGGCGCCTTGGTGCACGCGTAGGCGCGATCGAGTTTACCACAGTTGTAGTGTGTCCGTACACTATAGAGGCCGCCTGTTTCTCTGGAGGACGAGGCAGAGAGAGAGAGAGAGAGAGAGAGAGAGAGAGAGGCGGCAGGAGAAGCGGACGGCCGTGGGAGAGGGACAGAGAAGGAGGAGAAGTTTGCGGGGCCGACTGGGCTGGGCCTCTGACCGTCGGGGGGTCTGGGGGCTCCGGAGCAGGCTCCGCAGGCTCCGGCCGGGGCCCCTGTCGGGGTCCTGCCTCGCCCGGGGGCACCGGGGCCCCGCCGTGCCCGGCCGTGCCATGCCTGGGCACGGCGTTGGCGTTGGCCCGGGTTTCGGACCCGCCCGGTAAGTTGATTAGCAGAGGCGGCTTGGTATGGGTGTCGGGCTGCAAGTCTTGCGGTGGAGGTGGGAAGGGGAGGTGGGGGGTGGGGGGGGGGGGGGATGGAGCTACGCGGCATCAATCAGACTCACGCAGGCATTAGCCAGGGGGCAGCAGCCCGCCGCCACCACCACCGCGCCGACTACGTGTAGCGGCGGCGGCGGCGGTGGTGGCGGCGCCAAGACGGGCTGACTTTCAAATAGTCATGGTCCACAAGTGAGTTCCGAATTCCGTAGCAGACAGTTTGAGGAACGTATTTCCCCCCTTGTCTATGCCTAACGAAAAAGTATTTCTTTCGGATTTTTATTTTATTCACGGGGTGGGAACAGGCCGCACAGGGCGGCTCGCCATGTCCACGGCATCTGCCAATATCAATGTTCTAGAAACTCGAAAAAATTCCAAAGGTCCTGGACCAACGCAGGCTCAGCTGAGCCAGGTGTTTGTGCATGTCTCAGGCGGTTAAATTTTCTCACGTCTAGCCGCGAACCAGAACGATACGCCGCGGTCAAAAAGACGGAGCTACTGGAAGGCATATTTTTTTCTTCACCTAGCTTTGACTCTTGGAAAACATGTTTTAGGTGGGAAACATGTTAGATAATCCCGTTACTGTTGCGGCAAAATCCCGTGCCTCCCCCCCCCCCCCCCTCTTTCTCCTGCCTCTCTCGCCTCTAAAGCCGCCCTGTGGCCTAGGGGCTGTGGGTCCAGGCCCAGGCCCCGGGGCGCCCGGTGCCTACAAGGGTCCTGAGGCAGAGACTGATGGCATCAAGGGCCTGCAAGTCACTGAAGGACGAAATGAGATCCTTCCAAGGGACGGCCCCGTCCCGCTGGGCCCGGCAGGACAGGCCGGAGCGGGGCCCTGCAGGGCTAGGAATCATTAGCAAGGCCCGGGTTTGCCATCTCATTACACCGGCACGGCGCGGCGCGGCCGGTGTGGCCGGGCCAGGGACGGGCGTGGCGAGGGACGGGCCACGAAGGTGGGTGGCTGGACAAGGGAGGTTTCCCGATGGAGACCGCCGGGGGGAGGGAGAAAGGGGAGGGGGGGGGGGCGAACTCCGCAGGACCCTGGGGTCTATAGTTTACGACTGAACATGAAACTCTGTAGACGCGGCCGTGGCCCAGGTAACCGAGGAGAACGAACCGGGTGGGGACGAGAGAGTGAGAGGGAGAGAGAGAGCGAGAGCGGTGAGAGGAAGATAGAGAGAAGGCGGCGGATGGAAGGAAACGGGGGGAGAGGGCGAGGGAGGGAAGGGCAGAGAGAGAGAGCGAGAGAGGGGGCGGGTTAGGGGGAGGTCATGTATGGTGTTGCATATTGAGTTACGCAATCTCAAGGGTGTAGGGTGTTTTGTGCAAGGTGGGCCCGGGGGGGGGGGGGGGGGGGGGTCTAGGCCGCGGGGGGGCCCTGCCGGTCCCTGCCGGGATGGGCACTGCCCATTGGGCGCAAGTCGGACGCGCGGGGCGGCGGGGGCCGGCGGGGCCGCGCTAGTTGTGCGCCGCTCCGCCCTCCCCGGGCCCTCGGGGGCCCTCTCGGGGGCCCTTGGTCCGCCGGCGCTGCTTGCCGAGACCCGCCGCCGCCGCCGCCGCCATGTTCGAAGGAAAACGCCGTCGGAATTTATGGCCAAATCCACTATTGCGCTGTTATCTGCAGAATGAGGACGATATTGCCGAACCCCAAGGACGGCGTGTGCGGGGCCCGCGGGGCCCCGGGGCCCCCGGGGCCGCTGGACGGGGGGCGGCAGGTCCGTGATAGCATCTCTGGGACCGTGCCCGGCGTCCCGGCGCCCCGGCGTGCTTGGCATTCAAGATATCGGAGCGGCGGTGGCAGCGGCGGCGGCGGCGGCGGCGGCGGCGGCGGCGGCTGGCTGGGAAACTAATTTCGGCGGCTGGCAGAGCAGCACCGCTGCACAGCCAGAGGACCCGGGGACGTGCCCGCTGTCCGGCGGGGGCCGCGGCGGGCCTCGGGATTTCTCATACCGCCCTGTCTCCTCCCCGCAGCAGTACTTGTACGGTGCCGTGTGCCCGCAGCCCGGCGCGGCCCGCGGTGGGCATCAGGATTTCTCATACCGCCCTGTCTTGGCTGTGTGCGTGCCCTGCGCTTGTACCGCGTCGAGGAGACAACAGCAGCCAGCGCTGCAAGCGGCCCGGCTGTGCTGCACAACGCTGACGGGCGCGCAGTAGTTATATGGAACACTTGGAGCAGACACAAGTTTGTTTAGCTCCAGTTCGGGGGGAGGGAGAGAGAGACGAAGGCAGAAACAGAGGGAGAGGGGGGGAGGAGGGTGACGGAGTGGAGCAGCATGTATAGAACGGCGGTGGCGGCACGGCGCGCTGCAAGCTAACCGCGCAGAAGCGTGGCCACCTACAAACATCCGAACACACACAAGACACTCTAAATGTCCACGGGACAATTTTGTCCGATGAAGTGTTACGTTTTTCAGCAAAACCCGGCAGGGACAATTTGTAATTTGTGAGATACAATGTGTTCCATTGTTATGCTACGTATTGTATCTCAGTTATGTTTTGCTTAAAGTCAAAGGCCGCGACGGTCATTTCCTGTTTCAAAAATACCCTAGAAAAATAAAAATAAGTATAATGGTGTGTGCAATTTCGGCGCCGAGAAGGTTTAGCAGGTTTTGGGCCAAGAGACAGAAATTTCACTTTCTTGCAATTTGTGAAATATAGTTTCTATTATTCTGGTGGAATGACAGACTTTTCCATGATACATATTATAACGTTTGTGTTTCCGTCGGAGATTGTAATGTTGCCGCTACGGTCTTGCTGACAGTCCACCGCACACTCCCCAGCGCAGTCACACACACACACACACACACACACACACGCGCGCGCGCGTGTGCCGGCGTGTGTGTGGGAGCGCGGGTGTGTACGCCTGAACACACACTCGCTTTGGAGATGCCGTGGCTGGAACTTCAGCTGCTCCCGCCGACAACTATCCGTTGTCTGGTACGCCCGGCCCGAGAGGAGAGAGAAAGAGAGAGAGAGAGAGAGAGAGAGAGAGAGAGAGAGAGAGAGAGAGAGAGGGAGGGAGGAGAATTGGGACCCGAATCAGGGAAAGGAGGAGGGGGGAGGGGGGGGGGGGCGGCGGGTCGGGGCGTCACTTTGTACGGCAATCACAGAGAGGGGTTTCGGGGCGTGACCCGTTCGAAGTAAGGAGACTGCTGCTGCTCGGGCGGGGGCTCGGAAAGAGGGAGAGAGAGAGAGAGAGAGAGAAAGAGAGAGAGAGGGAGAGAGAGAGTAGGATAGAACGGAAGGGAGAGAGAGAGAGCCGCTGTGGCAAAAGGACTCTCACCGCGGAATCCACTCAGCGCCGTCCCCTCTCCCCCCCCCCCCCCTCCCCACCCCCTCGGCCCGTCGTTGGTCCGAGAGGCATTGGACAAGGGCTGCTGCTGCTGCTGCCGCCGCCGCCCGGGGGATCCAAAGCCGCAGAGAATTGAGCAAGAATTGGGCAAGAATTGGCCAAGTGGATTACAAAGACAGCGCGTGTGTGCGCGCGCCAGCGATCGGGCGCCCTCTGGCGGTGGTGGGGCTCGAACCCGGGAGCCCCGGCCGCCACCGCGCACAGCAGGGGCCCATGTACCGCGAAGGAGAGAGAGAGAGAGAGAGAGAGAGAGAGTAGCATCACCAAATAACGGCAGGCGCGTGCCAAGGATCCAATAAAGCGAGATGTAAAGAGAGGGCGAGATAGAGAGGGAGAGATAGGGAAAGGAGGGAAAGAGAGAGAGAGACAGAGAAAGAGGGAGAGGGGGAGAGAGAGACAGAGAGAGACAGTGAGAGAGAGATGAGGGATTGCATTTGAACAGAGGAGCCTCGCATGCAACAGTCTCTGATGGTCACGTGGTTTGTGAAGGCGCGCACGCCCGACGTTGCGGGCTGCGGAGAGACTGCTGCTGCTGCTGCAGCGGCCGTGGGAAAAAAAAAGGAGCCGCAAGAGGTGGTCAAGGCCGGGGTGGATGCTGGTGCCGGGCGAGGTCCACCCGCCCCGTCCTGTCTGGTCCGGCCGGGCCGGTCCAGCCGGCGTAGCGGCGGAGGCTGGCGGGCCGCCGCTGGACGTTGGGGGTCAGCCCAACGGGTCAGTCTCCGGTGAGAGAGCGAGAGAGAGAGGGAATAACAGAAAAATGCAAGTCTGCGCGATTGAGAGCACCCAGCCACGCGGCCGTGCGGGCGGGCCTTGAGGACTCGGATAAAACTGATCCTTCGGACGGTGTGAGGGGGAGGTCCTGGGATGTCCTATAGTGGGATGTCTTCGTCTGGCATCTATCTCCCCCCCCCCCTCTCTCTCTCCCTCTTTCTCCCCCTCTCTCCCCCTCTCTCACCCTCACCATCTCTCTCTCTCATTCGTCGAATTTTCTCACATTTAAAATTACTTCTCTAAATAGTATTCCCTTATTGTTTATTTTTTTTTCAGGTATCCGTACTATGTGTTGCGTCCGCAGCTTCTGGATGCGGATCAGTGCGTGCTGAGGCCAAGGCTTGGCGCTGCGACAGCATCCGGACCAGAAACCTGCCGCCGCCGCTGGACACGGCCGGACACGGCCGGACAGGACACCGTGGGATACAGCGGCGGGTGCATCGCGATGCGGCGAGACGGCATCGGCGGCGAGCCCTCGGGTCAGCGGGGGAAGCCGAGGCCGAGCCGACGGGGAACCCGTTCGGGGAGAGGGGATGGCGCGGGGGGTGCGAGGGGTCGCCGTCGTCTCACCTGGACTGGGGAGGGGGAGGGCGACGTCTTCGGAGAGAGGACAAGGACGCCGTCAGTCCGACCTGAGCGCCCGCAGCCGCAGCATCTTCGAGGATGCAGACCGGAGTCGGCGGCGACGTGCCGCGCGCCGCCGCGGCCTCGGCCGCCACCGGGGGACATCCACGCCGCCGCACCAGGACGGCGTCGGCGACAGCGTCGTTCGCCGCGGGCCGGCCGCGCAGCACCGTATCCTTTACCGGCCGCACTGCTCGCTGTGCACGGGGAGGAATAGAGTGCGAACATCGACGTGCGAAAATGTACCGGTCAACTTCAGAATAATGTTTTGCCAGCTCTGGAATAACCTTGATATGTCTTGGTTTGAACCCTTCTTTAGTTCCAATCATATTGCACGGAAACGTGACGGCATTTTAAGCGGTTATTTTGTTTATTTTTTTCATTCTTGGCAAACTTTCAGTTTGTTTTTGGTTTCTTGTAGATGACACACCCCAGCCTCAGAGAGGGGTATGGGTTTCGGTTTGGGTATGAGTATACGGGTTTCACCTGAAACTTTATTTTTAAAAAAATTAATGTTTCGAAATTGGACGCACTTGGTACTCCAGATCCCCGGGGGGTGTCAAAGTGAACACGAGTACGGCTGCCGTCGTGGATGAATGAGTTCTCCCCTGCGATGGCGAGCGCCGCGGCCCGGCCCCTCCCGCCCCGCCCCGCCGCCCCCTCCGGCCACCCCTCGCCACGCGCGCGCTCTGCCAGACAAAGAAGGACGCGAACAAAGATGGCGTGGCCAAGGAGGGACTGCAGCCTCCCCGAGCCTCCCTGCGGCGCGCTGGACCCGCCGGGCAACCCAACATGGCGTGCGGACGGCGTCCTGGCGGAGCAAAACTTATTACTTTTTACGAACGCAAACCTCGGATGTCGACCTCTTCACTGCTGCATATCCTAGTGTCGACCGAAGCGACCCACGCTGCCGAAATATTTGTCCGCTCAATGAAATATTGTTCGGGCCAACTGAGCGACCGTTCGCTGACTGAACTGAAACTGTACTACTAATATCGTGCTTGCGTTCGACCGAGTTACCTTCTGCCGCCGTGCCTCAATAGCGGTTGGATGAGAAAATGAATTGTGATGATAGCATAAGAAAGATAAGCGTTAGTCTAAGTCTGCGAGTTTCTGTGTTGGCATAGATGCTAGTACAAATGGGCTGGGCAGCATTGTATACTCTCTCTCTCTCTCTCTCTCTCTCTCTCTCTCTCTCAGCATGATTAAACCCGAGTGAAGGCATATAAAGGGAAAAGGGTCTCAGCAGTGTGTGCGTGGGCTTCGCACTGCAGGAGGGAGGGAGATAGACGATGGCCAGAGAGAGAGGGACAGAGACGGGGCGGGAAGGGAGAGAGACAGAGAGAGAGAGAGAGAGAGAGAGAGAGCGGTGGGCGGGAGGGTGGTAGAGGGAAGGAGTCATTGGGGTCGGACGAAGGGGTGAAAGGGGTAGCGTTCCTTTTCTCATCTCGGCGGCGGAAGGAAAAGATCCCCTGGGGCTCCGCCGTGCTCCGCCGCCGCCTCGGACCTCTCCCCTCCCCCCCCCCCCCCCCCCCCCCCCCCCCCCCCCCCGCCGAGGCCCCGGCAGGCCCTGCAGGCCCAGCACCAGTGGCCGTGCACCGGACCGGGCCGGACCGTCATGAAGAGAAGGCCCGCCGCGTCGGGCCGCGCGCCACGGGCGGCGCAGGGTCGTAAAAGACTTGGGCCTACGGGGCGAGGCGGACGGAGAGGAGGGGAGGGGGAGAGAGAGAGAGAGAGAGAGAGAGAGATGAGAAGGGAGGGGCCAAAAGTATAGTGTTCCGGAGCGAGAAGATTAATCTGCGCGTGAGGGGGAGAGAGAGAGAGAAAAGGAGAGGAAGGAGAAGGTCCGTCGGTTTGTGTCGTCTTGCCTTCGTCCCAGAACTTTTACCCCAACCGTCTCTCTCTCTCTCTCTCTCTCTCTCTCTCTCTCTCTCTCTCTCTCTCTCTCTCTCTCTCCTCTCTCCACCCCTTTCTCTCCCTGCCGCCAACCGTGCCACCTTTTGTTCTCTTTTCCCCTCTCGCTCTTTATTTTTTGTTTCCTTATTTTGTACCGTCCTCCGCTTCCTCCTTGGAATTGTCTGGCGCGCGCTCCTTGCGGCAGGCCAGAGCAAGGCTGTTGCGGCCGGAAGGATTAACAATCCGAGGGATGCCACTCACGCGCCGAAAAATCGAATCGACTAAAGAATATCCACACGACAAATATATTGTTCCGATGTTGTGAACAGAACAACGCGATTACCTGGCCGAACTGATTGGATGATCATTGATTTTATTTTGTGCTGAGATGTGTGTCGCCCCCCGCCCTCTCTCAATCCATCAATCTACACGTTTCTTCTTTTTTTTCTGATCTTGCGGCGCGCGCGGTGCGTGGTCAGTGTTTGAAGTGGCCCGGGGCGTGGCGGGCTGGGGCTTCCGGTGAGGCCCCTCCCCTCCCCCTCCCCACACGCCCCGGCGGGCGCCCCGCCACGCCGCGCCCCTACACGCCCCAGACTACTTTCGTTTTGAAGGTCAGCGGCGGCTCAGCCGGCTCCAAACACTTCCTCTTTAAAAATGCTGCCGGTTACGCAGAGCGTAGCTCGGGACCCTCTGGCCCCAGGGCTGGAGCCGTGCTGGAGCCGTGCTGGAGCCGGGCTGGAGCCGGGCTGGAGCCGGGCTGGAGCCGTGGGGTGGGGGCCAGACCGGGGCCGGACTCTCCCACATGTTGTTATCGCTGTTGTCGTAGGTCTATACCATTTCGCTTTTATTCATTTTATTCATTTAATTTCACTTTCTTCACTTCTTTGCGTATCGTTCCTGCCTCCGTGTGAGGTATCTCTCCCATTTCATTCTTCTCCTTCAATTCAATTATTACTTTTAATTCGTTCATTTCTTCCAATACATGCATTTTATTCATCTCCTTCATTTCATTCGTTTTATTCATCTCCTTCATTTCATTCGTTTCATTTATCTCCTTCCTTTCATTCATTTCATTTATCTCCTTCATTTCATTCATTTCATCCATCTTCGTTTCATTCATTCGCCTCGTTTTTCATCCATTCCATTCATTTCATGCATTCCATTCAATTCGTTCATTCCCTTCATTTCATTCACTCCCTTCATTTTACTGTTCTGTCGTGCAGTTTGTTCACCTCATTTACTTCCCACTCGTTCATCTCCCCGGTTCCCGGTCCGCGCACAACGGTCTGTTTACTCCTCTTGCTGCTTGCGCTGCTTGCTCCGCCGGTCCGCACCCGTGTCTCCCCCGGTTCCTCTTTCTTTGCCAAGTCGTCCCGGCGTCTCTTCGCCTCTTCATCCCTCCGGGCAGCCCTGTGCCGGGCGTGGCGAGCTGAAGGTGCGGAGCGGGAGGCGAAGGGGTGGGGGGAGACCCTTTCGAGCATTGGTCCGCTCCCGGGCCGGGGAGGGGCCAATGCCACCTCTCCCCCCCCCCCCCCCCCCCTCTCACCCTCCTCGTCTTCTCTGCTTCCCCACTGCCATGCCTCGATCCGCGCTTGTCGCCGAGGAAAGGAAAGGACCCCATCGAGGCGAGCGGAGGACACGCTGCCGAATACGACAACGCGCGACGCGTACTCTCTGCTCTGTCTCTCTCCGTCGCTCACGCAGCGCTGCTTTAAGGGAAGGGGGGAGAGAGAGAGAGAGAGAGAGAGAGAGAGAGAGAGAGAGAGAGAGAGAGTGAAGCACGTTTTCGGAGACGGCCAGCCCGACGCCTTGGGTTAGCTCGGAGGCCACCCCGCCGCGCGCTGACGCCGTGGTGTTCTTGGCCGCCGTCGTGGACGCTGCGTCCGAGCCGCGGTCGCCTGTCCTTGTCGCTCGGCAACGGAGGCCGCGCGGGTGCGACGAAGAGAGCACATGTGGCCGCGCGCGCTCCGCTCTGGGCGCCCTCCTCAGGGCTCTGGCCAGCCGGGGCGGCGAACGGGTTGTGTCGTCCCCCGACTGCCTGCGACAACCTCGGAGCCCATGCTGGCATCGATCCAAGGCGGGGACCGGGCCAGAGAGAGAGAGAGGGGGGGGGGGGGGGGGAACCCGCGCTCCTCAAGAAACAGGCCTGCGGGCCTCGGGTGGGGATCGGAGGGGCTGGGCCCCACTACAACGCAAATCGCACCGATTCTAGAACTCCCACGTTTTTGCTTATAGAGCAATAACTTATTGATGCAATTTCGCAAATGTTTTTCCTGTGTGATTGCAGAGGAGAAAGTGTGTCAAATTCACGGCCTCACAGTCGGTTCCTCTCCAAATTTCCAACATTTTTGGGATGAACACCCCTTACACATGTGGAGGAAATAAAAATCGCTACGGAGAGTTGTCGGTTGTTCCCGGTCCATCCCTTTTTACCTTCTTGCGCTTCACCTTCTTCTTCGCGATCATCTCCTTCTTGCTGCCGAGCCGCCGCACGGCCCGCGCCCAGCGCCAGTCACCGTGTCCAGCAGGAGGGCGGAGGGGGTTCATTTTGAGGACGATTCACATTCACGCCTTCCGCCCCCGCCGGCCCCGCCTGGCGGGAAGGTTATTGCGAAAGGGCGGTGGGTGCGTGGCGGCGGTGGTGGTGGTGGCGGCGGGGGTGGAGGGGGTGTACAAAGTCGCCTTGCCTCAGCAGGGTGCGCTTGATTTGATTTGGCAGGGGCCCGGCCCGGCCTGGGGTCGGGCCCCGGACGCAGCCCCGCCCTTGGCTATGCTACGCCGGCCCGACGATGCCCCGGCCATGCTTTGCGCCTTTATCCCGCAAGTTAGCTTCATATACATGTAAAACAAAGCAGCTCGCACCCGCGCCGCCCCAGCCCCGGTCAGGACCCCGCCACGACCCCACCACCAGCCCGCCAAGACCCCGCCAGGGACCCCGCCGAGCGCACCGGCAACTGAGACTTCCACCAGAAACCTCCCCGCTCCCCCTCCACCACCCCGAAAAGAACGAGAAGATACCCATCGCTGTTGCGATTTCTTACTTCCGTTTCCGGCTCCGTGAACTCACTGCGTCTCTCCGGCCTTCCGTCCTCAGGAGAAAGGAGAAAGAGGAAGAGAGACAGGCAGACGGACAGACAGAGACAGAGAGAGAGAGAACGGGACACCGAGGAGCAGGCGGTAAGGCGGGGGGGAGGGTTGGTGGCGGCGGCGGCGGTGCGGACGCTTTGGGCAGGATGTGGGGTGAGGCGTGCAGGAGGGAGGGGGTGGGAGGGGGAGGGTTCCGGGGCCGCGGGCGGGCTATTTGTTCCCGTCAGCGCGCGTTAAATCCTCTAGGAGACACGCACCCCACGCGGCGTGATGGCGTCTGAGAAGTATAGTGGTCGTGTTATCAGACCTCTCTCTCTCTCACTCTGCATTTCTCCCTCCCGCCTGTCTCCTTCTCTCTGTCTCTCTCTGTGTCTCTCACGCACACATAAACACACACATGCCCCACACACACACACACACACACAAGTAAAAGACATAAAATGATGTGTCGATCACACCATTGATGCGGCCTGTGCGGTAGAAAGCGCCCGTGTCAGGTCTCCCCATGCTGCTGCTGCTTCTCTCTCTCTCTCTCTCTCTCTCTCTCTCTCTCTCTCTCTCTCTCTCTCTCTGCCGCAGTACTGGGCCGGGGCTCAACTAGCCCACGCCGCCGCCCGCCCCCTCCTCCCCATTTCCTAGCCTCGCCTCGGGGTCTTTGAAGCAGCTCAGCTCATTAATCATGTTGGCCCCGCCCTGGACTAGGCAGAGCTGGCCAGAGCCTGGCCCGGCAGGGCCGAGCAGAGAAGTCTCTACGACGGCCGCTTTGCCTCTCTCTCTCTCTCTCTCTCTCTCTCTCTCTCTCTCTGGCTCCTTTCGCCGCTGTTGCCGCTGCTGCAGGAACCGCTGTTGTTGTTGTTGTCACTGAACCTGGTGTTGTTGTTTGTTGCAGGACACGACTGCCAGGCGTAGCATGCACAAGTTGGTTTTCTTCGAATCCGTACCCTAGTACGTCGGGGAGTACTTTGATATGGGAAACGTAGGGTTGGAAATGAAAAATAGGGTATTCCGCTGGTTCCCAGAACGGAAGCAGGAAGGCGGAAAGAAGTTCTAAAAGATGGCTGAAGGGGGAAGTTGGTGTAAGCGGAAGCAGTCCCGCCACGCCCCTCGGTTCTCCTTGTTTTCCTACTTCCGGCCTGAGATTCAGTGGGGCGGCCGCCGGAGCGAACGGTCCAGCGCCTGGAGGGTAGGCAGCCCTGCCGGCAGGAGGCAGGAAAGACTTTCCCGCCCCGCTGCTCCGCGCCGAGCTTCGCGTCCGCGTCTTTTGTTATTCCCGATCCCCGTCTGCCGCGCTGCGAGGAACACTCTGGTGCAGGCGGCCGCCGCCGCCCCGCCTCCTCGCAAGCTATTAATAGGGGGCAAACTTTACTCTTCCGCCCCGTGGACAACAAAGCGTGCGAGTGGGACAGTGAGAGAAGGGCAGGGGCACGGGTGTGAGAGAGAGAGAGAAGGGGAGGGGGCATGTTGCCGTCTCAAGGTATACGGTGCGCTCGCTGCCTCCAACAGCAGCGGGCCGCCAGCCGTCGGGACGGGAGGGGCAGGACACGGGGGGCCGGGAGAAGGGGGGCCGGCCCCGCACGGCCCCGCACGGCTCCGCATTGGCCGACCTGCGCGCGCTGCCGACCTCCCGGCGGGACGAGGGCCCCTCTCGTATTTTTAGCGAGCAGAAATAAATGAAGCAGTCTGTTGCTGGAACGCCATGTTGAGCACGCGCGCCATCGGCCAGAGTCTTCTATCGAGCAAAGGGGGAGCGAGAGGGAGAGAGAGAGACGGAAAAGAGGTATCGAGGAACCCGCCGCCGCGGAGGAAGAAAGAGAGAGAGAGAGAGAGAGAGAGAGAGAGAGAGAGAGAGAGAGAGAGAGAAGGGGGGTCGATATGTAGTGAGACGCGGCCGGACTAGTCCGATTTCTTCCCGGATGCCGGTGCCAAGAGGGAGAGCCGGTGCGGCGGGCCCCTTTCCCGGCAAACGTAGGCAGTGGCGGATCCAGGAGCGACTCCTAGGGGGGCGATGTACCACTTTTTTGCCTACGAATATGGCCCCTTACGTCATTTCCGAACGGCCCTCCGACCGGGTTTCGGGGGGGAGGGTGAACGGGACAGACACGGATCCGGCGACCGACCAGAATCCGTGAATGTGTGGACCTCTGAGGGCCGTGTAGGGGGTCCTGTAGGTCCTGCGAGTGGTCAGGTGAGAGGACGCCGCCGCCGCCGCCGCACGGCCAGCACGGTGGCAGCAGCCCCTTGGCGTTCACTCCCCTGGAAACGGCGCTCCGGACCGATGGGGACCAGTTGGACTGGAAGGGAAAGCGAGCCGCAAGGCGGGCCGGGCCTCGAAGTGCGGCTGTGTGTGTGTGTGTGTGAGAGAGAGAGAGAGAGAGAGAGAGAGAGAGAGAGAGAGAGAGAGAGAGAGACCGCTTCCTGTCGGGGGCTAAATGCGGCTCGCGACAGCCCCGCGGTGGCACCGCGTCTCCGGTGGCTGCACAGCGGAGGGGGTGGGGGTGGGGGGCAGGAGATACCACCACCTTGCCGAGCTCTGCTCAGCCGACTCAGTCAATAGGCATTTCCAATGAGGCTCGAGAACAGAAGTTGAGGAAAAAGAATGCCTCCAGAGCGGGAACGTTGGTAGTGTGAGAAGCGGTCTTTGCGGCGCGATTTCTCCTCCCCCGCGCGCTACCCGTCTCCGATCTGTGAGTGTTCTTGTTGTGCTACTTGGGACATGGAGCCTGGAGCCGGGAATGCCCGATACAGTAGATGACTCAGAAACGCGGCGCATTCTGTGGGCGGCCGCGTCCGCAACGTACTGCATCCGTCTCTTTCTATTGCTCGGCCGAACGTGTGAGATGGACGGAAAAGAGACGGGGGAGCGTTGCGGTACAGGCTATCACATAGAATGCGCGGCGTTTCCTGATTGCCCGGTGTGTAGTGTTTATGTTCCCCGCGTGACTGGTGCGGTTCTGGCGACGTTCTTACAGTGTACCCTCCGCGGGTCCCTTCGGGCTGCCCCCTGCACCATCGATACTCCAGCACCCAACTCCGTGCATGCGGCGGTCGTCAGTACCCCGCGTCGCAGCAGCGCCACCCCCAGCGGCCGCGGGGGGTATCGGCAGAGTACCCGCCCATGTGGCCGGGGCAGGGGCCGCCGGGTCTGACCGGGCGGACAAGGCACTGTCGGCAAGGACGTCGCCGGCCTCCGTGGCTCGAGTCTCTGTCGCACCCGTGGGGAGTTCCGTAAGAGAGCGAGGGAGAGGTCCGAGTGGACCGCCGCGCCCTCCGCCGCTCTGCCGGTCCTCATTCCGTATGCATTGGTCCATCCCGGCCCATCGATCCGCCGCGGCGACACCCTTTTCTCTCCTCCCCCTCCCCCCGCTCCCCATCCCAGCCTCTTTCTTCCTTGCTCTGCCTTGCCTGCGGTGTAAGGAGTGACCCCCACCCCCTCACCCCCGCCCCGTCCATTCAGAGCCACGCCATCGCTCATCCAGGACCCCGACGCCTCGTGTGCCCGCGGCCGACTAGACTTCCTCCGCGCCCGGGCCGGCCTGACTTTCTTATCATCAGCATCGTCTTCCTCCTCCTCCTCCTCCTCCTCCTCTCCTCCTCCTCCTCCTCCTCCTCCGCCTTATGCTGATCTAGATCCAGGGGAAGGGAGGAGGAAGCCGTGCAGGACGGGGCAAGTCGCACATAACTTCCCCCGCGACGGGGCTACAAGCGCGCGCAAATTAAAACAAAAAGTCTCGGAGTGAAAACCGTGGAATGGGATGGGTTGTGCCCGGGTGCGCGCGCTACTTGGCTTACGGCCCCTGCAGGGGCAGGGGCGTCCTCAGGGGAAGCTGCTGCTTCTTCCGAACCCTCGCGGCACACACACACACACTCATGTGTATACGTATATATAAGCTCTCGCCTGCAAGGTGTTGTGTTCACCAAGTGAAAGAGTAAAGGAGGAAAAATGCGCAAGCGAGTGTAAACACGGAGAGGGGAGGGGGGGGGGGTCACCGTCGTGCGGCGTGGCCACGGCATGGCCAGGGCCGTCATTTCCCGCTGCTCGGCGTCGGCGGCGACGGCGACGCCCAGCCACCGCGTCCTCGGCGGTCTTCCCTTCCCCTCCCCGACGTCGTCGTCGGCGACGGGCGAGGGCAGTCACCCCCACCCGCAGCCCGGCCGGGGGCCGCGAGCCGCCCCCACCACCACGTCAGCCGCCCCCACCACGGGGGGCGCCATCCCCTCCACCCGGGCGGGCCACCCCTCCACTAGCCGTCGGCCTCCCACCCCTCATAGGCGGCAGCCACCCCCGGCGCGGTCACCAAGCCTCTGTCTCTCTCTATCTCTCTCTCTCGTTCCCACATCGTTCGCCTTTTCGCTTTCGTTCGCTTACTCGCTCCCTCGCCCTCCCTCCTCTCTTAGGCGTGTCGGAGCGCGCCCTGGTGTCGGTGGGGTGAACTAGGCCGCGGCAGCGGCGCGGGGTAGCGACCGAGGCAGCGCGCCCTGTTGTGCGACACGGAGCCGGAGCGGGCGAGTGGCCGAGGGACCCCGGGGCTGCCTTACCGGGAGGCCTCGGGTTAGTGCTGTGAATGCGGCGCCGGTGCTAGCGATAACCGGGCACTACAAGCGGTCCGCGCGTTACATGCACAAATACATCTAACCCTTTCCTCTGCGATTCCTTTCTATTGTATCACGTTTTTAATGGTTTTTGCAGTTTTTAACGTGTCTACATGTGATATTGCAAAAGAGAGAGTTCAAAAGGAGGAAGAGCACCACGGATGAGATTAGAGTGCCTCTCTTTCCTTCCATCTTTTAAATAAACCCTTGTTTACATACAAGATGTAAAGTAATAAAAAAATATTTTGAAACTTTTTTTAAGCTTTTAATTTTTCTTTATTTCTGTTCATTTTTCTTTACTTTAAAACTGTTTCTGTGTTTTAAGATTGTCAAGCATTGTAAACCAGGCACACCCTACTCTCAACAGAACCACAGTCCAAATTTCATTTTTAAATATTTTTTTTCTCTCTCTCTCTCATCTCTGCCTCCCTCCCGCCGGCCCCAGCGCGGGTGTTACGACGACGCCGGCCGCGGTCCGTCCGTTCGACTCGACACAGCCGCGCTCACAACAAAGACGCCTTGTGCCCCTCGCCAGACAATGCGTGTCATTTGCAAGAACTCCCCCGTAACGGCGGCGCCGGACAGGCTGGTCGACAGGCAGACAGACAGACGGACAGTCAGACAGACAGAAAGGCGCGGGCAGAGGGCGCCCAGGAGCGGCGGCGGCGGCGGCGGCCTTTCTAAGACCGAGTCGAGGACGAGGGAGCAGGCCGAGGGCCGGGGAGACGGGGGTGGGATGGGGAGTAAGATGCGAGGCGGCCGGCCCTCATCACAGCGTTGCTGCCGGCCGCTGCTGACCGCGTGGAGGCCTCCCCGGCCCGCCCCGGCCCGCCTTGGACAGAACCGCAAGAGGCCGCGATGCGATGCAGCCGACAAGTCCGGTTCCAACCCCTCATCCTCATCGAGCCCGGCCGCAGCAGCGGGCCGCGGTCCACGCGGTGCGCGCTGGACGCAGCCTCCCCCCCCCCCCCCCCCCACCCTCACCCTCTCTCCCTCCTCCCCAAACCGGACTCATCAACATGAGCCATCGGAGGCAATAAGAATCTCGATTTCCAACTTATTTCTTCACACTCCGTTCGCACTAAATTCTTGTATGTGACATTTTATGGAAATGCCTATTGCGAAAAAAACAACTTAGCCTAATACTTGATTCAAAGCAGTGAGCTTAATGTGTACGTTTGATTCAAGAAACATACGGCGAGAATCTCAAATATAAATATTTTGACAGTGCAAATTGGCGTCGCCGCACAGAATTGAGAAATGGATTTTGAGAGTGGAAATGCCCGCCGCCGCCCTGCGCCCCGTGTGACCCGGCCATCATCAACTCATTTAACCCCGCAGACGGACACACTAGGGGCTGCCGGGGGCGGCATGTTTACACGCAACGCCGTCCAGTCCGGATGGGGTGCGAGGCGGGGGAGGAGAGCCGCGGGCCGAGGGTCCGAGTCCGAGGCAGCCAAGACTGCCAAGACGCTCTCCGCCGGCCCTGGCCTATACCGATTAATTAACCAAATAAGATTCCCTCCCGCATGCCCAGATGCCCTGGCTGCACTCTTAGAAATACAGTAGGCGCGGCTATGCTTGCTGGTTAGGTTAGCATTACGAAGTATTGTAATACGAAAGAAATGGTTCGTGACGCATCTTGTGTGATACGTAACTGCCGGTTTCTCTGCAATACAAATCATTTTTCTTCGTAAGCTTTTTACTACTGTAGAAAAACCAAATTTGTCGGACTTCCGAAATTCGCTGTAAAATTTCTGTAATTTCTGTGACCCCCCACCCTTCCTCTTTCAAAATTGTTGTCCATGATGGACAAGCGATCGGGGTCGCGGGCGGCCTAGGCCGTGCGGTAGTGGTCACTGGGGACCAACTGGACACTGAATCGGGTCGCGGACATGCTATAAATGGGGCGAGACAGTGCGGGAGGGGGCGGGAGAGAGAGAGAGAGAGAGAAAGGCGCCCCCTGAAGACCAATAATAAGTTTTACGCCGCTTACGGACGACCCCGGCCCGGGCCGACTACCCCGCAGTGATATCAACACACCCCTATCCGGCCAGCTCGGCTAGTTATCAGGTTATCGCCGCCACAGAGACTGCCAACAGCGGCGCTGCCCTGAGTCTCTCTCTCTCTCTCTCTCTCTCTCTCTGAGTCTCTCTAAGTCTCTCTAAGTTTCTCTGTGCCTCTCTCTGAGTTTCTCTGTCTCCCTCTTTTAGTCTCTCTGTGTGTCTCTCTCTTTCTCTCTGAGTCTCTACAAGTATCTCTGTCTCTCTCTGTGTCTCTCTCTCTGTCTCTCTGAGTCTGGGTCTCGTCCCACTGTGAGCAGGGCTGGGCAGCAGAGCCGGGCAGAGCTCCCGCGACAGCGGCCTGTCTCCACTGACTCCCTGGTCAGGATGGACCCTGCTGGACCCGGAGCCAGAAGTGATGCGGACCGGTTGGAGACGACGCTGCGTTGCGCTTCGGCGTTGAAAGCGCGCGCGCGCGCGTATGTGTGTGTGTATGTGTGTGTGGAAGGGGGGGGGGGGCGAGGGGTGTTGCACAGGTGAACCAGATGACCCCCGACCAACCCTGTCCGTTGCACGGTCAGCTCCCCGTCTCGCGGCAGCAGCAGCAGCAGCAGCAGCAGCGCTCCAGCCAGATCCCGCGCGGACCAGACACTTGAAGCGCGCCGCGCCAACGACAAGCAGCCGTGTGCAATTCGAAACGTAATGATTCGGCGTGTTTGGAATACTCTATTTTACGCCCCCCCCCCCTCTCCCCCTCCCCCCCCCCCACTCTCCCTCCCCGGGCCCGGGACGGCACAACCCCCTACGACCGCCGCCACCCTCGGCGGAGATGTTATCTCGCGCTGTCTTCCCCTCCGCGCTCTCCTGCTCCCCCCCCCCCCCCCTCACCCACCTCTCGCCCCGAGCTTTGAGTCGCGAGCGAAAGCGAGTGATGAGTCGCGGCTTGAGAAACGTCTCCTGTCCGAATGGGCGGAGAGAGAGAGAGAGAGAGAGAGAGAGAGAGAGAGAGAGAGAGAGACGAGGAAGTGCTCGCCGCCGGCCGGGCTGGGCGGCGCGCGCCCCCGAGGAAAGCGGGATAGGCCGGCCGCGGCGCGCGGCGGTGCAGCGGGCTGCCTACCCGGCCGTACGCAGGCGCGGAGAGGCCGTCGCCGCGGACGAGGGGTCCACCCACTAAGTATTCCCCATGTGTTTCCTGGCACTCCTTGTACTCTCTGGTATGCATTGTATTCCCACGTATTCCTAGGTATTCCGTACTCAAAATTTGCTGTGAGCATAGTATGCCTTGATACTCCCTGCTATTCGTGGTATTCCCATGTATTCTCTGGTATCTCCTATATCCCCTAGTATTCCTTATATTTTTTAGTATTTCCTAATATTCCTTGATATTCCTTAATACTGGTAGTCTTCGCAGTTCTGTTTGTAGTATTCCCAAGTATTTCCGGGTATACCGGCAAATTTCGATATTCTCGGTATTCCAAGGTATTCTCAAGTAGTATTCCTTTTGAATATATCCCTGCTGAAGGACAAGGAGAAAAGCCCCGTGTGTGTTGTGAAAATGGGGAAGGGGCAGGGTAAAAAATACTGTTGAGTACACAAAATACTTTATTCCAAAACTTGTCAACATGGTGGAAAACAGGACAAATAAAGTGATAAACACATAACAACCTCAACCACTAGTTTTAGCATAACAGTAATGAAAATATGAACTATACAGAAAAAAATGGATCAACATTTTCAGTTATTAGGTCACTGTTTGGTTACACCACAAAGAAGTGTTTATTGGGACAAGTATCCCATACAAAATCACAGGTGGCAGTAGCATTGAACAAGTTTTACAATGCTCATACAAAACTGCTAATTTGGTTTCCTATACCTTAATTGTACATTATGAGCTTCATCCAGTGTCAGTCAAATACATGATTGTCGTTTGTTTATTGTAAAATTTAAAACAAATGTGGTACAATAAAAAGTGAAAAGCATGACAGTTACACAACAATTACAGTAATTCCAAAGAAAGCAATGAAAGACTAAAACATTTCTTTTATACAGGATAGTTACATTCAAAAAGAACCTACACATAATGAGATGGGGGCAAAACCATATCACTTAGAGCATTCAATTGCTCTTCCGTAAAGCAGCGCCTATGCTCATGCCACTGACTGATGTGAGTACGCTGAAAACTACTGAGAGTATCACGAATGGTTTTCTGGGGGGGGGAAAAAATAAGATGAAATCAGGAATGAGCCTTAATACCTTAACAGGGAAATGAATGAAAGAGAGAAGCGGATCAATTTACACACCGATATTGGATGAGGATCATTGAGATGATTCCCGAGGAGCCCAATCACCTCTGGGACAAATTCTGGCACGTCGTATGGGAAAGCTCTCACAAAGGCACAAAGTCCAATGATGGCAGCATGACGTGTGCGCAGCTTGGTCGGATCTGGTGACTTCCGAGAGAGGCGAACACTTGCTTTTGTTTTGAACATTTCCTAATATTTTTAAAAATGAAATAAGTGATGAGAGATAAACAAATTTTCAAGTCAGCGCAATAAACAACAGGTGTGCAACCATACCATAAGCTCCAAAGGATTTGGAATGAAGTGGCAATGAAGCATTCCACTCAAGACTTCGCCAGCTTTATGCTGAACTTCAACCCAAGCGTCATCCAAACGATGCACAACTAAATCAATAACCTGTGACAGCAAAAATAATTTAGACAAAGGCTCCCAAGGATATGGACTTGTATTAATTACATGTCTCCTACTTACCTGCTTTGTCCATTCAGCTCGAGAGGAAAAGATTGGCATGTTTTGGAATAGTAATACTTGCAAAAAGCCAAGGCAGGATACACGCATAGCCCAAGAAGGATGATTGTCCACCTGTAAACCAAACGACATTTTAAATACGATTTGTAACAAACCTTATTGATCCGAGTCGAACAAAATGATGATCACCTTCTTAACTGCATTCAAAACAACAGGAACATAGCTGGGCTTTGTAAATGCTGAGGCGAGCAGATAAACATTTTTTTCACAGATCTGTTTTAGTTCCTTATCTTTCACAACATTTTCAAGTATCACACTAATTTCCAGCAGCTCATAAAAGCAGGGATATACAGCTGATGGTGAATCAGTAAACATTTGTTGCATGCAGATAGACACTGGAAGACAAGAGAATAGTTGTGATTCGTGCAAAATAATTGACAAACATACAGACAAAAATCAGAATGATTCGAGCTCCTCTAATTTAATACTTACATGTTTCAAAAAGTCTTAAAGCATCATCCTGCTCAGAGCTCCCTACTTCAACTCTTCCCATTTGCTCGGTCACATCATCAATCCCTACACTAGCCTTACCTGCAATAATTAAACAAATAATGAGAAACATCATGCCAGGATAGTAGTTTTAAAATAAAAATATTTTCTTACCAGCATTTCCTGCATTAATAGTGATATTTAAGGATTTCAAAACTTCCAGGCGAGGGACAACAGAGAGCATAAACTCAGCCACTTGAGGTCCTATTGTTTTATTTGCACCAGCCAACTGGAAATCACTATAAAAGATTCTTCCCAAAAGTCTGTGAGATAAAAAGCAACAATGTAGTAGCCAAGTGTAAATGATAAAGATAATAAATCAAAACACATTTCAGCTGGAAATAGAAACTTACTTCCCAACACTGTGGCGAACATTTTTGAGGTGATGCGACAGATGTGGCTTGACATACTCAAATGCCCTGTGAGCTAATGAAACCACACGCCAGTTTTTCAATAATAGTAGACTAGATATTATATCAAGTCTCCTATAAATGTGCAAAACAACAGAATTAGATTAAATAATGAAGAAATAATACTTATAATAAGATAGAACACTGTTCCTTGAACAACATACCTGCATCCGAGCACAGAGGCATCTTCACTTAACGGATCATCCATGAAGATCTCTACAAGCCAATGCTGAGTGTATGGGTCTCGTTTTCGCTGTTAGTGAAGAGGATACATAAAAACAATTGTTAAGCTGGCTGATCAAACATTATTCAGACAAACAAGATATTTACCATGCTAGGGATCAGACTGAGCACACGACTTTCCACAACACATAAGTTAGCATGAGCTGCCACAACAACTGGAGCAAGCCAATCCCAAAGGGAAACTAGCTTTGCGTGCGGCCACCGCTTGGTTCCATTGATGATACCTTTGAGAGGATGAAGCATAAGAAACTTAATCAAATGATAATTAGGGAAAGATTGTGCAGCACGAACAGTACGTATGTACTACAAAAGTTACCTCCTAACAAGGCAAAGAGAAACAACTGCTGAGTTTCTAGTTTCTCTTCCAAGAGATTGTTAATATGTGGTTTCAGTAATGAAAGGTACTTGTCGCCACTATTTCGAAATAGTTTGCTGAACAAAACATAGCTTTCTTCAAAGCTAGATTTTTCTAATGCCATAAATGAAACAATGGATGCTATATTTTTCTCATCCAGAAAGAACTTGTCAACCTCCATCTCATCGTCAGAAAGCACACGGGAAGGATCGTAAAATAGTGTCTGGTCCTTTGTTGCAGATGCTATTTCAATTTGTCTGGAGAAAGAAACAACAAGAATTTCACATTCCTTCTTCTTAAAGTCATTACTGCAGAAAAAAGTCAGTCTTGCTAGTATGTACATACTCAGGCCACTTAATGTATCCAAGATTTTCGTTGTGTATGAACTTCAGCTTCTCATAATCAGCATCTGTTGACGGACATCTATTTACGTCATATTGCAACCACAGCTCATTGGCATGGTTATCACCAATCCCTTTGGGACCGTTTGGGGGAAATACAGTCTCTCTTTGAACTGTATCATACTTGGTCTTTGGCCTTTGTTGCTGCAATATCACTGCAATACCCAAGGATGCAGCCTGCAGAGGAAAAAATAAAACAAGAACAGCAGTTAGTAAGTAAAACATGTGTGTTATGTGCTTTCATTTCTCTTAAACTACAAGAAACAATTACCTTTCGAATATGAATGTTGTCATGTACAAAACACTGAAGAAGACATTGTACAGCTTGAGGAGTAGCCTTCTCTTTCATTGTGTAAATGAGACGCCTCAAACAAGCCACAGCAAAATAGCTATGCCTCCAATGCCTAAATAATTTTTAAGTAAACAAGAAAATTAACCACAAAATACTTTTAAAATTCTTAACAGGAAACCAGGCATAGAAATTTATTAGGAAGAAAGCACTTACAAATTTCCAGAGCCAAAGGCTTCAGCCAGCTGGATCTGAAGTTTATTCCACATCTCCAGGCAACATTCATTGGCTGCAAGTTGGCCCTGGCAAAGCGATTCTACGTAGCTGCGATCCAGCAAAGGCTTTGATGATGTAGGTAACCCATTACATAGCTCCAATACAGCTTCAATTACGCTGGCCGGCACCTGCATAGACAAGAAACATGATTAATAATAATGTACCCATGTGAGACCTTAAATTGGGGATATTGGCAATATATAAGACAATAAGATATGGAAAGTACCTCTTTCTTAATAATCTCAGTCTGAACAGAGAGCATGGTTCTTGTTATTTCTTCAACCTTCCTGATTACTGAAAGTTTTTCAGTGGGTTTTGAATGGATCAAATTGATCCATAAATCACTTGACATCCTCCAATAGTAGAAGCAGCCGAGTCGTGACATAACATAGAGGGAACCCTGAAACGACAATCCCATACCCATGTGAGACCTTAAATTGGGGATATTGGCAATATATAAGACAATAAGATATGGAAAGTACCTCTTTCTTAATAATCTCAGTCTGAACAGAGAGCATGGTTCTTGTTATTTCTTCAACCTTCCTGATGACTGAAAGTTTTTCAGTGGGTTTTGAATGGATCAAATTGATCCATAAATCACTTGACATCCTCCAATAGTAGAAGCAGCCGAGTCGTGACATAACATAGAGGGAACCCTGAAACGACAATCCCAAAAATAGAAGGAATCTGAACAAATAGAGCAAATCATAGTTTTAAGAAGACAGGTAGGCTTTTATATCAGACACAAAATAGAGCTACCTTGAAGAGTTCATGGTTCTCCACGCTATCTTCTTTTAAATTGGATAACAGAGATGGATTCAATAAAACTTGAACGGGAGCTCCGTGGTACTCATCTAATTCATCAATAACATTCTGAGCTCTGATTCGAATCTGTCCAAAATATTAAAAAAAAAAAAAAAATTAAGAGAAGACCAAAACAGACAGCAAAAAATACTGAAGAGCGATAAAACACCTTGCTATAATGACTTGTTGCAAGTTTGAGGACACACTGTAATCCTTTAGCATGGGTTGCTGTCAGAGGGGAGTAAGAGAAAGCACATCGCTTGGTGGCATGCTCCTGTGCTCCACAAAGAAGAGTCAAGCGTGACAGATTCGGCAGAGATGTCGGGTCCCTTTCCATATGAGTCATCGCTTCATATTCTCTTTTCCCTTTCACTTTAAATAGGAGAAGCCTTTTCCATATCTATCAACAAAAGCAATGTAAAGCAATGTATTATCAACATACTTCTTTAAAATGTACAAAGAGGTATATTTTTTTAACAAAATGAAACAAATTTACCTCCACTAAGACAGTAAAAGAATGAGTGTCATCCTGTGAATTTTGAAGCAACTTTTCTTGAAGACGCTCCATGATAGCAATCAGAGATAGACGCATGTTAGATCCATCAGGCATTTTAAGTTCTCCTTTAAGCCCAGTCTCGACATTGAATCCAGTACTATCTGGGACAAATGAGACATCAAAGGGAAGAGCAGGTTCATCCCAGAAAGGAAGCAGGAGTTGACACTCAAGAACAGCCTTGATGACACGAAGAGACTGTGCAAGTGCTTCCCTGCAATTGGAGAATTGATTGAGCAAGTAAGTAACTGAACCAGAAGTTAAACTTAAAAGAGATGTTAAGTCATTACTTTGTTATTTTTTCACTTCCAGAGACATAAGACTCAAGAGTTTGAAGCTCTGCGGGCAAATACTTGTTTATCAACTCTTGGACACATGCGATTGCTCTCTCATCAGGGATAACCCATTCAGCTTTCACATCTTTTACTTGAACTGATTGTCCCCAGCCCTAATGAGGGGGGAAGAAAAGCAAAATTAGAAGTTCTATGAAATAGTTTTATAAAGAGGTCTATTAAACTGGAATTCACATACGCGGACGTGAAGGTAGGTTCCCGGAGGGGAATCATATGGAAACTCAGAACTTCTGAAGTTGGAGATAATCATCTTGGAAGACAGGCTTACAATTCTTTCCCAAATTTCAACAGCAACCAAATGACTTTCTAAGTTAGTCATATGCAAGGTAGCATCTAGCACTTTGGTCAATACAGGTATATATGGCACTAACTTATGTAATGGTCCCATTGATAATAGCTGTAAAAACAAACAAACAAAAAATGTATATCCTGCTCCCAGAAAACGCAAGTAAAAGCCTATAAAAAGTTAAAAATAATTGGTAGAGCACATACGTCCTTCAAAAGTCCCAAATGATGCATGAGTTCACTATTCACAGTCTCCTCTTTCAGTACACTTTCATCTGCAGAGATGTTTAAAATAGATTCGGTTAATAAAGGGAGCAATATTTTCCAAGTCTCTTCTGCATCCACAAGTGCAAAAGCTTCAACAAGATGACCAAGCATGGGGCCTGGTTCTATGTTCTCTGATATAAAGTTGTGCAATTTGTTCAAAGCCACCTGGAAGGAAAAGGTTGATTGATAAAACATACCATGTAAAAAGGAAATAAAAGAGCAGAAGAGCAGAAAAAAAAAAAAAGGAAGGTTTATCCATACATACCTTAAAGAATTCTGGAGGCGTTTGAACAAGAAGTAAATAAAGTACTGAAACTATCATTCGCTGTAAATGAATATCCATGGTGACAAGCTTAGATGATGATGAGAAATGCACCAAGGATAAAACTCGATCCATCATCAACATTAGGCAGTCTTTGAATTCAGCAGTTGAGAGACACAGTTCTTTCTCTTCCTAAACAAGAAGGAAATAATAATACACCCGATTAATTGTAGACCTAATTTAAAACAATACCCATGGTAATTTGCCATATTCACTACTTTACCGGAGTCATATCAGAATGCATCCCAATCTCTTTAGAGCAGTCGATTAGAGGCACAAATTTGAGCAACCTTTTCAGGAGCATCGTGGCGTGACTGGCTCTTGAGGGATCATTGAAGTCAATCATAGGTATAATTGTTGTAAGTAGATTTGCAACCTGCAGAGGTCCCTCAGGATAACCTAGACGGGTGCCCCCAACCATAGGACGCACAACAGCACTCAAGCTGGCCAGAGCAGCTGAAACACGCATGGGCTCTGTTTCTGATGAAACTGCAGTAGACAACCTAGAATAAATAAAGAGATTTTAAGATACAAATACAAACATATTTTTTATTTTATATATAAAATATTATATATATAAGGTATACTATAACTAAATTACCTATCAATTATTGGAGGGATGATAATACTTGGTCGCAGCCATGCAAGGCAAAAGAGTACTCTCTGGAATGGAATTGTTGAAGAAGCTATGTGACCAATTAACAGTTGATTGATAATCGGACACAAGCAATTTACAAAGGCAGTAATGTCATCCTCAGTGAGACATTTTTCTTGTGGTATGGGGGCCAGCCACTTCAAATCTTTCTTTCTCTCACTGTAGAATTAATTTTAAAAAATTAAAGTTACATTCAACTCTAACTAGACTGAATGGGCAGAGTGCATAATTAGGGTATCAGTCAAGAAAAGATTAATAAACTTACTAGAAGAGACGCTTCACAAACACATCTGGTAGAGAAAATACCACATTCCTTAGTTTGCTTGCTGTGAGCCAGCTGGCAGTGTTTGCAGAGTTAAAGTAAGATTCTACTGCCTTTAGAAGGTCTGTGAGGTGTTTCTGGGTTGAGCTACCTCCACCCTAAGGAGAAAATACTGTTGTACAGGGGCACTGAAATTATAAATACTCCATACATTTGATATTCTATTAACATACCAAAGTTGCAACAATCCACTTTGAGGAATTTTGAATGTCAAGGCTGTCATGAATACGGGCTCTTCCTGGACCAGAAGATTTGTATAAAACTGGCAATTTCAGACTTCGCAGTATACGAGTGAACATGATATCCATATATGGTTCCCAGTCAATGCGACCAGTATTCTGCTCAGCTAGCCTGGCCATCAGTGACATCACATTCTGAAGGAAAAACATAACGGAATGAATCAGGAGTGTGCTCTAACCAAGTATGAAATATGAACATAAAGAAAACTATTTAACACTAACATGATTAACAGTGGATGAATTTTCACAAGAGTCCCACAATGCAAGCACATCATTCATCCAAAGATGGTAACCTTGTCCATTTTCAGAGTGATGTGGCATAGTTGGCAAGAACATACATAGCTCTCTGAGATGCATAGACAAGCTTCTTTCATCAAGTGGAGATATTAATGGCAAAATAGTGGCAAGAATCTCAGCAGTAGAATCCACAGTAAAAAGTCTAGAGTAAACAAAATTTAACATTTTGATACAAATTTGACAACATATGACTAAATATTCAGTAAACAATAAACGACATGGGCTCTCTGCAAATCACTCACTTGTTGACACGCTTGATAAAAGCATGCATTGCATCCAAAAATTGTCTGCAAGAAACAGCACAGAAATCTTAAGAGTTGCAACAATTTAAAAGACATAAATATATACAGCAAGAGACAGCAGTAAGTGTCGAATTTACCTTCGGAAAACACGGAAAGGTTGCTTCACAATACATCGATAAAATTCATACAATGGCTTCCATGGTAGTTGAATGTCTTGAGGAGTGAGAAGATTGTCATGCCTAGGAATTTTGTAAAAAGGACGATAAGACACAGTTTTCTTATTTCACCTATGAAGTTGCAATTTTTCTTTTCACCCACTTTATAAAGAGGTGGAACGTGGTAATGAGTTCAGGTATCATCAGCTCCTCGGTTCCAGGCATAACAATGGTTTCATAAAGGAGTTTGACCATTGACACATGATCTCGCTTGGAAATACGGAGACCATACACACCAACAAATCTGAAGGGGGGGTAAGGAAAAGTGTAAGGGTTGATTACAACATAATATATTTGATTCTACTAGTTCCTAGATTATCTCCTGAAAGGGAATAATATAAGCAATACCACCACATTGGGAGATACATATGACAACAGGTGAAAAGTGACACACAGGGAAGGGAATCCCAAGAGTACATGAGTAAAACAACAAAGGCCATAGAGGCAGCTTACCTGTTAAGTCGGTTGAGCCAAAATGCTACAGGCGGACCGCCATGGAGTATAGCTTTACCCAAATTAATTTTTATATCGGCAAATATTACTTGGGACTCTTCATTAAATTTCTTTGAGTCAAAGTATGGAAGGAGTCTGTCCAATTTCCTTTCCTTCTGATACCAGAACTTCTCCATTTCTCCTGTTGGCGGAGGGTCCGCCATCCTCGTCAGTTGAGCAGAAACTCGTCACTGTTTCACAAATCAAATCACAAATTACTTGAATCACCGTGTCACCATACGAGGGATACCGCAACTCATCACATACATTTCACTCATCAAACGCCGTCTCACGGTACCCCCGGTCTCACAACCTCATCATCTGAACCCGAACCCGAACCATAAACACAGGTGCGTTCCAGTTCGCAATCTGCGCAACTACAGCACGGTTCAGTTGTGCCAGTTCTTCGACGTCACTGCACCTGCACGACTTACTTCGAAACTCACGACAACTTCAAACTCTTCCACGGACTCTGACGAGCACCCATTGCGTTTGCTCGGTGAACACCGGCGACGCTCAACAAGACTTGAGTTTCGAACGCAATTACAACGTTTGGTTTCTGTGAAGTTACGGCCATGGACCGGTCGGTCTGCCCGTGTTTGACAGTCGTCGCCTAGCTGTTGTTGTTGTTATTGTCTGTAGTGCTGGAGGTTAGAAACGAGTTTCCGTCAAGTCTAGTTTGACAAATCAAAGACGGCGTATTGTTACATTTTGTTTCTTTGCTTGCAGCATGTGACGGCACTCTCGCAGTTTCCGTCGAGACGAGTCGTTCGAGTGCCGTTCCCCTGCCGTCGCCTGTCATGGACACCTGAGTGCGCCGAGAGCACCGCACCACCGCCACCGTCACGCAGTTTAATTGTGCTGCCCGAAAATGCCGGAGATAAAAATCATCCCTTTGGGGGCGGGACAGGATGTGGGGAGGAGCTGCATCCTGCTGAACATCGGAGGGAAGAAGATCATGTTGGATTGTGGAATGCACATGGGTTATCAGGATGAAAGACGATTCCCTGACTTCTCATTCATTACACCTGATGGACCTGTAACTGGGTATATCGATGCTATTATCATCTCTCACTTTCATCTAGACCATTGTGGAGCTCTGCCGTATCTGACAGAAATGATTGGATACAATGGACCGATATATATGACTCATCCTACCAAAGCGATTGCCCCAATTCTCCTTGAGGATATGCGGAAGGTATCTGTTGAACGGAAGGGTGAAAGCAACTTTTTTACCTCCCAGATGATCAAGGACTGCATGAAGAAAGTTATCGCTGTCACTCTGCATCAGTCGGTAATGGTTGACAGTGATATTGAAATCAAAGCTTACTATGCTGGTCATGTGTTGGGAGCTGCCATGTTCTGGATCAGAGTTGGCAATCAGTCTGTTGTTTACACCGGAGACTACAACATGACTCCAGATCGCCATCTGGGTGCTGCATGGATTGACAAGTGCCGTCCTGATGTCCTGATAACTGAATCTACTTATGCCACCACAATAAGAGATTCCAAGCGGTGCCGAGAGAGAGATTTCTTAAAGAAGGTACATGAATGTGTGGAACGAGGTGGCAAGGTTTTAATACCTGTGTTTGCTCTAGGTCGTGCTCAAGAATTATGTATTTTGCTGGAAACATATTGGGAGCGGATGAATTTGAAGGTTCCCATTTATTTTGCCGTGGGTTTAACAGAGAAAGCAAACAATTACTACAAGATGTTTATCACATGGACCAACCAGAAGATCCGTAAAACTTTTGTTCAGCGCAACATGTTTGACTTTAAACACATCAAGCCCTTTGACAAGAGTTATATAGACAATCCTGGTGCAATGGTTGTCTTTGCCACTCCAGGCATGTTACATGCTGGACTCTCTTTACAGATTTTCAAAAAGTGGGCGCCCAATGAAAACAATATGGTGATAATGCCTGGTTTTTGTGTCCAAGGGACTGTGGGTCATAAAGTTTTGAACGGTGCTAAGAAGGTTGAAATTGAAAACAAGCAATTTGTGGATGTCAGGATGTCTGTACAGTATATGTCCTTCTCTGCACATGCTGACGCTAAGGGAATCATGCAGTTAATTCAGTATTGTGAGCCAAGAAATGTTTTATTGGTTCATGGAGAAGCAGCTAAAATGGAATTTCTGAAAGAAAAAATCAAACAAGAATTTAACCTAGATTGTTTTATGCCAGCTAATGGGGAAACGTGTGTCATTCAAACTCCTCATAGGATCCCTATTGATGTGTCTCTTCCTCTTTTGAAGGCAGAGTCTGTCAAGTACAATGCCCTACCTCCAGACCCAAAGCGCCCACGCATAATTCATGGTGTTCTTGTCATGAAAGACAAGACCACATGCCTCATGGACGTCGATGAAGCGTGCAAGGAGGCTGACATTAGTAGGCATATGGTGCGTTTCACTTCAACTGTAAGACTGGAGGATTTCGGACCCGCTGCAAGGACCGCAGATAAGTTGCTTCATCTTGTCCAGGAGAAGCTCAAAGGGTGGAATGTGGTGTATCAAGAAGGGAACATTTCAATAGAATCTGTTCTTGTGAAAGTAGAGGGTGCTGATGATGAGACTAAGACAGTTTATGTGTCGTGGACTAATCAAGATGAAGAATTGGGAAGCTTTATTCTTGAATTGATTCAGACTATGGGTCGGTGATGCGGAGTCTGTTCCGCACTTTCCAACTGTACCTGCTGTCCCCCTACAATTTTTTGTGATCCTGTTCTCAACAACGAGACATCTGATTCTGGTTTGTCACTGATGCTCTTTTTTGTTTCCACATTTTTAATTATGTGGCATGCTCTTGTAAATATTGGAAATTAAAGCAGATTTTTGGAGAAAAAGGTTGTATTTTTGTTATTCTACACATACATATTTCCAGATGGTGGGCTTTTGAAAAGCGACAGACTTAAATTTACATAACAATCTATTTCAAATGCTTGAGGTGCTCGAGGTGCTCCCTGTGCTCCTTAGCCTTGGTGATCCTCAGCTTCTCCTGGTTACCAGGACTGTTCACTGCAAGAGAACAGTTTTGTTAACAGCCAGTTGGTAACTCAAAGAACTTTCACAAAATTCTGTAGGAAAACTTACGAGCTTTGTGGAGGTAGACAAACAGAGGAGCGGTGACAACGTAGCCGATGACAACCCACTTGAACCGCCAGTTGGCATGATTATAGTGCATCTTCCAGGGGAAGTGCGTCACCTTGTTAACCAAGGAGTATGGGTACTCCATTGGCCTGGCGGGAATCTTGGATGCCATTGCGCCTAAACGTAAAACAGGAAGACATTACTGGACAGCACACGTAACCGCACACTCATGGGCATCGCAAGTACGGCAATAAAACCAACAACACTGGGAAGGATCCTCGAGATTTATCTAAAATTAATTTTGCTCGCATGCGAAGGGTGGCATGGCAATCCAAATTAAATAATTGATTTTTTGGAACTCTACGCCACCGAGCGGTGAGGTTATGGGACCTGACAAGTCAGTTAGCTGCACCGACCAAGAAATACTAAACGCGTCAAAATCTGAAATCCCATCGATAGCGGTCTACAAACAACGTGGAAATTCGAGGATCAATTAAAGAATTAGTAACTAGATTCAACCCACACAAAAAAAAAAAAATCGGAGGGGAAGCGCAGAAACTTTGTAGCAGTGAAAGGGGAGTTCGCGGTCAGACCAAACGATTAGGTTCCAAGAACTACAGCGCATCAAAATGAACAGGACCACAGCTAGAACCCTCACTTCTCCGGGAAACAGATCAAGAGCAATTACCGGATTTATGTAGAGTGAACGCTGAGACCTTCACCAAGGTACGACTTGATCTTCCACGAGCAGACAGCTAAAAAGCAGCTGAGAGGTCAAAGAGTGGTCAGCGTGTATTCTTTTATTCGAGAAGGCGCACGGCGTTCGGCAGAGAATGAACCACCCTCTTCCCCATTTGTCGTCTGCTGTGTGCACGTAGTGTTAGGATTTCGGTTACTTTGATGTTGTGATATTTGTCCAGTCGCGGGCGAAGTCATCTCTGAGTGATGAGTTCAAGCTGCATTTGTCTTCATGTGATATTATTCTATTGTTAGCAATCAACATTTTCAAATGACATCCTTACGTACTGCTGTAATTTGTTCCAAATTGGGCAAGCATGGTAGAACTTTGCTCTCACATCTGAAAAATACAAATATAAATGCCAACAAATCAAGGTTTGTTGCATAATTTTCTTTCTTTCTATTAAATCGTGCTTTTATAAAACTTTTAAAAAACATGTCTTTGTGTAAAAACGGTTGAAGCTGACAAAATTGCCCCAAACAAATTTGTTTCACTTAACCACTTCCCCCATAAATTTAGAAATTTGAACGATTGCAATTCTCTGTTTGTCTTTCCTGTAGCATTCGTACTTTTATGAGGGCTGTCCAGATACAGAAATTCGGAGGGCCAGAAGTTCTGCAAGTAGATCATGTTCAAGTACCGGAAGAAAAGGATCATGAAGTAAGATATTTATTTCATTAGTGACTTTTCATCCCTTTGTCTTTGGACCAAACCTATTTCTTGTTATTTTGCCAGGTGTTAGTTCAAGTTAAATGTTGTGGTATAAATCCAATAGATGTATACATACGGGAAGGAGGATTTGCTGTTCTACCACCTCTCCCTCTTATACTTGGTAAAGAAGTGTCTGGTACTGTAATTAAGAAAGGAAAGGATGTTACGAAGTTCAAAGTGAGTTGACTTTTCCATTTGCAGTCCTGTCATTTTGTTAATTGTGCACATATTTTTCCAATTGCTTCTCTGTTTTTAGGAAGGAGACCGAGTTTATTGTTGCCTACCATGGAATGGAGGATATGCAGAGAATGTAGTTTGTTCCGAGGACCACACATTCCTACTCTCAGAGAAACTTTCATTTCCTCAAGGAGCAGGAATGTATGTCCCATACTTCACTGCCTATCGTGCTCTGGTCATCAAGTAGGTGAGCGTTCGCTTTTACGCGAATATTGCATGTGAATTGAGAGAGCTAGATACTGCTGCTCCATGTTTGTCAAAATTCAGTTTGTTACATATCATTTCACAGATGCAAAATGCAAGCTGGAGAAAACATTCTCATTCATGGTGCTAGTGGTGCTGTTGGTATAGCAGCTGTTCAGCTTGCCAAAAATAGAGGCATGTATTTGGCTGTAACTTCTGCTTTCTCAATGCTTTTATGTACTGTAAAATAATTTCTTTCCTTTAGGTCTCTGCGTGGTTGGGACTGCGGGGACTGAAGCTGGTTTGGAAGTTGTAAGGAAGGCTGGAGCTGATTATGTATTCAACCACAGAGAAGCGGACCATTTGAAAAGAGCATATGAAACTACAGATGGAAAAGGATTTGATGTTCTTCTTGAGAATATGGCTCATATAAACTTAGGAAAAGACTTAATGGTCTTGAGCCAACAAGCAAGACTAGCGGTAAATTATTTTCCATCCTTTGTGACTGAGCTGAAAGTTGTGGTCCTTCAAAGCAATCTTAAACACACTGATTAACTGTTGGCAGGTTGTGGGTTCCAGAGATGAAGTTAAAGTTATTCCAAGACACTTGATATATACAGAGGCCATGGTTGTTGGTATCAAACTGTTAGCTAACACCAAGGTAAGTGGAAGTGTGTTCTTGATTTCATTTACAGACTCCTTCTTTTTTCCTACTATCAAGGTCTCTTCATGCATTTTCCAGGAAGAAATGCAAGAAATGGGGAATGCTCTGTATGAAGGTGCTAATGCAGGGTGGGTAAACCCAATTATTGACCAAGAATTTGATTTTGATTCTGCCAAAGAAGCTCACAGTTTAATTTTGTCAAATAGAGGAGCAAGAGGGAAATTAGTTTTTAAAACATGATTTATGTTATGAAACAGAAGAAAATAAGAGGTGGAATTGCATAAATTGTGTTTACTTGACAGATTCAAATAAATGTCTCATCACCACTTGCATTTCTCACTTCCACCTCATTTTTTCCACAAGCCCACTGGAGTCTGGGTAGTTAATCGGCCCTTCACGATCGGACATAGCCCCCGGCAAGTCAGAGGGAAACGGCCCACCGCCCCGCTCCCGGGGTCGGGAAGGTTTGTTTTCTCCGGCACAACCCCTCCCGTCCCCACAGGTGACAACGAGACCGCCCAGACATATCATGGTCCGGCCAGACGAGATCAGCAGCGCGCAAAGCGCGCAGCAGTTGCACGGTGGCGCCATCTCGCGGCGCCGGGGCGAACTAACCATGAGGTTTGGTGTCGAGGTAGTCGTGTGAGGCCAACAGAAACGCGCGGCGCGAGAAGTCGGCTGCCAGATGCACGGTAGCGGCATCTCGCGGAACTCTGGCGTACTACCCCCCCACCCTTCCCCTCCACCCTCCCCCCAGCGGTACTATTTCCCCACCCTTCCCCTCCACCCTTCCCCTCTGCACTGGGGGGGGGGGGGGTGGAGGGGAAGGGTGGGGGGGGGGTAGTACGCCAGAGTTCCGCGAGATGCCGCCACCGTGCAACTGCCAGCCGACTTCTCGCGCCGCGCGTATCTGTTGGTCTTACACGACTACCTCGACACCAAACCTCTGGGTTAGTTCGACCCGGCGCCGCGAGATGGCGCCACCGTGCAACTGCTGCGCGCTTTGCGCGCTGCTGATCTCGTCTGACCGGACCATGATATGTCTGGGCGGTCTCGTTGTCACCTGTGGGGACGGGAGGGGTTGTGCCAGAGAAAGCAAACCTTCCCGACCCCGGGAGCGGGGCGGTGGGTCGTTTCCCTCTGACTTGCCGGAGGCTATGTCCGATCGTTAAGAGCCGACCAGCTTGTGCTGGTTGCTCTGATCGTGGAGGGATCCGAGCGGTACTGAGCGAGGAGCGTAAATGTCTCTTGCGAACTAACTAATCCGGGAAAAAAGTCTCAATCAGACGGGTGAGATTTCTGAAGTCCTGTACTAGCATCCTGGCATTTTTGGCGTTTGATATTTATTTAAAAATGCCTGCTAATTTGGCTTCATCTTAGTTGCCGATGCACGCGCAATCTGGAGATACAGAAGGTCATCATGGAGAACTAGCAGACAGAATACCTTTCCAATTCAAGTGGAGTGGGAAGATAAGAAACGAATGGCAGCAAAGTAAATAACATCATTATTTTTATTTTTGTAAGAAAAAGTTCTAACAACATTCACAATGTATTGCTACTGTAACAGAAAAATGTGTAAATTTCTAACCTTTGGGCTTTCTACTTAATGATTATCCACAATTAGAAGAAATAAGCCTTGAATGAAAGTCCAATCTTTATTCACCTATGTGGACAAACTAGATGAGCACAACTCCTAGACATACGAACCGAGAGCGCTAGCAATAAAAAATATCATTGTAAACCAAAAATGTATTTCACACTCAAAAAAAGTTAACAGGTTGTACAATTTCTGACATAAGGATCAAACCAATTCATTTTAATACATACATTGGGATCTCCCATTGCAAAGGGGAGAAAATGAGATTAAAGCGCACTTGAATCAAAATAACGGCCTTTCATTTGCAAGCACTAATACAACAGAAATACCACAAAAGATAGATTACAATCAGACTGCAAGTCGAGTTTTCATGTCACTTTTTTCAGAGTAAAAATATGCATTGAAAGGGTTGTATGTTTACTGCTGCCCATTTTATGCACATCTAGAATCAGTGTTTAAAACGTTAGTTTGGAATACCCTGAAATATTCCTAGTGATGACATGAAAGCCTCCCAAAACCTGGTGGTGCAGTTTGAAGTCACATAGCACTAACACAAGTACATACAAACAATGACAAGTTATTTCGGCTTTTCAGATGTACCCTTATCTTTATCACTCTTATTCCATCCTTGCAGACCCACAGGGACGTCGGTGTTCTCTTCAAATGATCCAGTGCCCTCAACAAATTCTTCATAAGTTGTTTTCTCAGCAAATGGCCTTTTGCCAACCAGGTTGACCATATCTTCTCTGCTAAGGACCTCTTGTTTCAACAAGTGTTCGGCGACCTAAGAAGACGACAAGACGAGCACAGGGTATAATTAATGACCACAATTAGGAGAGAAGCACATGCAACTCTTATTAAGCACAACAGATCAACATATATACCTTTTCTACATCAGCCTTGTGTTTTGTAAGGATGTCCCTTGTTGCATCGTGAGCCTTCTTGATAATATCTCTAACCTCTGTGTCAATTAATTGCGCAGTGCTTTCTGAATATGGTTTCTCACTCATGTATTCACCTTCCCGAGGCATTTGAAAACTGACATTTCCTACTTTGTCATTCATTCCCCACTCCATCACCTGATACATAGGCAAATAAAATTGAAATAAAATCAAGATGGATTCCAAGTATGCATTAAGCAAAATTAGTGACATTTTCCTGCACACACCTGAGCATATGCAATTTGAGTAATTTTCCTAAGATCATCCTGGGCACCAGTTGTAATACGGTTAAAGAAAATTTCCTCTGCAACACGTCCTCCCAAAAGTTGACACATTTTGTCAAAAATATCTTCCTTTGTTTGGAGGTGCATTTCTCTAGGTAAAACTTGAGCATATCCTAAAGCTTGACCTCTTGGAATTATTGAAACCTGTAAATCAAAAACACAAGTTTCAATATATTCTCAAGAAATGCTTGGCCAAATCCCACCTTCGGGTAGGGTTGAAGTGATTCATTTGCCCAAAACATTTGACATACTTTGACCAATGGTGAAGTATTTTTAAGAAACCAGCCAGCAATTGCATGGCCAGCCTCATGATACGCTACAACTTTCTTCTCTTCAGGCTGAAGTACTACTGTTTTCCTTTCTAAACCAGCAATTACTCGTTCAATTGCTGCTTCAAAGTTTTTTATTGAGATGTCTTCACTGAGAGTTCTTGCAGCTATGAGCGCTGCCTCATTACAAACATTGGCAATATCAGCACCTATCCGTAAATGCAGATAATTAGTACAGCAACTCTTACAAGTTTATAAAAAAATTGCAAACAATAAATAGGCAAATCCATCAAACCTGTAAATCCGGGAGTCATAGCAGCCATTTTCCGTGATAAATCATCTTTGTTTAATGACGTCTTCAAGTTTGCTAAATGAACTTTAAAAATGGAAGACCTTCCCTTGATGTCAGGTTTGGGTACATAAATTTGTCGATCAAACCTTCCCGGTCTCAACAAAGCACTGTCCAACATATCAACTCTGTTTGTCGCCGCTAAGACAACTACATTTGAAGATGTATTGAAGCCTGTAGACAACACATTAACAGTTTAATCCAAGAACTGATATGTGTATCAATGAATTTTCTGCTAATGACTTCTGTACAAACCATCCATTTCCACAAGAAGCTGATTGAGGGTGTTTTCTTGCTCTGAGTGACCAACCCCCCTGTGTGAGCGCTTTCTACCGACAGCATCTATTTCATCAATGAAAAGTATACAAGGGGCTTTTTCTCTTGCAAGTTTAAACATATCTCGTACCTGTCCAAAACAAAATAACATTAATAAAGTAATTTTTCTTTTCTTCTTTTGACTAAAAGGAAGTTTGACTAAAATACATACCCTCGAAGGGCCAACACCAACAAACAATTCCAGGAACTCAGATCCCGAAACTGATATAAAAGGAACATTTGCTTCACCAGCAGTAGCTTTGGCTAAAAGTGTCTTACCGGTTCCAGGGGGCCCTGTTAGACCAAAAGCAAGATACATGGTCTGAATCCAAAGGTGGCTCAAACATAAATACTAACATTCAGTGCTTTACCTGTTAGAATAGCACCCTTGGGAATCTTAGCTCCAAGAGTAGTGTACTGATGAGGGTTCTTCAAAAAGTTAACAAATTCCATAATTTCTATTTTAGCCTCCTCACACCCAGCAACATCTCTGGAAATACATTAAGAAATACATTAAAACGAAAGAATACATACCATAAAAACAGGGAGTCACATTCTGCTCAAAGACAAGAAAAATTATACTTGAACTTACTTGAACTGAACTCCAATATCTTTTGGGTTAACCAACTTAGCTTTGGTATTTGTCATACTATTGAAAATGCCGCCTCGTGCCTTACCCATGAAGCCCATTGATTTACGATATATCATATAAACAAAACCTGAACACGAAATAGATTACTTTCCAAAATGCACTATAACATAGACAAAGCATAATAGAATAAGCTTTAAAATCAAGTACCAATCATAAGAAGTGTTGGGAGTGCTTGTGCAATCTTGGAAACTTCCATTTCAGTGGTGTACACAACTGGCACATAATTCTGAGGATCCAAGTTCATATCTATTTGTGCATTTTCTAAATTCCTTTCAAACGAATCTACACTTCCAATATTGAAATACACAGGCTGAAATGGGGAAATGTCAAATTGGTAATTGGCATTATTGGCTATTATGACTGAAACACTGAAATACTTGCACAACTTACTGCTTCTGAACTTCCAGTGATAACACGGACAAACTTTGTGTTGACTACCTCAAGCCTCTCCAATGATCCTTTATTCAAGTAGCTGGAATTGAACAAAGGCCCTTGGTAAGATAAGACAAGATCAAAGCTGCATATGAGTGCTCAAGGTCAAATTCTGTATTTTTTTTTTCAGTTTAAGTTTACAACATATAGAAATAACAGTTTTCCTTACTTGTTCAAAAAATCCTTCCACGTGATCTCCACTCCATTTCTTTTGAAGACCATAACTGAGTAGAGGAGAAGGGCAGTGACTGCAGAAGCGGCTATGAAGGGTGCTATGTTTGCCTCAGGTCCCCCTTTACCATCACTGCTTCCAGTGCCCTTCTCATTTGAATCATTGGAATCATTTGAGCTACTGGAATAAGCACACATTCAACATTAACAGTTTTTATAAATGATTTCAAAAGATCATATACGGAGGGATGCAGGATGACACTGACGGTTTGGAGTTGATTTTTGGCCACTCCTTTCCAATTCTGCCTAGCTTCTTCTTTAAATCTGATTTATCATCACTCATCAACAGCCTTGATGAAAGTCTCGGATCTTTTGCTACATTCACTATTCGGTCGATTATGTCATTGATCAATGGAGATGATTGTAGACCCCTACAGCTCCCAAGCTGGTTCTGCATCTAGTTCAGAGAAAACAAAGTTAATATGGAATGACAGATACATGCACCAACAGATGTTAGAACCTGTGAGGCGTATCAAACAAAGCCCTACCAGTAGTATTAAATTGAGAGGCACAAAGAATTACATAACAAAACAGAACAATTATGTCATGATGTAAACACAAGTAATATAATATCATCATGTTGCACCATACAAAAATTTTCCAATGATAAAGGTATGGCCTATGAATACTGTGCCCTGAAAATTTATGAGAGTGGAAACATAGCAAAATTAACATATTTCCATCACAACTATCTTATCACAAACTTTTAGAACCCATAACCTCAACTTCAGCGAGCAAGAAGCTAAGTGGTACTTCCCGACAGTGACATTCCCCATACATACCCAGACATTTTCGGGCGAGCCCTTCGTTAGACATTTCCAGAAAACGTTCTGATATCTACGATTGTACGATAACAATCGGTGTGCCATTGCGCAGCTTAACGGCAAAATATCATGTATTCTCGTCGGTTTAGGAGATGGGAGACTCGAGACTCGTCGTTTTCAGACTGCTGGCTTCGGGCCTGTGTCGGCGGAACTGAAGCAAATCGGCATATGCCTAAGCCCAGTTGCGTTGGTTTGAATCAGCACATACCACCCGAACCTGCCCGAAGCCCGGTCCCCGAAAGTTACCCCCGTTGCCCCTCCCTCCTCTGTGTATGAAAATTTTTTGTGTCCTTAGTGGTCTTTGGGCTGCTTTGGGCATGGTATAACCTCAAATCGGAATATAAAAAGTTATGCTTTGGATTTTGGCGTTGGTCGAATGGAGTAAAGTCTTACAATCAGTGTCGACTAATATGAAGTGAACTGTATTTTTGATAAAGAAGCCTTTCCAAAATGTTCAGTAAACGCTTCATAGAATTGCACCAAAAGGTTCGTTATACCTGTGGGGTTATTCCTAAGGTAAGTGTATGTTTGTTTTTTGTAATGCAAAATCTTTAAGTTTCGCAAAAAGTTAAAATTTTAGAAATAAGTAAGCATTTGTAAGAACCTGTCTATTGTTACGATACTTTTTTCCTTTTCAATGGGAATGTCATCCAAGTTACAGCTTCCCACTGAATATTTGTCTTTTTCTATTCTGTTCCTTAACATTGTTTCCTTTTGCCTTTTTTTGATATTGCAGGTCAGACACAATGCCATTACTTCAAACGCTACAGTTCACCTGTTTCAGCGTTGTCCACCACTATACACTGTGCGCCATGCAAGTACAAATACTGTTGTACCTCCTGTCATTACCAAAGCCATAGAGGCAGCGACTCCTGCTGGGGAAGGAACATCACCCTCCACAAGCATTGAATCAGTGATTGAATCAATCGGACCCATACCTGAGGCACCGGGTCTACCGATTCCTAAAGCAATAGAATTACTCTCTGTAAGCAAATGAGTGATCCTAGTAGAAAATGCAGACCTATCTATCAAATCTCTACCCTCTCACTTCTTTTTTTTTTTTTTTTCAATTCAGAATGGTGAGCCCAGCCTAACAAGTTTGGGCCTTGGTGGTTACAGCCCAATTGGCATTCTTCAGCACATCTTAGAAAACTTTCATGTCACTACAGACTTAAGCTGGGGGTACACCATTGTAATAGGTGAACTAATCATATGAGATTATATTTATAGCATTGAACTTTCATCTCTATAATTATGTTATCTTTTGCTTACAACTCTCAGTTGCTGCCGTCATTCGTGTACTTTGCTTCAAACTTGTTGTACGTCAAAGACAGGAGAGTGCTAAGTTTGCCTCAGTAATGCCACAGCTTACTTACCTCCAGCAGAAAATGTCAGAGGCGCGCCAGCAAAACGATCTCATCCAGGGTAGGATTTGTGCATTTTTGTTTCTACGTCTATGAACCCTTGGTAAATGGTTAATTGTCTCTTTTAGCTTCCAGATATGCTATGGAACTTCAAGAATTTGGCAAATCTAATCCATCCATGTTTGGACCATTAAAGTATGGATTAGCTCAGGTCAGTCAACAAGATGCTTCATATTCTTGTAAAGTTCACATCCAATTAAATACGGTATTGTCGATGATTCTTCTAATTCAACATTTTGTTTTTGTTCTACAGGGTATCGTATTGTTAAGTTTCACTCAAGCTTTGAGAGAGATGTGCAACCTACCAGTAGAGAGTCTAAAAACTGGTGGCTTTGGTCCTGTAATAGACTTGACGAGGGTAGATCCTACCATGGTTCTTCCTTTTATTAATGGTGCTTTGATGTATCTTCATCTAGCAGTAAGTATGATGATAAAGCTTTAGTTTGAGTGAAGTGCTTGTTTATGAGCTTCCCATTTTAGTTATGTCTTTCTTCTTTTTGGTAGACTGGCCGAGAACTTTATGAAATGTTTCCTACTAAAAGTCGCGTCTTTATCCAAGCTTGTATGGGTGCTGCCGGCACACTTCTGTTTGTTATTAGCATGAATTTCCAAGGTGTAAGTTCTAATAAAACTAGCACATTTTTAAATATTCCTGTGAGACATCTAATTTTCATGCTATCCTTTTCAATATTTGCTTTCAGGCTATTGTCTTGTATTGGATTTCATCACAGTGTGTAACCATTGTTCAGCACAAGGTTTTAAAGCAGCCTAAAGTTAGAGCCTATTACCAGTTAGATGTTAAGGGTAGGAAAAGTGTTGCAGAAATGATGCAAAAGGACAAGATGAAACAAGAGCAAAACAAGACCAGCAAGCTGGGATTTATTGCGCGTATGAGAGAAGGTACTACTGGAGACACGATTACTGCTAAGACCATGTTCAGTCTGTCTTACTTATCTCCACACACTTCATTTTCCAGCTCAAACCAACAACCGCTTGGCAGATGAAGTCAAGAGGAGAGCTGATCTTGACAGTGCTGCATTTGAGAGAGCTGGACGTGAGCCTCTTCAAAAAACTTATAAATATGATATAACAAAAATGAAGAAGTGAAGAGTTTTGTGGTTCAGTGGTAAAAATATATAATTGTTTTCAAATTTATTCTATATTTATTTCATAAACAATTTCTTATGCAAATAATGGTACATGATCTTATCACACTGTTTATCATGTGAACATTTCACAAGCAATCCTAACTATGGGGTATTCACAGAAACTAATTGGACTTACAAATGCATTCATTTATTACTTTAATGAGATGCTTGTTCTCAAGTGCTGCAGCAACTCGTTCCTTGTCTGCCAGTTGTTTATTAATAGCCTCTTCGGTGGCATGGGTTCCAGGAGAGATTTTCACGGAAACTTTAAACCTGAACACAGCAAAACAAATCCATTGGTCAGTTTTAAACTTGCTTTGAAGAGCAAAGCCTGAATGATTAATTTTTCAAACAGATAACCCGTGTACTAGAGCTCCAGGGCAGGTGTCTTTTAGGAACAATATGAGAGGGGATTCGGTGATAAATTAAGAAATAGGTGCTAAGTAGGAAAGCAGTTCAAATATCTTCTATACCTAAATTGACCCAGTAAGGGTTTTTGCTTACCTCGGTGGTAGAGTTCTCAAAAGCTGTACTCTTATACAGAGTCCGATTAATGTTGCCATGCTACAGTGTGGGATTGTTGGAGTAAACATGACGTCTATAGAATTTCTTTTATTGTCAACCTGAAAGCACACAAAGAGCCCTGTGAATGTATGAGCATAATCAAATCTAGTTTCGGTATACTGGAACAGTGCTTGGCTTACCTCAATAAGGCGTTCTTCAACAACATTCAACTCCTCCAAGGAAAGGGGGTGTTCCGGATCATTGATAGATCTAATTAGGTCTGAAATGCATAATAAGGAGGAGAGACTTAGATAAATTATAATACTAGAAACTCGAATCAATGTAGAATGATATGTGATGAGCGGTACCGAATATTTCTCTGCAATCGAACTCATCCACAACACTGTCATCTAGCTCTTCTGGAGTAATTTCCCTATCTTCAATTCTCTTATGGATTGTCGGATTACGGTTTTCTTTCTCGTCAGGTGACATGATGAGGAAGGAGACGTAAGAGCACACAAACTTCGGACTCCAGATTATATCAACACGCAGAAAACCAAACGTTATGTTTGGTTAGCCAATTTCATGGGCGGAGATACGACCCTAGCGAAACGCACTGAAAAATCTCTCATACTCATATCGTGAAGGTTTCCCGCGCTTGCCGGCAGAGAACTGGGGTCGCCCTCCCCCTCCCGCCCTCCCCCTGTGATGTGATAGCTAACCCTCGTGATGTTTGCGCGGTTTTAATGTATTTTACCTTCAAAAGTTGTATGGCAACTCTATATTTGCATTCCGCCCACAATGAAATTTGTCGTGAAACATGTTGGGCAGTCCGGAAGATTAGGATGTTTGAGTGGCGTGGACAAAAGGCTCGGCGAAATCTTTGAAACGCCTCTCTTGACCATGTACACGAGGGTGTGTATTCAATTTTACCGGTCATGCTGCAACTTTTTGAAATGAGATTTTGAAACAACAGGGGTCGTGCCACGGCACAGCATCATTTAGGGCTCATGGAGTTTTAATGAATTACAGGGAGGGAGCGTGCCTCACATCACTCATGAAGTTCTGCAGATGATTACCAAAGAAAATCTGCTGCTGCAGATGCCCCTGACAACTCTCATGTCAGCATACAGCAGTATTGAGTCATTTGGCAAGGGACTGTCTGAATTTGTTGGACTCAAGGTTAGTGTGGAAATTTTCTTCAACGAAGAATTATTGTGAAGGTGCAATGACTGTCCTTGGATTTTTCACGGACCTTAAATTACTTTCTAGGAGTATCCTTGTTATGTCACACCTCAAGACCCAGCAACAGAGACCCCTACAGGATATAATGTGTCAAACAAGGTGGCTGTTTGGACCAGAAATGGCAAGCGGACCGTTGACCCGGTAAAGTATGTGATTGTTTTCCTAAAGAAAGTGGGAGTGAAAACCTGTAACAGTCTTTAGTAGTCTCAAAATATTTACAGATATATGAATATGATTGAGGAAATGAGGCCAGACATGTATCTTGCTTTGTGTGATGGAGATACAGATTCAGGAAGTAGTAAGAAGCGCATCACAAAATCTGTCCAAAGAACCTTAAATCTCTTCAGAGAATGTTACAGACATCACCAGGAATCAAAGGTCAGTTAATGAAATTGGCATGTTATCTTCACTTTTAAAAAACTTTTCTACCCCAGTTTGTTTATTTTTCAGGTATTAATAAATGCTGCTCTTCTTGCTCCAATTGAAGGTGGCTATGATTTGCATGCCAGGCGTGTTTTTAGCGAAGAGATGGCTCAATATGATGTAGCTGGGTATGTGTTAGATGGGCTCCACACAAATGGAGCAGAAGCTGAAAAGATTAAATTTGATACGATTGAGCCAGTAATTAAAGAATGTTTGGTGAGTTTTGTTCTGAATTTAAATTTACTTATGTTTCCAGTTTATTTATTTTCCTATAGTACCCCTTGATATGTCTTCTTGCAGAAGTGTCTACCTAAAGAAAAATTGAGAGTGGCGCATGGAGCCTGGAACCCATGTACCCTGATAAAACTTGTTGCTGCAGGGTTCGACATGTTTGACACGTCGTTACCATATTTATCAACAGAGAGAGGGAAAGCGTTAGTTTTCCCTTATGACCAAAATATGATCACACCAAACACAGGACCAAATAGTGTTAAAAACACTGACCATTATGAAATCTCTCTTGAGGACAGCATGTAAGACTAAATTGTAAACCACAGTACTGTAACCGAATTCTAAAATGTAACCACCATTTTCTGGGTCTGGACTGGTTCATTTTGTTTCCAGATATGCTGAAGACTTCAAGCCTGTACTTCAGAACTGTGCCTGTCTAACATGTAAGCAACATACCAGAGCATATATACATCACTTATTAAAATCCCAGGAACTGCTTGGAAGAGTACTTATCATGATGTGAGTTTTTACTTGTTTTTCTTCTTCTGCAGTTAATAGTTTAAGTTTCTTACCCTGTGAACTCCTTCCAGACATAATCTGCATCACTACTTGGAATTTTTCAAATCCATCCGAAGAGCAATTTTAAATGATTCCCTTGACTCTTTGTGCTTCTTGGTACAAACGCAGGATCATGATTCATAATCATTTGTCGCCCTCCATGCCCCTGCATAAAAATTCCATGAGTTACCAGATGCCCTTACCTCTAGGTGTGCTGTTCCATTTGCTCATAGATGATTAAGTTAACACAATATACCCGTCAAATTTCCTTTTTCCATTACTTATTAGTTTGTAATAAAACTCATAGTTAGCACTGCAACCACTTTATCACGAATAAAATATTTCACATTATTAATCAATTAACAAAGATGCCAATAATTTCCCTGATGTCTTTAGAAACAAGAAAGCAACATAACACATAACAGGACAACAAATTCAATCCAGTCTATCACTGATAACAAGAAATAATATTCTGACTAAATCTGGTTCATTCTTTCGACTCTATATCCTTAAATTTGACATGAAGTGTTGACTTGCTGGACAGGCTGGGATTTGCTCTGGTGGCATCTGAGCTGCCTGGAGATGATCCAGGCACGGGCTGACTCAGCTCTGCTCTTAACTCTATGGCTTCTGATAAGCGTCCCTCAGCCCTGTAAAATAGGACATAGGGTTAGACAAAAATAAGCATCACTGCTTTGAATTGAGCTACAACGTTCAGCACTTACAGAGCTGCCCTTAGCTGTTGGTCCGGTTCTTCTCCAGTCACACATTCCGGAGTTCCCTCTTCATCCCCTCTAATGTCATCTAACTGGCATAGAAACCCATCATCTTCCTTAGTTGGGAAAAAGTACCTGAAATTTTTGCATTAGATAACCTACAGTACTTGAACAGGATAGAGGGGTGTAGGAGGTAAACATTCACCAAGTTACATACTCTGCTCGGTCCCAGAGATCTTTGCTTGGCAGTTCTTTATGCAGCACGCTTTCCATATGTTTTAACAATTCATAATTGCTGACAAACTTTTCTTCACAAACAATGCAAGTGTTGCTTTCCACCTGATTGCGAATATAGTTGACTAACTTGACCTGTTAAATAAATTGACGCTAGTATTAGGGAAAATTATAACTTATGAGCACACCAAGGAAAAGTAGTAAAATAACATACCTTCTGATAGAAGTCCATCACCCCAACATATGTGATGAAGTCAAATTTGTGAGTCTCCTTAAGGTGCTGCATAGTTGTCTCCCACAAATCACATTTCGTGTCACAGAACAAGCATGTTATAGACATGTTTGTTGTTTCATTCCAGTCTCCCCAGTCTGCCACATCTCCATCACCTGCCTCACTACCGGAAGTGCAGGCCCCTAGATCTGGTTCTTCTTTTTCATCCTGGAAATGAATAACAATTAGTACCCTAACAAAATATTCTGTTATGGTGGTGAGGAGCTCTGACACTTATTGTTTTCATACACTTACGGCCACTTCTTGCCAGTTTTTGCCCATCTCTAGATAATTTACAGCATAGTACTGATCAAAGAGATTATTGCTGGGGTTGATGCGTTTGTGCATTTTCTTCCTCATGTGTTCACGCAAGACCAGTCGGTCAGTGAAGAACTTTTCGCAGTACAAACACTGAAACCTGTAAAAGTTGCTTTTAAATGAAAGCTTTTAATTGCAATAAGAGACAGAAATCAAAGCACAGTAATATTTACTTGTTTAAATACTGCTCAATCACATCAATGAGCTCATCTATGAAAACAAGATTAGCAGTTCTTCCTATTTGCAAATTGTGAGCAGAGTTCAAGTGCTGCAAGTAACTTGCTCTTGTCCCCGTAAGCTCTGTCCTACATATGAGACAACCTTTTCTGAAGCTAGTATCATCCCTTTCAAATTGTTGCTGCTGCAAAACCCATTCCTGGAATTTTAAAAACAAAAATTAAAACTTTATTTCTAAAGAAAATCTGAGCCTGATCATAATTTATTAAATGCAGAAAAATACAAAAGGGCAGGTGAATTTATCAATACACTACCAATCTTTTCTGCTGAAGGCCTTGTCGCAGTAGACGGTCCTCTGGAAGTACATCAGACAAGAGAAAAAACTCTTGGGTCTCTGCCTCTGTGTGTGGACCTGCACCTGAATCTTTGACAGGTGCATGCATGACAGAGCAGACATCACTTAACATAACAGAAGTGAATCTTGTTCGCCAGTAATCTATGTACCTAAATTATAAAAAATAAACAAAAATATTTTGTTTCATTTATAGATAGTTTAAAAGAAAAAACAGAATTGTGGTAACATTTCTTTAAAACAAACCCTTTAAAATCAGCGATACAGTGAGTATCAGCGATGACTAGATGATGAGAACAGAGGAGATGTGATAGAAATTCTTTCACGTCTATCGGTAGAAGAAATGTTTTGGAGCAAAGCAAACACTCAGTGTCAACAGATTCGGTTTTGTACATATTTAATTGTTTCAGCACAGGCAATTTTGAACTTGAAGAACTGCTGGTTTCTTTTTTTGGTTGAGGACCACATTTTGTGGGTGGTTTTGGTTTCCTATAGGATGGCTTGGTGCCAGGCCCGGACTCCATAGAAAAGAAATTTAGAATGAAAATTTTCTCAGAAACCTGTGAGAGGTTAGGTGTGTTTACGTTCTGGGGGTTGGTCGACGAGCCGCTAGAGGACTCTGCTGCGCAAGTACGTGTATTTTGAGCTGCCTACCCTCTAGGCGTACGTGTCATGACAAAAGGGCGAAACGTTGCAAAACGTCGGCTTCTTTCCTGATTTCCTTGAAGCAAACGCCGTCATAGTAGGCAGCTTTAGCCGACAGATTAGCGTTTGAAGACCTGCGGGCGTACGTGGATCAGCCACTACCCGAGGGACCGAGGGGTAGGCAATGTATCGCCGTTTGCCTACTTTACAGGAAAAGTGCGTCCTGGTTGTACAATGACATATGACATTCCAGGGACACAACTTCGGGGGCAAAAGTAAAGTACCCGGCGTAAAGTCCAAAAAAAAAAAGGGAGATGGTCTGACTTTATTAGCCGGGCTGCAACGCAGCTCCCACTCCCGGGCGCGATCCCACGACTGCTCACCGCGGGGACTTTTGGCTGCTGGGTTACCCCCCTGGCCCGGTCCGCCCCTCCTTAGACGACCTGGCTGCCCCGGACTCCTCCAGGACTTCCATGTCGACGGCGAGCTTCGTGCGGACGCCCAGTCAACATGACTCACTGCGCCACAGAACTCCCAGCCTCAAACCATCCTCATCTCCCGGCCTCCAAGTAGCTGGATTACAGGAGCACGCCGCGACTCCCAGCCGACGGACGATGTGCGCTTCGGGATACACTCTTTACGGGCCCGGGTTCGAGACGCGCCGGCCGCGGGGGGGGGGGGGGGGGGGGAGGTTTTCAGCCGCTCGGCGTCGGCGCGAGCAGATTGGAATTCCCCCCACTTCGTGGGTGGGGGTTCGGTCTCTTCTCCAATGCCAATCCCGATATGTTTCTGTTGCTTTGCGCACTGGCGTTCCGGGGGCTGAGAGGTGAGATATCGGGAATAAAATGTTGCCTTTCGCTGCTTTTCTCCGTGTTTACGTTTTTGTAGAGGGTGTTGGTACGAATCTAAGTGACCTCCTTTTCGCGACTTGTCGTTAGACGCCCTGAGCCGCGTCCTCCGGTCCGTGCTCTCCCCGGTAGCCGCGACGACCCGTTGAGTTTTGCCTGGTTGCGTTCTTGTGCTCAATGTAAACACCGTGACAGAAGCAGAAGCCCGCCCCTATCTGGTTTCTATTTGTGCACCCCGACTTTTTATGTGGAAAGACTTCGCTTCAAACGATATTTCTTTACCCTTGTTGCTGCAATTGTTTAGGACGCACTGCTTCTAGTCTCTTTTGTGTGCGGTCACCGGATATCTTTCTCTTCATTGTTCAGAATGTTTATTGACATTTTGCTCTGCAGCCGTCTGCAGAACTTTGTGGTTCATTTTTCATTTCTGATTTGATTTTTACATTGAGAAGGTTGCAGTTGTTCTTGTTTCCTTCATTGAGGCAATTTTTTTTCCTAGTTTTATACATGGACCCATACCTGTGTTACCTGTGTCATGTGTTGATTTTGTTTTCGACTTTGATTCTTCTTTAACATCTGTGTGCATATTTTTGTTTTTTCAATAATTTTTGTTTTTGCTAAAGGTGTGTGAAGATGCCCGTTGCAAGACCGCAGAGGCTAGTACGAGGGGGTGTGGCAGTTCACATACTATGTGTTTAAAATGAAACAGCATGCTGGAAACAGTAAACCTCCCCCAGCTCGAAGCGCAAGTTATGTCCGAGCACATACTGATCACTTAATTTATCATAACTTCCTCCCCATGGATATTTCTGATGGGTATGTAATTGATTTAAGTATTGTTCTCTGGTACTCTTTTGTATGTTTTGACTGGGTTATAATCCTTTTATTAGTGGCCTCATGGTAACTTCTGAGAATTGTGGTGATATATCACCATCTCATGCAGACAAAGTCCCTGGTAAAGTGTCTCCAAAGGATGTAAATGAGTGTATTTCTGGATGGCTTTCATATCTTCAGGTAGGCATTGTATCTTGAAGTGCCAGTTATGTTTGTAGAATAATTATCTAACGGTGTGTTAAACTTTATTCTAGAATCTTAATGCATTGTGCGGGTCTGGTTCTCGCTTGTCACATTGTCTCGCCTCACTCCTTCCACCTGAGCATCAGTCTGCATGTGGAGGGAGAGCAGCACAATGCCAAGCAGCATGGGACGATTTGTCAAAAGTAGTTGCAGCCACAAGCACCAATATACGCACCCAAGTAGTGCAGGCACTACAGGAGCTTATTGGTCAAAGTCCTGTTGCTGCTTCCAATGATACTGGCCAGGTAAGTTGGTATTCGGGCCACTTGTTATAAACCCTTGTGTGTGTACTACTGCAGTACTTCTATGTTTCTATTCTTCTTCCAACTTATAGGTGCTGGCACCGGCCCAGCAGGCAACAGTATGTCACAGCCTAATGACCATGATCAGTCTCCAGTACCAGTTCTGTATGGCTTGCTGTGAATGTTTGGGCATGATGGCGCCTTGTCATTGCTGTGTCAGCGGAGATGCAAATCAACAGAAAGCTCATGATCCCGATTGCATCGTTACTACCCTTCAACATTATTTCAACCGCCTGTATGTTCCAACAACACCAACATCCCGCAGCCCCCTTCTCTTTCCTCTCTGGCCCCTCCAGGTCGGTATTATGGACCAAAATGTTTTTCTAGTATCTGAACATGAATAATATTTTCATATGTATCCTGTACAGAGTCCACAAAGGAGATGGTCTGAAGCAGCAGCCCGTGAAGTAACTGGACCAGGAATTGGGGATACATTATCTGCTGAAGATGGAGCAATGCGTCGATGGTCCATGCCGTGGGATTCCACTGGTCAAAATGAACAGCACGGTCAGTGGACTGGTCGTTTATACCCTAAAGATAATAAGCTGACCGTGCCTGGAGGTATTGCTTCACAAGAAAGAAGTCGATCAACAACACCAGGTTTGACTCACAGCTCATTTGCCAGTTTAGTGTGGTGCTGTACTGTCATGCTATCTCATCTGTTTCAGAATCTCTTTGGCATTCCTCTTTGGCTAGTCAAGAGGAACTTACCGACATAATATCCCTATTGTCCTGTAGACCGAACCAGCCACTTCAGCTTCATCACCCCAGTCAACATATCCCTGGTACCTAATTATTATTCTTTATCTTTTTTTCAACTGTCTTTATTTGTTTATTTGTTACTAAAGGTTTATTAAGAACATATTCCTAGCTCCTATAAATTACTATATTGTCTGTTCAGGGGTTACTTTGACTGGATGTGGCCACAACAGTCCTTCCCCTAGCCATCAACCAAATTGGGTGAGTCCAGTTTCTGGAGGAAGTCCAAATGAAGATCGAATGTCTGTGCGTCATGGAAGCAATTCTCCAGCTGGTCTGGGAACTAGTCCTGGAAGACTGTCACCTCACTTACACCAAACAGGACAGCAAGCTCCAGTACATCAGCAAACATCTCCGCAAGCACATGTGACAATGTAAATCTAGATTCACATCACTTGGTTCTGCTTCCAAAGCCACTTCACCAAGGTTTTATGGTGTGATATATGCATATTACAGGTGGACAGAGCCCAACTTGGTAACCATGCAGAATCATCCCCCAGAGGTGCCACGTAAGGGCAGCTCTTCAACTGACTCCTCATCCTTGTCATCATCACTTTCGTTGCACAGAAGTTCAACTTCGAGTTCTGACACTGGCATGGTAAGTATAGTTCCTGCAATTTCTGAAGCTGTCATCTCAAAAACCCAGTATTTTTCAAAGTGAACTCAATTTTAAGGAAAACCGGTCTCATCTATATTCAATGTGGAGTGGTGCAGATCTTCCTTTTATCAAATTACCTGAAAACAGTGAACTTCGAGAACACTCCACAAGTCCGCGTGGCAGCCCCAACAGCCACCGTTTCCAGCAGTGAAGTGTACACTATCTTAAGTGATCGTAATGAGTGGGCTGGACCCACAGAAAGATCTTAGATAATGGGCGGGTCCCAAATGCAGTATTGCATAATTTAATTCTCTTGTTTGAATTTTGTAAACATTATCGAGGGTTGACATTACATCTGTCTGTACCGATATCCACTCATCATGAGAACTGCATTCAGTAAAGGGCTGCACAGTGATTGTTCAAAGTAAGATTTATGGTAAGGCACATTGTCTAATTTATCTGTTTTCTAGTAATTAAAAAAAAATTAAAAAGGTCTTCTTGATGGCAGTAAGTTTTGCCGTAAATGTCAGAGAAGATTTATCAACCCTCGATGATATTAGTTATGGTAAATTCAAACAAGAGAAATAATCCATCCAAATAGAGTATTTCAGGGATAGTTGTTTCTTATTTCTTCTCTTTCTGTTTTTAATTTGTTTTTGCATAACAATCAAACATAAAGGTTTAATCCTTTGGTTTCTTTGGGCTGGTCCCATATGTAAGGTGTGCAATAATCTTTTGTACTTAGCTTTTATCTCTGGACGAATTACTCGAGTACACAGTATTTGCAGTAGTATGTTTGTTTTGTTATGTGTTTTTAAACATAGTCATATATGTATTGTAAGCACCATTATTGCTGTCAACAAGTGTTGCAAGAGAGTTCAAAGACCAAGTAAACAGACTTTCTGTGGGTATTTCTTACTGTCTCCAAAGTATTGTTGTTGTTATGATCTCATACTTCTCAGAGTGCATGCATTGCAATGCCTGGTACGAAGTATCACACGTATGTGAAATTTAAAATATGCCTTCACCAAGATGCCCCATGATGACGTCTGATTTTTTTACTTAATGGATCTCACCAAGAACCTATCTGTATTTATATGATCTGTATCCTTTTATCGTGGGAGAGGTAATGAGTGCCATATTAAGTTGGAAAAGAAAGTTACACTTTTAGATGCTTTTTAATGCTGTGTTTTGTACAAAAGTACTCGCTGTTACATGTGTTATGTAGCAGAGTACTAAAAGCCTAATTATAGCCCAGTCACATTGTATGTGATTACTGTGCTCTATAAAATGGTGATTTATAATACTTAGTGTTCACCTTTTCTGGTCAAACCAAAAGCTTTTTAAGACTTCAACCACTTTTTTTTTTTTTTCGTGTTGATGTGTCGAATAAAGTTATGTGTTTTGCATGTTGCTGTGACTTTGTCCTAATTAAACACTTTTGTCTATACTTAAATGTATATTAGGCATAATGAGATTAGCTGCCATTTGAGATTTTGAATTATTTATCCATTTCATTATTTCTATTTTGTTTAACAGGTTCCCTGCTTCTTAAAAATCAATTGGATTCTGTCACTATTGTGGTTAGCTTTACAACTTCGTCATGAGCTGCTGCTTATTTCCTGGTAGTGATGTAGATGACCATAAGCCATTTCCTTAGAAAATGTGTTAAGCTGCAAATATTTGTTTGTGCACAATTTTTTAAAGTCTTCTTCCATCAGAGCAGTACTACTCTGATGCTTCATCTTAATTTTTCCGGACCTGACTTTAATCTCTTTTTTTAAATTGCTGGTAAGTTTTCCATAGTGGATGAGTGGATGCCAGTGTATCATAATAACAATTTCATCACAAGAAATAATTGCTTGCAATTACTCTAGTCTGTTGGATTAAACGCACATTTTGTTCATATTTAGCATTTACATTTCATATTTACTCTTCCTAGATGTTGTGTTCTCATTGATTATTGATGTAAATGCCTTAATAATGACTGGCATTATTGGAAATTAAATTTCATCCAGGATGTTCATGATTAAGCAGTCAAGCAAGCTGAAACATCATATACTTAAACTGGTCAGTTAGTCTTCATATGATTTAATTTTGCCTTGGGACAATTTGTACTAACCAGTTTTGTCAGAAAAGTAGAAAAGAAGTAGCCCCAGACATGGGTGTAATGTTAGTGCCCACACAGCCACGATGATATGTCACCTAGCAGGCCGTCGGAGGTCAGGACTAACATAACACGCATGTATTTGGGTTCTTTTTTGCCTACTTTTCCGGCGACACTGCTCTTTTTGTACCTTGCTCAGCCTTAAAGAAGCACAATAATCAAAACCGCTGCAACTCTGGACATGCACCCCTCACCCTTCGAATTTCATTGAAAGTAATTTGGCAGTTTCGGTTGGGTGTGAAGCGAGACTGAGTGGTGCAAATCCAGCAGTTTCAGTAGAACAGTCTGTGTGTGTGCACGTTCAGACAGATTTCTCTCTCCGTCTTATTTTAAATACTGTGAAATATGTGTCTGATATAAAGGTCGAAGTGTGTGGACTGAAGGTTTCAGCTTTTCTGTTGATAGTGGAATCTTTGATAAATTAATTAAAGGAAGTTCATTAGAAGGCCGACTTGGTGTTTATTTGTCCTTTCCCACCAACATATTTTCAATCACACCTCTGTAACTACAGCTGAAATAGTGTCAATTCTCTAAGCATCATCACATTTTTCAAAATAGGCACATTTTAAAATTAAATTTTTAAATAAATAATAAAAAGGAGCAAAAAATGGCACATATTTAGGGATTCTTATGGGAAAAGACATATGTGCTAAGAGTACTTATTGTATATTTAGGAAAGGTACTTGTTAGCTTCACTTTAAAACTAGATGAAACAAGCTGTATGGCACATTTCCTCTAAATCACCATAAACTAAGATTCATGTCATCTTGAAGGTTCAGTCACAAAAATACATTAGTGCCATCTTAAGACCATGACAATAGTAACTGTCAAGTAAAATTTAACGACAAAATTTCTCAAATTATAGTTTGGACCAGCCCCCCCCCCCCCCCCCCCCCCCCAAGACAATTTGAAACCTTGACCTGCCTCTCTTTGTCAGCCCAAAGCTCCCCCCCATCTCTCATGTTTTCCTTTCCAAACTCTTCCTCTCCTTTTCTTTTCCTCCTCTTTTCATCTCTTCTCCTCCCTTTTCCCCATCTCTTTTCCTATCTCACATCTCCCATTTTCCCAGCCAACCTCCCCCTTTTTTCCCTCAGCGGGTGCAGTGTTCCCCTGGTTTGGACAGCGAAAAATTTCCTACATAAAAATATAAACAAGTGTCTTAACTTTAAATGAGAACATATAATTATTTCGCATAAGTTTTTTCAGTATCTTTCAACAGGTCAACTCTAAAAGGACGGAACAACTTATTATACAGTACTTACATAGTCTATTTTTACCCTTACAAAAACAGTCCACATCTAGTCTACATGGTAGTCTTTAATCGATTCAATTATATCTATGGAATTATGTACTGCGATACCTAGTAAATGCATTTGCCTACAGTAAATAGTTACCATTGTGGTAAACTTTTAAAAACTTGGTACCTTATCCTACGTAGTAAAAGAATGTCAAGTAGTACTCAAAAAAAAAAAAAAAAAAATACTGTAAAAGTTAACTTAATGGACAATATCAAACCCATGAAAATCAAGGGTATAGGTACAAACACAGTTCAAGCGACTGGTAACCTCCTCGCACTGCAAAGTAACTTGGCATCTTGGGGTGGAAGGAAGAAATTAAATCAGTACATGATATTAACTGTAACCACTTCAACTAGATGGCGATGCCATGGAGGCAGCAGCTGCAGCAGCAGCAGCAGCAGCAGCAGTGGCAGTGGATGTTGGCTCATCATAGTCCACATCATCATAAATCAAGCTATCTGGGTCATCATCTGGTATACCATGGTCCTTCTCTAATGGACACCTGAGACATCTGGATGTAAGAAATGAAAAAGCATATTAATATTATAAGTTTTGCTTGCTTAGGTATTTTTGGAACGTAAAAAAAAAGTTTTGCTTAAAGACACCTACCGGCTTTCATTTATTCCATAGTTAATGCAAGTAGCACCAACACATTCACAGCACCCATCATGGAACCAACGGTAACTTGAGGCACCTGTTGATTGGCATGCCTCTTTGCACTTGTTCCAAGACATGCACTGGCTCATGTACGCAACTGTGCAATTGAATGTCGCAACTTCTTTTCTGGGAACAACTTCTTGCTCAGAGTATTCTATAAAACCCAATCAGAAACCCTCACATTAAAATTAGAGACAAAATAAGGTTCAAGCTGCATCCTTTCCTTCGCAACTTACGAGTACGATATTTAATTTCTTTCTCAAGATTAGGCTTGTAATGGGCATTGTTTAGGTCCACATCAATAGGGAATGTAACTGTGATCCAACGTTCTTGAGCATCTGGTTCGGACCCCATTAGTGCTTGGAAGAGCTCTGGAATGGGTTCCATAAAGTCTTCCACATGGCTTCTTTTGCTGAGAGCATTGTGGTTAGTCTGATTTGGTTTAGGACACATTTCTGGAAGAAAGGCTTAGTTTAAGCAGGGAGTATATACATACAGCATATTTATATATTCATCAGAAAACTCACCAACACAAGAACAACATTCTGTGTAGAGATAACTAAGGCAGCTGAAACATTCCTTGCAACAGCTACAGTTCTTCAAGTCGCATTTGCAGGACTGGGTCAACATGCATTTACTGACGATGCTGGCACAAACTGCCTCATTGCAGCTGTCAACAGAGCTTGGCCCCCAAAATTCTCCAAGCCCTACCCAGAGAATAAATAGAAGGGCAGGGACGCCCGTCTTCCAATTCATTCTGGAACAGCACGATGCAAATTAAAACTAGTGGTACGACTCAGTGCAGTTCGGTTGACAGAGGATACCGCTGATGCTAATAACAATTTCCATCTTTAATATTACATTTGAACCAATTAAAATAACAGTGAGAGACTAACAAAGTCATATTGAAATTGATATTTAATCAATTAGGATTAATAATTGAATTAGTGTCATGAGCTTAGGTTTGTTTGGATTTACAATTCAAAAACAGACTGCACAAGATTTGAATGAGACCCCGGTTACACCAGACTGGAGTGAACTTGACATTCCTGTGACAAACATTGCCTCCCCACTACGGTCGTGTTTACCTGACTTATGACTTAAGGCACCTGAGGGCAGCACTGCTCCCGTTTCAGCTCCACCGCCTAGCTTTAGCCTTAATTACGCGTGCACCGATTATTAATCCGAGAACCCTCGCTCGCGAAGCAGAAACGGCACGGCCACGAACAAACACCACGGGCACGCTAAAGCTGCAATGTCGTCGTAAGATGAGAAGCAGAGAGAAGAACGGACGAATGGAGATGAAGGAGGAGGACGAGAACGCGGAGAAACGAGGAGGAGGGGGAGAAGGAGGAGAGAAGAAGATGGAGCATGGAGCTGGATAAGTGGGAGATGGAATGGAGGGGGAGGGGGGGGGGGTTAAGCGGGGAAGCCCGCGACGGTCGGACGGAAGAGGTGCGGTGGAGGGGGCGCAGGGGCATTGGAGAAGGGGGGGGGGGGGGGGAAGGTCAAGCCGGTGGCGGACGTGAGGAAAGAAGAAAGTGAAGTAAACGGAGCAGGAAAACGAAGAGCAAGGGCAGAGACAAAGGCGAAGGGAGAGGGAAGGGGGGGGGGGGGGGGAATGCACCAGTGGCGCCATGTAGCGCCATGCACCCCAGGCCGGGCCGGGCCGGGCCGGGCGCCTACCTGAGCCAGCGCCAGGATGCCAGGGCATGCCGGACCCCCCGCCCCCCTCCCCCCCTCCCCCCGGACCACCCGCGAAGGGCTGCCCGCAGGAGGACGGAATCCGTCCCGGCCCGGGCCCACCCAAGTACCCAAGCCTCCCCGGGAGCGCCTGGGGCGTGAGTCACAATGTTATTTGCCATGTCTTGGGATTGTGTATACCGGCGAGTGCAATGTTGGATTTGGGATGCGATTCATTGGTGAGAACTGTCGAAGCACCGAAACCAACCTTGATATTCACACCGAGATCTGAATTCTAGCGCCGCCATTTCCTCTAACATGGAATAAATGTGATTATTCGATTTGAATTTCGCGGGTGACTTGTCTCGTGACAGGGGCACCACCACTCCCCCGTTGTTGGCAGCAGTGAAACAGGGCCAAGGGAGACCTGAGGAGGGGGGGGGGGGGTATTCAACAAACAAATGAAGAGAAGTGTCAGGTGAATTGTTGAAGTGAGTCAGTCAACAAAGGGTTTTCTTTCGGGAATCCCTTCCGTTGCAGCTGGTGATTCACTGTGTGCTCCTGCTTCTTTCAATTTGTCAATTTTTGTCTTTAGATCGTTAAAAGTAACTTGCGGGTAAACCACACAGCTGCCTGTCTGGTAAACAGTCAGCATGGGGGCCGTTTTAGGCTTATTTTCTGCTGCCCAGGTTCGTTGACATACCTGTTAATCATTTATCCTGCGAATCTTACTCTTCAATCATTGAAATATCCTTGGTTGACTTGCTGAATAAGATTATCACTTTAAGTCGTCAATGCGCCGTCATTCAATCCATTCCCTGTCCCTATTCTGGTCACTTCTCTTGTGCTGAGTTTTTGTTTTTGTTTCAGCTGGCTTGTTGTTGTGGAAGTGCAGCATGTTCCTTGTGCACTGCTTGTCCAGCATGTCGGAACTCAACATCAACCCGCATTATGTATGCGGTAATGCTTCTGTTGGGTACCGTCGTTGGTTGTATCATGCTGGCCCCAGGACTGCAAGATGACCTCAAGAAGGTGTGTTTAAAGATCTGTTACTTATTGGCTAGTTTAAGCATCGGGATTTTAAATATTTTTCCCTCCGGTTTTTCTGCAGGTGCCATTTTGCAAGGGTGGTATTGTATCATCAGGGCCTGACTGTCAATCGGCTGTCGGATATCTTGCTGTGTATCGGCTCTGCTTTGCTCTTACTATGTTCTATGCATTGATGAGTCTTATTATGTTGGGTGTGAAATCGTCAAAAGACCCACGAGCTGGAATACAAAATGGGTTTGTAACAGTTTCAGTTTGATATGTTGCAACAACCTTTTTGTCAAAAACCTAATCTTTCATTTTGGTTTCTTTCAGATTTTGGGGATTAAAATACCTTGTTGTGATTGCCATTGCTGTAGGAGCCTTCTACATCCCTGAAGATAGTTCCTTTGCTACTACTTGGCTCTATTTTGGAATGATTGGTGGATTTCTTTTCATCATCATTCAGTTGATTCTGATCATTGACTTTGCTCACTCATGGGCTGAACGTTGGGTTGGACGGTATGAAGAAACTGAATCAAAGTGGTGGTATGCATTTTTCACCTTTGTTTCATGTGTGGTTTCTATTGTTGTGTAATAACTATACTGTGCGCATATTAAACATGTCTGTTTGTTTCCCGTGAACTGCAGGTATGTGGCCCTTCTCTCTGCAACTGCGATTATGTACATTGCTAGTATTACTGGGATTGTTCTCCTCTATGTTTTCTACTCCTCTGTAAGTATAAAAATTTCTAAGATTTTTGGCAGTAATAAATTGTTAATTTTTATTTTTGTTTTATTTTCTCTGCTACAAAAAGGCAAACTACCATATTCATGATTTTGTTGTATGTTCAGCCAGGGGATTGCAGTTTGCAAAAGTTCTTCATATCATTCATCCTGATTCTTGCTGTTGGTGTGAGCACTGTTTCCATCATTCCAAGTGTTCAAGAACGCCAGCCCCGGTCTGGATTGCTACAGTCATCTGTGGTCACTCTCTATACTGTTTACCTTACATGGTCTGCCTTGTCCAGCTCTTCTGGTGTGGTTCATTTCCAAATAACTAATCGTACACTAATCAAGGTTTTGACTTTTTAATTCTCTTTTGTTTTTCTCTCTTTCTCTCTCTCAAGACACCCAGTGCAAGCCAAATATTTTTGGGCCCAGTGATGGAAGCAAAGTAGGCTTTGATCAGCAAGCCATAATAGGATTGATCATCTGGATGTGTTGCATTTTGTATTCCTCCATTCGCTCTGCTTCCTCATCCTCCAAAATCACCATGTCCGAGCATGTGCTGGTGAAAGACGGTGGAGGTAAGGTTTTAAATGCTTATGTGATTCAACTAAAAGTTCTACATTTTCCTTATTCTATCCAGCTGAAAATCACCATGAAAATGTATTGAATTCATTCAGTGTTATGTTTATCACACAATACTTTCACTAAGGTGTTTCTTTTTTTTTTTTTTTTGAGGGAGACTAGTTGCATAATCACTTATTCCCTTATATGAAAATCTAAAATTCTCTCTTATGCCTTCAGTTCACTCTTCCATGCAAGGTGACGCCTCTCTGATTGATAATGAAGGTACGAGCCATAGCAACATTAGGGACACAATTTGTGCGATACTGTCATGGTAGTTCCTTCATATATCCCAAGATAGTCTGTATTAGTTATTTGGACCGGCTTTTCAAAAACACTTCCTTTTTCAGAATTTGACTGAATGCTAGGGTCATTTGTATTCTGAGGTACACACCTATTCCTGTTTAGGGACTTAATGAACAAGCTACAGCTAAATACCTGATGTGTGTATCCTTGTTTGGAGTGCTCTTTGACTGAGTAGTATATTCGATGTCATTTGAACATGTTGATTCAGTATTTCATGTCTCTCCACAGAACGTGGCGGTTTGACCGAAGACTCTGGAAAAGGTGGACAGAAGGTTTGGGACAATGAAGATGATGGTGTGGCATATTCTTGGTCCTTCTTCCATCTTACCTTCTGTTTCTCTACACTTTACATCATGATGACACTCACCAACTGGTTCCAGTTAGTATCATAATTTCAGTTTGCACTTTTGCACTTACTGAAACATGACGTACGTATCACTATACTGATGTCCTTCTGTTTCAAGGCCCAACTCTTCCTTGGCAACATTCAGCTCAAACGATGCGTCCATGTGGGTCAAGGTCATCTCCAGCTGGATGTGCATGGGGTTGTATTTGTGGACTCTCATTGCTCCCGTGGTCCTCCCCAACCGCGAATTCAATTGAACTTACCGTCAGTAACAGCACATTAGTCTGATACTGCCAGCTTAATTGTGAACATTCTTATGAACAATGTGTGATGATTGCTTTCTATTATTGTAAGGTCTGTTGGCCAAAATTTTTTCTGGTTTCATATGCATGGATAATAATTTGTCCACGCAAGTAGGTTTTATCTTAGCGAAAACTATTTATTGTGACTTCCAGTTGGCCCTGCCACATCAGTACACAGGTTTATTCTAATATAGGGGTATCTGGTTTGAAGATTGGTGATTAAGTTCGCCCCTTTGTGGATGCATTTTAAGATTATAAGCTATTTCATCACTTTTATTTACTATAAGGCAATTGTACATTTCCACTTCGTAGAAACAAGAAGCTGAATTTTAGACACACTGAACTGTAATTTCAGCCTCTTGTTCCTAGTACCTTTTTTTATGTAAGTGTTTCTAAGTCATTAGTTGTGTTCTTTTGCATTAAATTGTTTAAAGCTTTGATTGTTGAGATTTGCAACCCACCCTCACATTTCACATTCGAAACTAAAAGCTCACAGAACAGTAAATTTGGGATTGTTCATTAAAAATGCTAGATAATCGATTGATCTTTTATTCACTGGAGTCCAATGTAATTGAGCATATAAATATACAAACCAAATTCATAACATAACATTTCAGAGATCATAATAATAAGCCTGATATTGCAGCCTAGTGATAATGCTGGATGGCTCAGTAGGATGCTTCAGGCAAGATGCAGGGTAATGCGACACAAACCGATGTGCAAAATCTTAATTATACACACCCGATAATCAGAACACAAAATGGGGGACACATGGAATTCGATTATTTTGACACAGGTCAAAAGTTTGTCTTTCAATTCTCTTAATGTACATGTACGTAAAAACTAATGATGAATGTATAAATTGACAAAGATCACAGCAGCTAAACTTACACTTCACACGTCCACACACAAAGACTGTACCGCCTGCAGCACAGTGTTCGATTTCACTAATGTTGGATCGATATTTTGCTAACTATCAGTCTTGACTATCACAACACATAGATCAATATAAAAGACATACATTGTCTAGTGGTAGACCCCGAAAAAAAAGGAGAGAAAATTAAAATACTCCCATCATGTACGGACATGATACTAAGGCCTTCATTGTCACTATGAGTGAACCATACAAACCAACCAGCTCACATGAAATAAGTGAACCATAGTGGTTCCATGTCTCTGCACTGGTACTCGGTCCCGGGACCCTCACCGAACTCTTGTTGGCGAGGACTGCCTCAGCCTCTCCTTGTCCGAGACGGTGGCCACGTAGGAGGCGCTGGAGTTGGCGATCTCGTCGTCCAGGATGCGCCTCCAGATGACGCGCTGGTCGTCCATGTCCATGCCCACGTTCTCCCAGAGGGCCAGCATGAAGGAGGGCCGCACCTCGCCGGCGAGCACGAACTGCAGGTCGGCCGGCTTGAGAAAGAGCGAGGCCCAGGACACGTGCGTTATCCCCAGCCGCTCCGGCAGCAGCCCGGTCACCAGGACGTCGTCGATCCAGAAGAACGGCTCCCCCTGCATCTCCCGGTAGAGCCGCATGGCCACGTCGGGGGAGTAGAGCACGGCCCAGCCGGCGCAGTACCGCGGGTACATGGCCCGCGAGTACTCCTTGAAGCTGACGCGCCACTTGGAGCGGTACGAGCGCTTTGGCAGCGACCCCGTCAGCACGGAGCACGCCAGCAGGCGGCGCGCCCCGAAGGGCGACAGCGTCCGCCACACAAAGTCCAGCAGCACGGGGGTGTTGACGAGCACGTCGTCGTCCACCTTGAGCACGTACGTGGCGTCCGGGCAGCGCGTCGCGAACCACTTGAGCGCCATGACGTGCTTGTACGTCATGTTGCGGTACGCGTCCACGAAGTTGCCCTGCACCAGGTCGCCGTGCGCGGCCGCCTCCTCCTCGAGGGTCGCCTGCTCCTCCGACGTCGCGGGCAGGCCGACGAGGAAGCGCACCAGCACGTCGCGGCCGGCGGAGCCCCACGACCCCCACGTGTCCCGGATGAGGCGGCGGTGCTCGGCGTGCGCCGTGGCCGAGTGCACCAGCACGAGCACGAGCGGGGCGCACCGGGGCTGTCGGCCGCCGCTGCCGCCGCCGCCGCCGCCGCCCAGCAGCCACCGGAAGGGGACCACGTCCATCAGGCGGGCGTCGTCGTCCGCGCGCAGCCCCGCCAGCTCCTCGGCGGGCGGCGGCGCGCTCTCGTTGAGCAGCTGGTAGGGCACGGCCAGCGGGCTGCCGCCCTGGCCGGGGAAGAGCGCGACGGCGTGCAGCTCGCTGTACCACACGTAGCACGGCAGCAGCACGCACAGCAGCACCAGCGCCGCCAGCACGCGGCCCATCCCACCGCACCCGCAGCTGCAACACAGGAACAGAGCAGCCGTGTGAGTGAGGCCCGACAGGTGTCGCGCCGCGCCTACCCCTCGGGCAGCGCCTGGTAGGAGCTCTCCAGTGGCCCGTGAGCCGCGAGTTTGAGACACCTGTCCTGGGGCGAAGTTCCTCCACTCACCATTAGAGGGGCGAGTAATTTGACTCAAATTTCTACACCTGCTGAGAGCGAGGTTTAAAATGATCGCCCCATTTGGGCGATGTCACTGGAATGACGTTTGATGGACGTTTCCGCCTCTTCAGTCGCGGCTCATTTCCCTAATAGAGTGATGGTAAGTCCATCGCCTTAAGTGACGCGTACCTGCATCGACCAAATTACGCTCGACCTGACCATTCGTTTCTCAGTGCCCCCCCCCCCCCTACCACCACCACTAACTAAATGACCGCTAGCGCCACACCTCTCTGGGCCTCGATCAACCCACCAATAGATCCATTCTGCCACGACGTGCACACCGAACCACCCTTAATTTAGGAAATTGGTGTAAAATAAGGAGGGGGGGGGGGGCGACGCGGGGTCGCGGGGCGCGGTGGCAGCAGCGGTGGCGTGCCCGCGGATAATCACTCACTTGACTTGGCTTCCGCACCCCATCACTCGTCATTTACAGCCGGCCCCGCGGCCTTCACGGCGGGGAGGGGGTGTAACAGGCAGGCAGTCAATCACGCACACACACACACACACACGCCACCGCAGCGGCATCTTCCGGGCCGCATGCCATGACATACCGCGAGCAGCAACCACCGTGTAATATACTCCCGTCCGCTCCCGGGACTCATCCGGAGCAATCTCCCTCACGCCAAGGATCCGCATCGCGTCCGCGTTACGTCACAGGGACGCGCGGCACCCACACGCACACACACACACATGCGCGACGAGTAGGTTGCAGAGCAGCGTGAGGCGCCGGGACGGTAGGCAGCCGCAGCCGGGGCCGCGCACGCGTGCCGAGCGGGTTGGCCTACCCCCGCGGCCGCAGGCGCTGGCTGCCGCGTGGCCGCCGCGTGGCAGCGGCTCTCTGCCCGCCGCACCCTGCATGCCGCGCCCCGCCCAGTCCTCTGCCCTCCCACAGGCCGACACGCTGACTCGGCCGGCGGCGGTCGGGTCATCGGGCCGGGGTCGTCCAGGGAGGGAAGCACCACAAGCCGGCCGCACCGCACTGCTGGCACGGCACAGCGCCGACGAAGCAACAACCCCGGCAAGCCTGTAAGCGGGGCGGTCGGCTGCCTGCACACCAACATCGCAGTCCTGCCTGCACCAGACACGGCCGGCCCGGGGCCGACAGCGGGGGCGTGGAGGTGGCGGTCCGGGCCGTGGCGGGCGGAGGTGGAGACAGGACGAATCGAAAGGGAGATGCGGCCGCCGCGGCCACCAAACAAGTTGAGCACGGCAGCGTGGCGCCGGGCCGGCCGCTGGAGGAGACGGGAGCCGCGGGTCCGGCCCGGGCGGCCGCCCTCGGCTGCCCCGGCGCGGCCCGGCGCCGCCTCCACATCGACCCCCGAAGCCGGCCGGCCGGCGCGGCCCGGGCTCGGTACAGGTGGGTGTGTGCTATAGATGAGATAACGCCAACTCAGCCGTCGATATTCGTGACCAGTCGGCCCGGCCCACCGCGCCGCCTTCCTACCCGCTTGCCCCCGGCCGCCCCCGGCCGCCCCCGGTAGCCGGCGGGCGGGGCACGCCGAACACACACATCGTGCACAGGAGCAGCGACAACGCCGAGGAGCGCGACGTGGAACGTATGACGAAGCACACACGCGGCCGACATCGTGCACAGGAGCAGCGACGACGCCGAGGAGCGCGACGTCGTTCTCCCATTCCGAACGTTACCGCGCCTCTAGGACGAAGCCACGGCCAGTCATTCGTCCGAAGGCCGTGACACGCGGGCGCGTCGCTAGGCGCGTCGCGGCTCAGGCTCGCCGTCCTGGCTAGCCAGAGCTCCGCGGTCGTTTGAACATCTTGACCCGGTTTGTCCCCCTCGGTACTGACCAGAAGCTGCCGCTGCCGCCGCCGCCGCCGCCGCCGGGGCGGGGCCGGCGTTGCCGCGCGCCCACGGCGACCTCGGTCATCCTGGCGCCCTCGGGTCTCCGTTGGTCCCCCGTCCGTCACGCCGGCGCCGTGACGCCGGTCGCACTGACGAAACGCCTGGCCGGCCTGGCCGGCACAGCGTCACGACCAGGCCGGGTCAGGAGATAAGGCCGCGCCCTATCGCCACACCTCGGGCGCTCCGATAGAGGTGCAAGATATCACAGATGCTATTCCCCGGCATCGCCTCCTGGCTGACCGCATAAGGGTTCGGATCGTGACCACACACACACACACACACACACACACACACACACACACACACACCTCCAGACCGCACACGAACGGACGGGACAGTCACTGTCAGAGGCATGTCGCCTGGTAACGCAGGAAATTAGGACGGGAAATCACTAGAGACCATCCCGTAAGGGGTCCCGGGAGGGTCTCTAGATATCACCTCCCCCCCCCCCCCCCCCCCCCGAAACCAAAGTATGGATACGTCACTAGGAACCTAGGAGAGAGAGAGAGAGAGAGAGAGAGAGAGAGAGAGAGAGACGACGTTCAGCTCAACACCGGCTCAACCTAGCCCAGCCTCTGCCTCGGATGTCCGCGCCGATGCCGCTCTCCCGCCCGCCACGCACTCACCGGGCTCCGTGGGGGCGACGGCGGCGGCTGCAGGTCCCCGTCGACGCAGTCGGCGGGGGGCAGCACGGCCGCGGCGGCCACGGCGGCCTCGGACACCGCGGACGGCTTCGGCGCGGACGGCGTCGCCCCCCGTGGCGTCCGCGCCCGTCCATGGCGCGTGCGCGTGTGTGCGTGGCGCCGGCGGGCGGCCGCGTTGTAAGCCGTCGTCGGCCACTTTGCCTTATTGCTCGGCGGCGCCTCATCCCCGTCGTCCCGTCCGCGGCCATTCATGTCAGCCCCCTGACTGTAGCCCCAGACTGTAGCCCCCGGCCGTAGCCCCCAACCGTAGCCCCCGTAGCTGTAGCCCCCGGCTGTGGCCCCCGGCTGTGGCCCGCGTGGCCCCTCAGGCATTGTCCTCGCCGTGGTCGATGGGGAGGCCGGGACGCGGAAAGTGTAGTCCTCCGACAGGGCAAACACGGCCACGGCGGCCGCGCCGCCTAAGTGCCACCCTCGGGACGGGACCGGACGGACATCTTGGCGGTGCCTTATCGCCGCCCTCTATTGGGCCCGGCACATTCACACGCACGCACACACACACCTCCCTTTAAGCACACACCTCGTCGCCTCTACGCACACGTTCTCGCGCGGCCTTGCTCCGGCTGTACGGGCCGCTGTTAATTGATTGGCCGGGAGAACGCCGCACTACACACTCCGCCTCTTCGAGAGACCGACTTATTTTCGGCGCCGGCCGACTCGTGCAGCCCGCCGCGTTCCCAGCACGGTCCCCGAGTCATGCGTCGTGACTGCACATAGGAAACTAACGCCGGGAGACCGACACCCGCTACGCTATCGCTGCGGCACCGCGCAAACGGTCGGCCGCCGCCACCGACAGCAGGCCACAGCACAGCCCTATCCTACGGAGTTGGGTACTCGACTCTGTCTGTTCTCGGTGACAGCAATAACGTCCGGTTCTCGTTTGACAATGCGGTCCAGGCCAGGTGTGCGGGCCAACTGCAGCGCAGTTGTTAGGGTCCGCCTGTCAGCGCCGTACGCGCTCCGTTGCACATGCGCTGCGTTCTCAAGTCCGTAAGGCGCTGATAGGCAACCCACTCGACTGCGCTGCATTGGCCCAGACGGTACGCGGCAAACGCAAACGTATACATACCGATCCGTTCCCGAACTTTTCATCCCCAATGTAGTCCAGGGGGGGGGGGGCGATGGCTGGGCGCGTGTCAAACGACAAAACAGCCAAAACACCCAGCGGCGCTGACCCCGCCCCCTCCGTGCCCGCTGCCGCCGCCGCCGCGCCCCGCCACGCCCTGCCCCGATAAAGCTGCTGGTCCTAAATAGTCACGTGATGCCGTTCGGCCAGGATGAGCGACACGCGGCTCAATACCGGCCCGGTGTGAGGACCCCCCGCAGCGCCCCGGGGCCCGCGCCGCCGCCGCCGTGCCCCGCACGCGCTCACGGGGGGCGGGCGAGGGAGGCGGCCCCGGCCGTCAGGGCGGGGGAGGGGGCGTCAGCGGGCGTCAGCGGGCCTGGCGACGACAGGAGAGGCCGCCGGGGCCGCGCCGAGGCCGCCGAGGCTATGAGGCCGCCGTCCCGGCACTGCATAGTTAATACCCGGCGAGCCTAAGTAGCCGGTATGGTAGTCGATGTCACGGGGCGGGGCGGGCGCAGCGGGCGGAGGCGGCAGCCGGCCGCGCCGCCAGGGCCCCGGGCCCGCGGCCGTGTCGACTGACTGACCCCGTCCGACAAGGCCGAGGATCCCTCTCAATTTTATTTCCCGATCGTTGGGGGCCATGATGGTAACTACGAGACAAGAAAGGTCTTTCGGACCTAAAAAAAAAAAGCGCCCGCGTGTTTTCTCTTCTGTTTAAGGGGCTGTCTTCATCTTCACCTCACAGTCCGTACGCCATCACGGTTTGTCCGTTATGAGCCCCCCCCCCCCAACTTGTAATCCCTTCCTAACCTAACCTATTCCCGTATCCATGTCAGCCGGCTCGACCAATCGCGCCGTGTGTACGCACCGCGCTCTGTACAGTGCAGTCCCTTGTGCCACCTGTGGTGACGCGGTACAGGTGTCATCGTCCGCAGGGCAGGGCACGCACGTGTGCCGACTGGCTGTGTGTGCTGGCAGGGCTGGCAGGGCTGGCAGGGCTGGTGTGCTGGCAGGGCTGGCAGGGCTGGCAGGGCTGGCAGGGCTGGCAGGGCTGGCAGGGCTGGCAGGGCTGGCAGGGCTGTGTGTGCTGGCAGGGCTGGCAGGGCTGGCAGGGCTGGCAGGGCTGGCAGGGCTGGCAGGGCTGGCAGGGCTGGCAGGGCTGGCAGGGCTGGCAGGGCTGGCAGGGCTGGCAGGGCTGGCAGGGCTGGCAGGGCTGGCAGGGCCGGGAGAGGCGGTCTTCCCGCCCGCGGCGACCCTTGATAAGAACAAGGACTTCTCGGCGGCCGGCGCCGCCGGGGACTGCTGTGCCGTGCCGCCGTGCCGCCGGCTCGCAGGGCTCCGCGAGCTCGTCAGAGCGTCTGGATCGATACACCCAGCAGCCTCGCGGCGACGGGAGCCCAGGCGAGCCCCGAGGCGAGCGCTATGCAAAAGTACAGCCCCTTTTAAAATTTCTGAAATCGACCCGGTTACGCTGGGCGGCGGCAGCCGCTGCATGTGCCCCGGGCGGCGGGGGCGCCGCCGCGGCCACTGCTCGGACTGACTGTTGTGTACAACCGCGGCGCGGGAGGCCCAGCACCGGCCAGGTTCGGTGCCACACAGTCTTGGCCGCCCTGAGGGAGGGCGGCGGGGCGGACGGACGTCGCCGTCCACCGCCGGACGCCGGACGTAGCTCGCATGCGCGCGCCGCGGCCGGCGACACCCCGTGACTGCTCATGTGGCCGACGGCACTGACGGGGACGTGCAAACAGACGTCGGCGGGCGCCACGCCCCCCGCCCTGCCTGGCGGAATAGAGAGGAATAGAGAGGAAGAGGAAGTCGCCTGAGAGGCACTCGCCCCGGAAAGTTTCCCGCCCATTTCCTCTGCGCCGGCAGAGTTTGTTTGCACTCCTCTCTCGGCCCGTCAGCGCCGCCTCGAATCAAATCACCAATGGCCACGTCACGTCACCACCCCCGCACCGCGTCACCACGCCGACCCCACAACATGACCACGTCACTATCAGCACAACGCTACCATCGTCACCGGACCACAGTCATCGCCACGTCACTACCATCACCATTTCAATGTAACCACCAACCAAGTCACCATTATCACTGCGTCACCACCATGTCACCGTCATCACCGGAGCCATCGCGCCCGTCCCCCCCCCCCCCCCGTCAGACCCCTTATCAGGAAGGTAGATCCCTGCAAGTCTCCCCGCAGATACGGGCTAATTCGCCGTTTCCGCGCCGTTTCCCGATCGACGTTACTTCCGGCCGTCCATTTGTGCGGCCGCCGCGCCGGTCACGCGGGGCACAAGTAGCGGCGGGTGTTTGAACGGCTGAAGCCCAGCCGGCTGATAGCCCGGGCCGCGTGGCGTGCACGTGGCGGGCGCGTGGCGGGCGCGTGGCGTGCACGTGAGAATGTGCAGCAAAGCCCGCGCCGCCCGGTGGCGTGCCGGGCACCTGCCGGTCGGGGGGGCGGGGCGACCGTGTCCTGTCCAGGGGGCATTCATTCGAGCGCAGACCGGGAGAGGGGGGGGGGGGCACCCGCGGTTGGTTATGACCCTCGCCGCGTTGGACATGCACATGCACAATTACTGCGGGGACAATAATCTTGGGCGCTGCGCTCCGCAATCGTATTATAAACTAGACCCGCGCCCGGTATGGCTGCAGACGACCGGAGCCATCGAGCGGCCAGGCGTACTACCGGCAACAGGCATTTCCAAACGGAAGCGGAAGAACGATATTTCTCGTCCGTCGTCGCCGTGCGACTTCTCACGCTGCGTGCTTCCGCGCGGAAAGTACCTTCAGTCCGGCTCCCGTTTCTCGAGCCTCGTTTTGGCAATAGCTGCATCGGGCACCGCGCCACTGCGACGAGCACGCGTGTGCGAGTGGCGTAGAGCCGGGCGGCCGCTGCAGTGCGCGGGGTCCGGGGGGGGGGGGGGGGGGGGCAGCACTGTACAGCTCGTGTGTGCAGCACGCACGGCGTACGTTCCGGCCGGGGCGGCGGCGGCGTCGAGGTGCCAATTGGATGCCGCCGGCTCAGCTGACGCGCTGCTTTCTCGCGTGTGTCTGTCACGGTGCCCCCCCCCCCTACCGCCTCTGGAATCCAGAGGGGGCGCGGGGGAATGCGGGGGGCCAGACTTTGCCCGCGGCGCCATGCCCAGAAAACTCTCTTGGGTTCTTCTGCGGCGCGGCCTCTGATTGGCTTCCTTGGCTGCTTCCGGCTACTCCGGCCGATCCGCGGCTATTCTCGCCCCACCCGTTCCATCTCTGGAAGTATCCTTGTTCTTCAACTCCCGGCGCAAGGCATCATTGGAAATGCCTATACCGGGCGCGTGGTCGTGGAACTGGGTCAGCGGGGCCCTGCCGGCCCCCGCCCGCCCGTCCTCTCGCATGGCTTGGCGTGCGTCACGACGAAGCGTGACGAGCGGCTCGGCGATGGGCGTTCTGGAGGGCGGCAGCCCGCCGGGCGCTACTTGTAGAGCAACCACTCAGCAACTCTCTCTCTCTCTATCTCACACACATTCTCACCCACACTCACTCCCTCTATCTCCCTCAGTCTCTCGCTCTCGTTCTTTCAGTATCCGTCTGCCTCTCTATATTTGTCGCACAATGTATCTGTCTCTCTCTCTCTATATATATATATCTTCTCCCGCCGCCAATGAATCGAAACAATCACACGCCTCCGATCACTATTTCATCGGATCTTATAGATGAGGACGTGTGACGTCAGACGGTGAGGCGGCCCCGCCCCCCGATGTCGGCGGCCCGGGCGGCCCTCCGGGGCCCTCAGGCTGTCACCGTCGGCGAGGTCCTGGCGCTCTCCTCTCTCACCTGCTGGAGGGCCTCGTTGGCGTCGTGTGGCTTCTGTGGTTCTGGGCTCGGGGCGCGGCTTGCCTCCGCACGGCATGTCGGTGACGGACCCCCGGGCTGGCGGCTGGCTCTGGTCCAGGCTCCTTGGGGCAGGCCCGTCAGGCGCAGCGCGGCGGGGCGCGGGGGCCGCGCCGGGGTGTCTACCGGCGGCGGCGCGCTGCGGCGGTCGCCATGGCAACGGGACCGGCGGCCTCCCGCATGCCGCCGCACCGGCTCCGCAGTGCACTCCGTCTAAGGGGCTCTGCGCGGGGCGGGCTGGCGAGCACCGCGTCAGCAACGGAAGCGCGACGCGGAGTCAAGTCCAACCGCAGAGTCGCAGCGCGGCGGCCCTGCCCCGATAGGTGACGGAGTCAGACTGACTGACTGCGGCCCTGTCCTGGCCGCGGCCGCGCCGCTCTGGTGCTGCTGGCGGGCGGCGGCGCTGCGGCTGCGCAGTGCTGGCCGTGCAGCCCGTGCCGGTGCTCGCCACCGCCGCTGACTTTGCCCCGGGCTGTTGCGGCCGGCGGCGGCGGGACGCCGTGGTGGGGGGAGAGGGGCACCCCCCTCCTCCGCCCCTCGCCCTAACCTGTACCGTGATCGGGGGGAGCGGAGGGGAGGGAAGACCGGACCGGTCAGCTAAAGAAAGGCACGGCCGGCAGGGCGCCCCGTGCGGGCCCGTGAGTACGCCCGGTCACGCGGAGAGTCGCGCCCGGTGCCGGGGCCCTCGCCGACCCCTCTCCTCCCCTCCCCGCTCCTAAGAATGGAAGCAGAACAACTGTTACCTCCTGGTCATCAATTTGAAGTCGATTGTGGACTCTCAAAGTCGTTCAGGCCGATTCTAAATTTTGTTTTTTTAAAAAAATTACATTATTTGTATCCTACCCTTGTGTGTAAAATTTCGATTCCATACCCTCTCTCTTGCAACACCATAAAGTATTCACTTCATGATTCACACCCAACACCACTTTGTCACCTCTCTCTCTCCCTGTCTCTCTCTTACTCTCCATTTAATTTTCTTGTCCCTCTTCCTTTCTCTTCCACCCCTCTCTCTGTCTCCATCTGTCTCTCTCTCTCTCTCTCTCTCTCTCTCTCTCTCTCTCTCTCTCTTGTCAGCGGCGCCCAGCCAGACGCATAATCAGGGGAACTTTCTGAGACAGTTGAGCCGAGTGAGTGCTCGGGGGGTGACACGGCCGCCGCAGAATTAATTTCCTGAGTGGAGAGGGAGGGGCTGGCTGCGACTGAATGAGCCGTCAGTGTGTTCCGCAATGTGTTATGTGTTTGTCCTACGCGAGTTTCCTTGGTTACGTCCGAGAACGCGGTGACAGGTTGATGAGGCAGACCAACTTTGATCCTTGCTGATGCTCGCGCTTGAGGGTGCAGGCCGGAGCAGGCTTTAACACAACGTGGGTTGTTAGCAAACTTTATTTCAGGTTTATAATCACATATAAAGACAGCTTCTTCGAGACATTTTCCCGAATCTCATATTAATCTTACACAAACTTTACCCACAGACCATGTTCATGTTTGGAAATAAAAAACAGCATATTGATCTGTGACCTCCACCACCTAAAATTATGTTTGGTCGTCGTCAGTCTGCCCCCATTCGTTTGTAATTTTTTTTTGTAAATTTTTTTATTAAAAAGTTTTCCCCCTCTTAATTGTCGTGTGAGTTGTGACGGTTGGTTTTGTTCCGGTACGCTGCTAGAATCTGCTAACCCCCACCCCCTCCCAGCAAGTGGGGTGTGAGTCGGGTAGATTCTGTTCAAACCAGTCGGGCCCTACTAAATGCAACACAAGCTCCCTCCAAGTGCCACTTCCTCATTCGTCCGACACCTTTGGAATAACAACACGACAAAGCGATAATATGAAAACGCAGTCACGAAATTCGCGGCTTACAAAAGAAATTAGATACGGATATATATCTATAATATTGTATGGTTATACAGTCATATATCCATAGCCCCCACGACTTAGTACAATCCTTATCATGTATCATGTAAGTGTGTGTTGGTGTTATGTTATATCGCTTTAAAAAAACAACATAAAATTAAAAGATAGAAACCGAGAGAGTGCGTGTTTGAAATGTAGTGATGGAATATCGAACTGTCAGACGAGAGATCGTTTGGCCGCGACCCTCCTCTCTCCCTCTTCTTTTAAATAAATACATAACGAGAAAATAAACAAGAAAATAACGCGTGTATTGATTTTCTTTTCACATGGTCACCGCAAACCTTTCCATCTTTATTCCGTTCACTTTTTTTCCTTTCCTTCCTTCCTTTCTTTCTTCCGATGTCATTCAATAATCATTTTGTTTAAGATGTCACTTTAGAAGGCCTCGGACGAGCTTCTGGTCTCCTGCACCATGTACACCTGGGAGCCGGGGACGGTGGAGGTGGTGACGAAGGTGCGGTGCTTGGCGCGGATCAGGGACAGGTTGCTCTCGGCGTTCTCGGCTCGGTCCTCGGCGGCCTCGAGCTCGCGCTGGAAGCGGCGCACCCGGGTCACCGACTGTTGCGACATACCCTCCTGCGGGCAGAAGGAGAAGCACGGGTGAGGTCGACAGTGGTCACAGCGCGACAAGGCACACCCTCATCCTCAGCATTTAAAATCATTCAGTTGCTCGAACTAAGCGTACTATGCATGCATTTTCACGCCTGCACCGGAAAGTCTCCGCGGGGCATAATGTGCTTGAAACAAGAATTTTGAGCTCAGAATATTGGCCACGCTTAAATTAAGAAGGCTCGTTAAATGTAGATGCTCGAGGGATGCATGAATCAGACATCCACAACTTAATAATATACACGGCAATTGATACGAAGATTTGTTTGACTGTTTGACTGTCAACCAAGTCCGCCAAGAATGACGAGTCGCCGGAGGAAACTGCTTTGCATCAAGCATCCCTCTGTGAGAGCGAAGGGCCGGTGCTGGCGGCCGGGGTCACGGAACGTACCTGCTCGTTCAGCTGTCGCTTGTAAATGTTGACCTTGGACGTCGCCTTGTCGAGCATCTCCTGCAGCAGGCCGATGTTCTTCTGGTCCTCCTCGTTCTGGATGAGCACCTCCTTGACGTGGCGCTCCTTCTTGCGGAGGATCTTGATGGTCTCGGCGTGGCGCCTCTTCTCCTCGTCCAGCTCCAGCTCCAGATCGCGCATCTGTGTGAGAGAGAAAAAGGCGGTTGGAGAACGGCGTCTCATCTCGGAAGCCGACGCCGCTGGCCGCCGGGGCCGGCCGAGCTACCTACCCTGGCTTCGAGCTTGCTGATGATGCGCTTGCCGCCGACGATGGCGTTGGCCTCGACCTCCTCCAGCCGCACGGACAGGTTCTTCACCTCGATCTCCAGGGACTTCTTGATGGTCTCGATCTTGATGACGCGCTCCTGCTCCTCGTGCAGCATCTCGACGGTGTGCTTGAGCTCGACCTGGACGCGCTGGTACCTCTCGTCAGCCACGCGCAGCTCCTTGGTGGCCTCCTCGTAGTCGCCGGCGAGGGTGCCCAGCTCCTGCTCCAGCTTGGAGCGGGAGGCGGCCAGGTTGACGTTGATGGTGGTCAGCTCGTTTATCCTGCTCTGGGCCTCCTCGTACAGCTGCTCGGCGGACCGCTTGGAGCGCAGGGCCGACTCGTAGTTGCCGCGCACCTCCTCCAGCTCGGAGGTCATGGACTGCAGGCGGCGCTGGGCGATGCCGTACTGGTCCAGGGTGACGGCCAGCTGCCTCTGGGTCTCGTCGTAGTGGGCCTGGAGCTCCTGTGGGCCGGCGCATCAGTATGAGTCACCCATTCACGCCGACGGGACGGGGAAAAAAGCTCGACGGCTGCTGCTGAACCTCCACGGCTTGTGTCGTCAGAAACAAGGGGGCTTATGAAACGTGTATAAATTTTGTGGGATCCTCTCAAAGTGATCACACAAGGTTTGGTCGAGTGATCCTACCCCCCCCCCCCCCTTCTGTCCCGTGAGTGAGACTTACGGTCAGCTGGATGGACTGCTTCTTGATGGTCTTCTGCAGCTCCAGGTTGTTCCTGTTGGCGACGTCCAGGGACATCTCCAGCTCGGTGATGGTCATCTGCATCTTCTTCTTGATGCGGGTCACCTCGGTCTTGAGCTTGGTCTCGGCCTCCACCACGCGGGCGTTGAGCTGCTCGATCTCGATGGCGGTCTGCTTGCTGCAAAAGAAGGGAGAGGCGAACGCGTCGAGTGAGTCAAGGGCAGTCAGGGGGCTGTTCATAAATGGCGTCACACTTTTGAAGCCAATTTTTATCCCCCCCCCCCCTTTTTGTTACGAAGATAACCTAATCTTAATGCATTTTAGATAGGACCTTCACGAGAACCTCGACCCCGCCTCGTGGAGAGCGTGACGTCATTTGTGAACAGCCCCTCACCATTCTGGGGATGATTTCGAATGCGGTTCGTTCGATTTTTCCGAGTGGTTTTGCTGCCTGTTTGAGGGCTGACGGTGGGCACGGTGTACGCGCACGGCGCCGGCAGCGGCCCGCCACGCCACGCCGCGGCCCAGCGCGCACGCGCACAACCAGCAATGACAGAAATAGAGCGACAATCTAAAAGTGCAGCGGGTAATAAGGGCAGGCAGTGGCCCGGCGGGGCCCCGTGGGCGCTCCCCGCGGGGCGCTTACCCTGCTTACCGCGCGCTGTTACCCCGCTATTACCCCCGTCGCCCTTACCCCGGACGCTGCGCCGGGCCACGCCCTTTCGCAATCCTCGCCAGGGATGAGGGTGTGAGGTAAATATGAGCGGCGTAAGCGGCCGGCACAGACAATGACACCGCGCCGCCCCCAAGAAATTGGCAGCCCCGCGGGGGTGGCACCCACCGAGCCAGAGCGAGAGAGAGAGAGAGAGAGAGAGAGAGAGAGAAATGGGGGGGGGGGGGGTGTAGACGGAGACAGGCTGCATTATCTTGACCGAGGCCACTGAATTGGCGCGCGAGACGACACCCAGCACACGCCCAGCTCGGCCCAGCTGGCGCGCCCTGCAAGCTGAGTCCGAGCGGTGCTTTCGTAGCCCTGCCTCGCTCGCACCCTACGGGGGCGGCCCATTAGCGCGGGAGAGACAGAGCTACGAAAGCACCGCTCGGACTTGGCCTGCCCAGACGCTCCACCCGAGCCGGGCGCGGCCTGTTGGCGTGGCTGCCTTGCTGATTCGTCCGAGTAGCTCCGCGCCCGGCTCCCGGGGGGCCTCGGTCCACGCCGCAGCCCCGCTGGCTGCGCTGGCCCACCCCGAGCCGAGCCCCTCAGCCCCTGCGGGGCCCCGGGCCCGCACATCCCACGAAAATAATCCGCTGTATAATTGGTGTACGAAGACGAAAGACCTTGGCGCGAACGTCACGGACGCTTTTGCTTTTCGACTCGCTTTTTTTTCCCCCAACATATTTTCCCCGTGCCTTCAGACAAAACGATGCACGCGAGGGTGGCTCGCTGCGGGGGGTCCCGCCAGGTCCCGCCCCCTGCGGGCCCCCCGACGTCCGAGCCATCCGAGCGCCCCGCCGGGCACACCAGCACAGCAGCGTCACAGCGCCTGCCGGGTAGGCAGTCCCGGCCTCTGCGCGCACACATGTCGTGCGGGCTGGCCTACCCGGGCATCCGCGGGCGGCCGGACTCGGCAACGTAACGCCAGACGCTGGCCTCTCGCATCACTGCCATTCCACGGGTGTGAACGGCCACATTGCAGCCCGCCAGGGCTACGGCTCCGGCCTCTCGCATCACTGCGCGCACACAGGCCTCTCACGTCACTGCCGCCCCACACGGTGGGACATCACTGCGAAGGTGTCGGTGTCCACGCCCACCTTGTGCCCTCCAGCAGCTCCGAGGACTTGGTCTGGCAGCCACGGATGTCCCTCTTGAGGGCATCCAGCGACTGGGTGATGTGGCGCTCCTCCACCAGCGTCGTGGTCTCCACCTCCTCCTCAGCCTGCAGGGCGACGCGGCGGCTGCGCGCGGCCGAGGCCAGCACGGCGGCCTCCCTCTCCTGGTCCAGGCCGAGCGCGGTGGCGGACCGGTCCAGGCAGAGGTTACGCACGCTCTCCATCATCAGCTTGCCGGCGATGGCCCGCGCCGACTTGCCCTGGTACTCGTTGGTGGGCATGTCGTCGTCGTCGTCCTGCTTCGCGTGCGCCTTGTCGTCGACGTCGTCGTCGTCGTCGGGGGTCCACCCTCGCTCCCTCCTCCTCTGGTTCTTCAACTTCCTCCTCTCGGCGGCGTCAGCGGCGACGGACGCGACGACAGCGGCGGCTGCAGCGCGGGCGTCCTCGGCGTCGAGCTCCTCCGAGATTCGGTGCAGGTCGCGGCGGAGACTGGTGTCCGCGTCGAGGTCCGCCGGGTAGGCCCAGGCCGCGGCCCTGGCCGCCGCGTGGGGTCGGCGCGGCCCGGCGTGCAAGTTGGCGTTGAGCAGGCTGGCAACCCCCACCGAGCGCTGTACCGACAGCTGGTCGGCCCGAGTGAAGCCGAGGCGCTCGCGCGCGCGCCGCTCCGCGTCCGCCTGGCGGCGCCGGTACGCGGGGTCCGACACGCTCGCGGGGTGGAAGGCCCGCGGCGGGTGCTCGCGCAGCCAGGCCTCCTTGATGTCGCCGGAGTAGTCGGGCGTCGGGAAGTGCGCCTTGATGCCGTGGTCGTCGGTGGGGTCGTAGTAGCGCGCCACCGGGTTGTTGGCCGTGAACGTCGGCTCCCACGTGCGCTCGCGCTTGCCCTTGCGCTGCTTCCCCGTCTTCGCCTTGCCTTTGCTCCGCTGGCTCTTCTCGTACTGCCGGTCGTTGACGTACTTCGCGAACTCGTCGAGGCCGGCCATCGCGAGGGTCGGGTCGGGAGGGTTCGGGTCGGAAGGGTTGGGGTCGGCTCGGGGTCGCGGTCACGCGGCGCAGCCTCACAGCCTGCACGCCCGCGGGCACGGCACTCGGCACGACTCGCGTTTCGTTCGGCTGGCGATCGACTGGCCATCGGTTGCCATCAGGTGGCAGGGAGCGGTATCGCCGACGGGGCCCCCCGGGGGCTGCGGGGGCTCCTGGCTCGTGGGGCTGAGGTGGGGCCGAGGCCGGGGCCGAGGGCGGGGCCACGCCGGCGGAGGCGGCGGAGGCCCTGTCCTGCTATGACGACGGGTCGTCATGCACGGCGCACCCCCGGCATCCCGACACATTAGAGGAAGAGAGAGAGAGAGAGAGAGAGAGAGAGAGAGAGAGAGAGAGAGAGAGAGAGAGAGAGAGAGAGAGAGAGAGAGAGAGAGAGGTTAGGTACGCTATCATTGGGGGCAAAGTGCAAGGGGACACCTGCAGGGCAGTGCCCGCCTGCGTAGGCGGTGCGCGGCTACCTAGCGGCGCTGCGCGGCCCGGGAGGCCGGTGCTCTGGCAGAGCGCCGGCGACCTGCCCTAACCTAACCATCAGTCACCTGAGGCAGAGGCACTCAGAACGGCCACCGCGCCGCGCATCCCTTTGAAGGGGCCGGCGTGCCGAGGGCAGCCGGCGGCCGGGGGCGGCCGGGGGGCGTCTGCACCTCGTCAAGCACCGGGCCAGGCTATCTGCTGTCTGACGCGCGCGGGCCGAGGCCAGAACCGGCATCTGGGGGAGCAGGGAGGGGGCGCAGGTCCGAGTCCCACCCATCGCGTTCTGGGTGCTTTGTCTCCCTGTCCAGATGATGGCAGCAGTGCTTCCCGTGATATGTAGAGGTCACTTTAGACAGCACTTTAGGAAGATGCCCGCCGCGACCGGCACGCCCTGCTGCTCTGTGCTGCCGATGACCTCCTGATAGACTATTTGCAGCTGCGAATAGGCCTCACACACACACACATCCTCTAGCAGGGGAAATCTTTCGTCAACAAACTGCGATTTGACATAGAGTCCGTCGGGTTTGTGTGTGTCTGCATATACTTTCGGGCGGTGTTCGGCCCCCCGCTGGTGCGCCCCTCGTGCTTGCCTACGAGTCCCTACGTTTCCTTGGTGCCTATAGCCGCGGGTTGCCGTCGGCGGCGGCGCGGCGCTGTGCGGCGCGGAGCTCTCATGTGCTAATCGTTCCCAATCGATTCGATTCCCACCCCTGGCCGGGCAGGGCCGGGCCGTGACTGCATACTAGAGTGGCAGGGTGACAGGCAGGTGAGGCGGTGCCGCGCCGTGGCACGGCGGCCCGGTGGCACGGCAGTGTCGCAGTGACCCTGAGGCGGACGGCGCGGCGCGCACGCCCGGGGACTGGGTCCGCCGCCGCCGCCGGCCTGGCCGGGGTGGGAGCGCCCCTGTTGTCCTCAAGGCGGAGCGGGGCCACCCGGCCCGGCCTGTATGCCTTTCGACCCGCCCCGCCGACCCCTGTGTGTATACACGGGCCTGGCCTGAACGCCTGGCTGGTAGCGTCGCCAACACACCCGCCAAATAAAAAAAAATGTTAAAAAACGCTAATATGTCTCTGAATCTTTAAAAAAAAAATTAAACCGCTTTTAGACGCGACGTTGGAGTAAACAGCAGACCCTCTGGATCGCGCGCGCGTGCGGTGTTAAGATAAATTAATCTGCAGGTGCGAATAGAGGAGGGGGTGGGGTGTCGTGCGCGGCCGCCATCGCTCAAGTCGAGGGGCTCATGTGTGGTCGGCAGGATGCCGCCGACAGGGCGCGCTGCTGTGTCCGGCGGCTCCGGCAGCCCCCCGTGTTTGCTCTGCACCGCAGCAGGCGCAGCCAGGGGCGTAAACACATACTGCATTCTCACGCTGGGCTGGCCGCGGCCACCGCGGTCACACGCCATCTCACGGATCTCATTACGTATTGCGAACGAAATTTGGTTGCTGGCCACGTCAGGGTTTTTGTAACTTCAGCCTTCTAGTGTTGTGGTGCGACCTTCTGATGTCACGCGGATAGTCGGTGCGGGGCCCGCCACCCTTTCGAGGGAAAAAAAAAAACGAAAGCGAAAAATAGGGTGTGATTGTGATTACGAATGTAATACCGGTAACAGGGTGCAACATCGATTCGCCGGGTGAACCAGAGCCGCCCCCGTACTTTGGTGACCAGTCGGCCGGCACCTCCGGCCGCCGGCTCCCCCCGTGGCCGCTCTGTCGCCTCCGCCTCCCTCCCCGGCGGCCGCCGCTGCCGCCGCTCAGCCGCGGGGTCGCGTTCACGCTCGATGCCCGGCCGGCCCCGGGCCACTCCGCTATATTAAACGCCTTTCCTCTTCCTCTGCGCGCTCTGCGCTCTGCGGCCCCGGGGGAGGCGGGGCGAGGCGGGTGCCGGGGCGGCGTTAACGAACTGTACTCGTTCGCAGCGACCTTGGCGTATATAATTACCGGGATGCCTCACGGCACGCGAGGTGAGAGGAGCGCGGCGGCGGCCGGCGGCGGCGGCGGCTTTGCCCGGCCCGGCGCCGCCGCCGCGACGCCCTCATTGTCTTTGCGGACTGCCAACCCCAAACGGGAGGGGGTGCTTCCTCGGCGGCCTTCGGCAAGCCTCCATCTATTGTCCCGGTCAGCCGCGCGCGCGCCTGGCGCGGGTGGCCGGCACCGCCCCCGCGCCGCCCCCGCGACGCCCCCGCGACGCCCCCGCCGGGGCCCAACTTCGCCGATATCAATTTTAAACGACTTTTATTTCTCCCGCGCCGCGTTCTCCTTTTTTTCTCCCCTCTCCTTAAGAGATAAAACAATCGTTGTGTAATGTCTGCTGTGGGCTGTGACGCGCTGCACGAAGCCAGGCGCTGCCGCCCCGCAGCCGCCGCCGCAGCCCTCTGCCAAAAGTAAAAGGAAGCAGGGAAAGCGCTATTGCGACGCCGGGCCGCGCGCCCCGGCGCCGCCTGCCAAGAGTTACGCGGGGCGCCACGTCACCGCTCGTGGCGGCGGCGGCGGTGGCGGCGGCGGTGGCGGCGGCGGCGGCGGCGGCGGCGGTGGCGGCGGCGGCGGTGGCGGCGGCGGCGGCAGCGCGGGGCGACGTGAGCCTGGCCCTCGGGTGCCTCGAGGTCACGGGCCGCCGCCATCGCCACCACCACCTGTGAGCCAGAGCCATAATATGGACACAGGTGGGTGCCGGGTCGGGCCAGTGCCGAGGATCACGGACGGGTGAAATGAAATAACCAGTACATTATTTTTACCTAGTTTGGTAGACAACGCGCTCGCTCCGCCTCTTTCTGTCTCGCCGTGTGTGTGAGAGTGTGTGTGTGTGTGTGAGAGAGAGCGTGTGTATGAGATAGATAAATATATAGATAGATGGATAGATAGATAGCGCGAGCAGCAGCGTCCTGAAGGCGGCGGCGGGCGGCGGCCGGGGGTGGTGGAGCCCCCGACTGAAATAGCCCGTGGCCGGCGGTGCCGCAGCGCCGCTCGCACCCCCGCCCCCTCCCCCACCGCCGTCGCCCCTACTAGACCGAGATTAGCGATAACGGGGAGCAGTACACGGCCGCCGTTTCGGAAGGTAAACGTTGTTTGAAGGTTGGGGTCGCGGTGACCACGGAGCGCGGCGGAGTGGCGGGACGGCAGGTCGCGTGCGGAGCGGGAGACCGAAGAGAACATGATGATGATGGTGGAGATGATGATGATGATGATGGTGGTGGTGGTGGAGAAGGAGGAGGCGGCCGGGGCAGGCCGGAGGCGCGGACAGGCCGCGGCGCCGCGGCTCTGGGGCGGGGATCGCCGGGAGCGTAGGCCGTGCCGTGCCACCGCGGCGCGGCGGCTTGCCTACCGCTGCACCGCAGGCGCTCGCCGTGCGGGCCGCCGCCGCCGCCGTGGCTGCCGGTATTTCTGAAGCGGTCCTGCAGGCCCGTGAGTCTGTCGAGCCGTGGACCCTTCCCTCCCTCCTCCACCCCGTCAGCCCCCGGCTCGGGGTGCCCGACGAGGAGTGCGCCGCCATACCCCGCGCCCGAGCGCCCGCCGGGGGTTGAGGCGACTCCACGCCACCAGACCCGCCGCCCTCACGCACGCACACGCAACAACACTCCCTTCCCCGCAGCGTGGGGTATCCACACATTCGTAACCCACTAAGAGACACTACCGGTTCACTGGGAGTAAGAAAAAAAAACAAGAAAAAAAGGGTGTGCCGGCCGGAGCCGCGCCGCTCGTCGTTGACGTCGCTATGCTCACCGGATGCACTCGATCTCCTCGTCCTTCTCGGACAGGCGCTTCTCGGCCTCGTGGCGGAACTGGTTGAAGTCGGCGGTGAGGCGCTGGTTGCGCTGCTCCTCAGCCTTGCGGCCCTGCGGGTCAGCCCGGCGGCACGGCGTTAGGGTCGGGCACACGCGCCGCGCACGAACGCGCCACGCGCCGCCACGCTACTTACGGCCTCGGCCTCCTTGTAGGCGGCGGTCAGCTCCTCGCGCTCGTTCTCCAGGCGGCGGAGTTCCAGCTCCAGCTCGTGCAGGCGGCGGGTCAGCTCGGTCAGGTTGGCCTTGGCCTCGTGCAGGTCGTCTGCTCACAAGAGTCACAGTCACCGAGAGGCGCGCTGGCGGCGGGCCGGAGGGGGGAGGGGGGCGCTTACCGGAGAGCTTCTTGTTCTCGCGGTTCAGGGCGTCCTTCTGCTCGCGGGTCTTGTCCAGCTCGTGCACCGTGCGCTGCAGCTCCTGGGCCTTGTTGCGCAGGTCGCGCTGGGACTGCTCGTACAGCTGCACCGTCTCGTCCAGCCGGGACTTGATCTCGATGTTGATGCGCTCCAGCTGCTCGACCCGCTTCTGCAGGTCGCGCGCCGTGTTGTTGGCCTTCTCCAGGTCGATGATGAGGACCTCGACCTCGCTCTGCAGGCGGGACTTCTGCTTCTCCAGGTTGTTGACCTTGACGATGAGGGTCTCGATGTGCTCCTCCTGCTCCTGCAGCCGGGCGGTGTACTTGCGTCGGATCTCCTCCACCTCCTCGGCGCGGGCGGCGGCCTCGGTCTCGTACTTGCTCTTCCAGGCCTGGGCGTCGCCGTTGGCCTTGACCAGCTGCCTCTCCAGGTCCAGGCGGGCCTCGGACTCCTCCTCCAGCTGCACGCGGACGGACTCCAGCTCCACCTCGACCTGGTGGAGGGACGCCTCGAGCATGGAGCGCCTCTGCGAACGGGAGAGCAAGGCGGTCAGGGTTGAGGGGGCAAAAATAAGAGATGAGGGTAAAGGAGTCGTTTTTTAAGCAAACAAACATTCGAAACCAGGGCCTTGCAGATTTTTCCGAAAACATTCTGGCTCATTTTAGTAAACGACTTAAACCGCATCAGCGTCCGGGATCTGCAGTCACTCACCCTCTCGTCGTCCTCGAGCCTGCGGCGGGCGTCCTCGAGCTGTCCGGCCAGCTGGCTCTTGAGGTAGGTCGCGTTCTCGATGTTGACCTTGAGGTCCTGGACCTCCTTGGTGAGCTCGATGTTCTCCTGGGAGAGGCGGGTCTTGTGGGAGGTGATGTCGACGATGGTGCGGTTCAGCTCCTCGATGCGCACGTTCAGCTCGTGGATGGAGACCTCCAGCTTCTCCGAGTGCTTGATGGCGATGACCTGAGCAGACGCGGAAGTGTGATGGTGAGTCACTCGAGCCGCACGATAACTTGCTGTAAAACGGGATTATATCGTATGGCGGACGTACCCTCTCCTTGTTGATGTTCTCAACTTGTGACATCAGTTCGAAAACTTCCGCCTGGAATTTGGTCTTTTCCTTTTCAATCCTGTTCACGAAAGAAAACCACACACGTGTGAGCAGATTCAGGCGTGCTCTTTGTACTTTCTGAGAGGGGGTGTTCACATATGACGTCGCCCTCGTTGAGGGGGGAGGGGACGGGGTTCGAGTTTAGCGAGATGGTTCTCTCCTAAATGCATTGGAGGGATAGGGCAGCTCCGTGACAATGAAGAGTTTTGCCCTTAGAACGTGACGTCATTTGTGGACGGCCCCCTATCTGCCGAGCAGAGCCCGCTGGCCTACCTCTGCCTCTGCTTGGAGAGGACGTCGATTTGGTCTTGGAAGTCTGCGACCGACTCCTGGTGCTTCTTGCGAAGCAGGTGGGCGGTCTCCTCAGACTCCAGGTGGACATCTTCGAGAAGCTTGCGGAGCTTGGTGAGCTCTGTGTCGCGTTTCTTGTTGATCTCGAACTGTTACGGTGAAGAATAAACATTAATTAATAAACATTAATTTTAAAAAAGTTTGTTTTTTTTTAAATTGCCGGGAATGGAAAAGTACCTGTCCCTCGGCACCGCACTCGGCCTCTTCGAGACGCTCTGACAAGGAGATGACCTGCACGGAGAGATCAGCCTTCTCGCGTTCAATCTGGAATCCGGAAGAGCAAGACAAAGCAATTAGGAAAACTCTCACGGCACATGATCGCAACTGCAAGGAGGATTCTCGGAGGGGAAAAGGGACAGCAGGAGGCCTACTTTGCGGGCGAACAGTCAAAATATGTGGAGCAGGTCCCAAATAGACTACCTGACAGAAATATCCGCACTGACTGACTTCTTCCCAGGTAGATATCGGGGAAAAGGGGGGGGGGGGCGGACGCAGAGTAGAGAAGGACAGAGACAGAGGGTGGAAGAGTGGTTGAAAGTGTGTGTGAGAGAGAATAGGAGTGTGTGTGTGTGTGTGTGTGTGTGCAGGAGGGAGAAGGGAACCGAGCGATAGCTATTTTTAACGCTCCTGTCGTAGTGGGGCGCGGTTCGCACGCTGAGTTCCCCACGGACTGCCTCTGGGCCCGAGTCTGTATCAACATCCCCCTCCCCCTAGCCCCTAATACCTCCCTCCCTCCCTCTCTCCCTCCTCCCCCTCCCCCCTCCCTCTCCTACTCCCACACAATTAGCGGCTTTCACACGCATTCTATTCATTCTATAACAAGTTTAACGACAGCGACGCCCATAAGAGAGAGAGAGAGAGAGAGAGAGAGAGAGAGAGAGAGAGAGCGTGACAACCCTTACAGGATCGATGGGTGCGAGCGGTGACGTCACGTGACCGTGCTGAGCGTAGCACAGTGTCAGAGAGAGAGAGAGAGAGAGAGAGAGAGAGAGAGAGAGAGAGGGCAACAAGGTGTCCAGGGCCGGACCAGCGACAATGTGTGTGTGTGTGTGAGAGAGAGAGAGAGAGAGAGAGGGGGGGGGGGGGGGGGATGGGGGCCGCTGGGAGAGTGACAGAGACAGAGAGACAGCGAGACTGAGACACAGTGAAGAGATTGCATGCAGGGATAGGGATGCGATAGGGGCGAGCGTGTTCTTTTGGTGGGGAGCAGGGTAGTTGGTTCAGTTCCGCGGGTGTGTATTTCGGACCCCGAGGGCGGCGGCCGGCGGGTACCGGCTGGGTACCGGCTGGGTACCGGCTGGGTACCTGCACCGCGGCGGGTACCTGTCGGCCCTGACATCGCGCGCTGCCAGCACATTCCTGAGGCCCTGCGGCGGCCCGGCGGCGGGGCGGCGCCGGCGGGACGCCCCCCGCTGACCCTCAGCCGGGTCTCAGGGACGGCGGGGTTCCGCCGTCGTGGTCGTGGACATGGTCGTGGGCGGGTGGCTGCCGCCGCTGCCGCCGCTGCCGCCGCTGCCGCCGCCGGGGGCAGGGGCCGCGGTCCCGACCGACCGCCTCTAAATTTACAGGGCGGCCGTTTGGGCTCGGCTCGGCCCGCCTCGCGACCACCTTCGCGGCCTTTCTCGACTAACGACCACGACGCGATTCCGCTTCCCCGGCGACGGACTATTTATTTAAATTTTCGCGGGCGACGCGGTTGCGCTGCATTAATGGGGGTGGACAGCCGCCGGGTGGGCGTTGGCAACAGCGTTGGCAGGGAGAAGGGGTGAGAGAGAAACACACAGAAAGACGGATAGAGAAACAGAGAGAGAGAGAGAGAGAGAGAGAGAGAGAGACAGAGAGACAGAGAGGGGGGGGGGGGGGCGTCAGGGGAAAGGAGCTGAGGACACTCACCCTCTGCCTCAACTCGCGCTCGGACTCGAGGTCCTCCTGGAGGAGACGGATTTTGTCCTGCAACACACACACAGAACAATCTGCAATATGCAACACTGACAAATATTTTTAATAAAAAAAAATCATCACATATATTTTCTGCTTTTGATACGGTACGAAATCCACACATCCACACATTGACAGTCTTTAATTGGAGTTAGTTTAACTAAGAATATTTTTTTTATCAAAAAAAATATGTGGCGAAATGCGAACTGAAAACGGACGTCAAACTACCAAAATTAAGCAGTGAACAATACAGTTGTTGGCGCACCACAGACTTTAAAACTCAGGCGGCGCGTAAAACTGTGCCTTTCGATATTCCTTGTCGAACAATAATACAGAACAGCACAATTTTTGTGGTCTCGATTCTCTACGCGACTCATATACAACGCGGTGTGCGCGATAAAACATGCAGAACACCGAAAAACCTAAAGATTTAGGACGAGGGACTTGAGCATCGCCCAGTCAGGGAAACGAACTTTGTCCTTAAAATGAAACGTCCTTCACACGCCACAGTTCCAGTCCTCCTGCCATTCACAGTGAAAAGAAAGCGTCCCGGAGCTTCTGCGGCCTGAGGCGCGCGAGGCGGTAGCGCCTGGGACGGTAGGCCGACCCGCCGGGCCCGAGCGCCGGGCCGGTCTGCCTACGCCAGACTTGGCAGGGGCTCCGGCCGGGACCCGGCGCGGCTCCAGCGCGGCTCCAGCACGGCTCCAGCGCGGCGCATTCCAGCCAGCAGGTCGCCCGCATCGGGGTCTCCGACTGCGTTCAAATCTTCTCCTCATCGACCACCACCGCACATCCCCCGCACCCGCGCGCGCGTGTGTTGTGGTGACAGTTCAGATGTGACCCCGTTCAGCATTCGGCGTGACATGGTCAACATTCTGACACAGTGCCTTCATGAGCGCCTGTTTATAATATTTTTTTTAAAAAAATGTCACGGTTTGATTTGCTTGTTGTTTTAAAAAGAAATAACAAAGAACTAGGAAAAAGGCCCATATTTCTTTATTGGCAGTGAATTACTGCCAACTTAAAAGAAACACATAAAATGAAACTTTGTCGCCACGCCGTGCTAACCAGTTGATTGAAATGCAGGGCGGAAAAGGAGGGGAGGGGGAGTGGGGGGGGGGGCAAGGTGAGTCATCTTGAGCGAGCGGGAGTCGGGAGGGGGGTGGGGGGAGGGGGAGGGGGGAGGCGGAAGGAGGAGGGGGTGGGGGAATGGGCTCCTCCCGCTGTAACATATCCCGCCGCCGCTCAGACCCAAATCTAGATCCCTGCGCGCACTGCTGGGGTGGCGGCGGCGGTGGCGGCGGCGGCGGCGGCGAGGGGAACGGGCTGCCGCTACCGCTGCCCCCGAGCACAGCGCACACGGCCGCTCCGGGCCGGGGCCTTGGGGTAGGCCAGGCTCTGCACCTCTACACTTTACAAATTAAAAACTATAACGTGGCTCTCGACATAAGCTGTCGACCCGAAAATCAATCTTTCCGTCCGCCGACAAAGTTACACGTATTCATGCTTTTCGAAACCCCCTTCTGCGTGCGCGTTAAAAAAAAGGGGGATAGATCCAAAGAATGTTGTGCAGTACGAACATCGGGGCACTGAGCTGCGTTTTAGTTTTTTTTTTAGTTTTCGTGACGGGAGGTGTTCGGGCGCTGGGCGCACTCTTCTCCGGCAGGGCCACCGCCGCCCGGCCGCACTCGGCACTCGGCAAGGCGCACTCGTCGCATTCCGATGCCGGGGGCGCCTCGCGCCCGGCACGCGCCCGGCACGCGCCCGGCACGCGCGGCCGCGCACTTGACTGGCTCGTGATTCACTTTCACTTTCACGTCGCGCGTCGAGCGAGATGGCTCCATTCACTTTCACTGATAGCACTGGCACTGGCACTTCGGTTCCTCTTCGTCGAACATCCCTGCGTGCGCGTTAATCCCATGCGAACGGCTGGCTGGCTGGCTGGCTGGCTGGCTGGCTGGCTGGAGGGCGGGCTGGAGCAGGCGCTGGCAGGCGGGCCCCGGAGGGCGGGGGCCGTGTCGGCGGCCCTGACGGTGTCGCTTACCTCCAGCCGGGTGAGTGCGGTGAGGTCGGCGGAGTACTCGATGCTGACGTTGGCATCGCCGCCCCCGTGGCCCGTGCTCCTGTACGTGTACTTGCTGGTCTTGGTTATTCCGGACATCCTGCTAGTCCTTGGGGGGCTGTCTTTGGGGGGGAGTGAACAGTGAGTCTTTCTTTTCGAATGGCGGCCCAGGAAAAAGTCACGTTCACTCCGGGGGTGCGGTGTCGATCGTGGTGGTCGCGGCAGACGAATCTCGCGCCGACTGAGTGCGGCCCTCGGGCCCCCGCGGCGGCGTGCTCCCCGGGGGCGGCACGGGGGGGCGGGCCGGGGGCGGCACGGGGGCAGCAAGGGGGCAGCCGGGGGCGGGGTCGAGCCGGCCGGGCCACAGGGCTCGCCCCCTCTCTCTTTCTCCCACGGTCCTGCAGTCGCGTTCGGCACGCTGCCCCAAGCAGCCTCCCCGGTATTTCGGGCCGCGGTAGCAACGGCGGCGGCGGTGGCTGCGGCGGCGGCGGTGGCTGCGGCGGCGGCGGCACGGCGGAGGCCCGTCGCCACGTCAGTGCCCCGCCCTCCCCGCCGCTCCCCGGCCCGACGCCCCCGCAGCCTCCCCGCCGCCCGCACGGCCCGCCACTCTCACGCGCCCCTCGCGGCTACTCGGGTTCTCGCCGGGCCAGCACGGCCTGCAGGGCGGCCCCCCCGGTGTGGCCCGGTGTGGCCGGCGTGCGGCGGGCGCGCGCCAGGCACCTCAGGTGCTCGCACCGTGCGGCGGGGGCCCTGCTAATGGTTCGGACAGAGTGGCAGGGGACGGCCGGCGGCCGGCGGCCAGAGGCGCGGGATTTCTCATACGCAAACGCACGTCTGAACGTTCGTGTGGAGCTCCACGCCAACGCCCTCTTATTCGCTGTAGGCATTTCCAAACAGTAGGAGAACAAAAAAAAATTTCAGGGCGGAGGGCGACCCGCGGCGGTAGCACGCTTCATCCGTGCGATTTCTCATACCGCTGCTTCCATGGAAGTGTCAATTTTCTTCGACTTCCGTTTGCGAGCCTGGTTGAAGACGCGTATTTGCAGCTCGCGACTCGGGGTGTTGATAATTAGGTGAACACGATTCCCCCCTCCCCTAGGGGACCCCGCGGGACCTCCTCATCCGCTCCATCTACAACTTAAACGGGGCATGTTGCCGCTCGACTCGCCGAGCGCCCGCGACTGCCGGGGTAGGCCAGCCCGCACGACACGCGCGCACTGCGATGACCGCTGTTGCCTACCCACCGCAGCGTAGGGTAGGCCCGCCTGGCCCGCCCCGCGGCTGGATGCATCGGCCGGGGGGGGGGGGGGGGGCGGCGCTGACACCTCTCTACACCCTGGCCAGACCGACCAACTACCGCGCCGGCCGGTGTTAGAGAGAGAGAGCGAGAGAGAGAGAGCGCTAGACAACCTTATTTTATTTATAGAAATTTTTGGCCGCTTGATATTTCATCCTGCGTGTCGGCCGGTGTCCCCTCGGGCAGCGTGAGCTCGCCGTCGCGGGCTCGTCTCCACTCGGCTCCACTCGGCTCCACTCGGCTCCACTCGGCTCCACTCGGCTCGGGGCGGCACGGCGGCGCCTCACGGGGCGAATATGCACTCTTGTGAACGGATTCAATGAACAGTGGCGCTGGGGCGCGGGATGCCTGTACACACACACACACACACACACTCACACACACACGCGCTAAGTATCACAATGTCACGAACAATAGGGCACCGAAATAGAACGGCAGCCGGCCGGGACTCCGCCGCCCCCGCCGCCGATGACGACCATAACACACTTACGCGGTTGTTTGTTAACGCCTCCGTTTTCGTTGGCAATTCGCACACCGGAACAGCGTTTCTTTGTGAGGCCGGTGCCGCCGCATGCCGCGTGCCGATGGGGGAAGGGGGGGGGGGGCTGGCAGGACCTGGCCGAGTGTAGTGCGTTAGGAAGCGCTCTGAAGGTGCCAATCTGTGTACAAGCGCTCCCCACGCCAAATATTCCAACTGGGGACACCAGTGTGTTTGGACAACTTTTTTTTTGTCCATTTTTCTCGCAATACTGCGGCGCGCAGCGCATGCCGCAAGTTCATGAAGGTGCGGCTGCGGACCCGCGGCAAGCAGCCACGGTGTTGTCGGGAACGTGATTACGAACGAACTAATTGGATTTTATTTCGGGACACTCATTCGTGGGCAGCAGTAATAACGACACTCTCTCTCCCCGACGCACACTTTCTATTTTATTGTTATTATTATTTTCATTAGTGGTAGTATTTGCGGGCAGTGGAGGGTGGCGGCTGCGTTGGCGGCAACAGCGTCCCCCCTCACACGATGCACACCTGCGCTGCCCGTGCACCCAGTCGGCCCGCGGCGGGGGAGGTGGCGGGGTGGCGGGGCGCAGAACAGGGGATGCCACCCAAAACAATTTTTTTTTTTTTTTTTGGCAAACGCCCGAGGGGTGCAAGCTGAGTGGGAAGTCCGGCGTATGAGTCGGGCGCACTGAGCGGCGGCATATTTCTGGCGCTTCGAGTCAGCCGGGCACAGCCGCGAGCGGGGCGGGGCGGGGCGGGGCGCCGTAAAGCGCACCTCCACGCCGTCAGACGCCGGCCGCCGCCGGGACGCGGACGCCCGCCGTAAATCACGGAACACAATCTCCGTGTGGAAAGGGCGTCGCGCCCGCACGACGTCAATGCACGCGGTGGTGTGCATTACAAAATAGTCCGAAAGTACTGTGCGATAAAGTGAAATACAGTGCAGTACATCGTACAATTACAAAAATACAATTTTTTTAAAAAAATGCACGTGTAAAGTCCAGATTTGAGAGCGCACTATAATGAACCACAGCCCTTCCCCCTTGGCGCCTTAACGCTGGATCCGCCCCTGCTTGTGGTGACTCACGGTCCCGTGGAGGCTGGCGGCGGCGGGCCTTTGTGGCCACAGCGTCGCATCGCGTTGCGCCCCCAGCTCAACAGGCAGGAGGGGGAGGAAGGGGAAGGGGCGCGTCGGGGCGGAGGCCGGCGCCGGCGGCGGCGGGGTGGAGGCCTCAGGCCGGGCGCTGAGGCCTGTAAACACGTACAGCGGCGGCGTCACCGCGCCGCCGCCCCCGCGGCCCTCGGCTGCCACACCCCCCGCGTGCCCCGCCCCGCTCGTGGGTTGTTACTGTTGTGCAACGCCGGTGACGTTTGTTTGACGGCGCCCAGGGAGTAGCACCTGCTACCCTAGACGAGGAGAGTCGGCGAGAGATAAAGGGATAGAGGGAGAGAGAGAGAGAGAGAGAGAGAGAGAGAGAGAGAGAGAGAGAGAGAGAGAGAGCGATGGGCGTACACGATGTGAGCGTCGGGTCGCCGAGGCCGTGATGGTGGCCGCGGTGCGCGGCTCGGTGAGGCCGCGCAGGCCGTCATCGAGGGGGCGACACGACGCGGGACGTCAGCGGCTCGGCTCGGATCCCTGGCCGCCGCGGCCGCCGCCCGCCGCCGGCCGCCGCCTCCCGCGGTCCCCGGGTCCTCACCGGACAGGACAGGGCGGCAGTTTGCATTCCTGCCGGCTTTATAAATAAAATGGTGATGCGAGGCGGTGGAGCGGAGCGGGGCGTGGCGGGGCGTGGCAGATGAGGAGGAGGAGGGGGGGGGGGAGTGACACACCGTGCGGGCCGCCAAAGTGGCTTCCCTATCCCATCCTCTCGTCTTCCTCTCCTCGCCTTTCCTCTCCCCCGCCTCTCGCCCGGTTCCCATCCCCCGCTGGTTCCAGCAGGAGAGGTGCGCGTCGGCTCTGCACGTCGCCGATGACGACGTCGTCGTCGCACCGACCCGCTGGACATTGTTCGCACCCTCTCATTCGGGGGAAATCCCCTTCAGGGAGCCCGGTGAGCCCAAGAGCATCTTGCCCATAGAAAGGGAATTTAAAAAAAAATATATAATTAAACTGAAGCTTGTGCGTCGAGCTCAGCGGAGTGCAGTCAGCGGCCTTGTTGTGGTTCGGAGTTTGTTGTCCCTGACGGCCCGGCGGTCCGCCATGTCCGTCTGACTGTGGCGTCAGGAATCCCAAAGTGATTCCAACAGGCTGTCCGGCCCGGCCAGGCCAAGGCACTGATTGGCAGGTGGCTCGGACACAGCTGTGCGCTGCGGCACCTGCGGCACCTGCGGCAGGTGCACCGGGGGGCACCGGCGGGGTTATTGGGGCAGAACGCGTGGCGCGGGGCGCAGCAGTTCCGCCCCGCCATACATACATCATCCGGACCCAAAACACCGTCGTGCCTCGGGGAGCCTTCTGCCTGCTGCGCCGCAGGGAACGAGCGTGTGATTGTGGCCTTAGCACGCGGCGGCCGCGGCGCCATAACAACGGCCCCCCCTCCCCCTTTGTGGCACAGAAAGTACTCCCACACCGAGAGCGTACATGACGCACGGGACAAACTTCAGCGCGCACAACACGGGGAGCTACTTCACGCAACACAGGGAACGACTTACGACTGTGCGAAGCATGCGGAGCGACCTCAGTGCGCTTACGCATTGGAGCACATAGCATAGGGACAACATCGGTGCGCATAAGATCGGGAACAACAACTTCAGTGGTGCGCATAACAAGCGGGACAGCTTCAGTTTCTATGTGTCTCCGAGATCAACTTCAGACGTGCATTTGAGAGAGTATGGAAAAATAGAGAAAAGTCAGTCGAGACACGCCGATGTGGTCTGTTTATTGTAATCGGCAGCGCCGCCAACATCCTGTAAACCGGAAAGAAATATGGACCAGTGCTTCCGGCTCCGTGAGGACATAACCGGGTGCATAGCACGGGCAGGTGGGGGAGGGGAGCAGGGGGCCGCGTGCGGCCCACGCCGCTCGCCTCCAAGTGGGTGCTGCGTTGAGTGGGTCAACCTACCCTGGCGCTCCCCCCCCCCCCCGAACCCCACGCTACCCCTTCTCTCTCGCACACACACACACACACACACAGCCCGTCTCCGTCTCTCTCTCTCTCTCTCTCTCTCTCTCTCTCTCTCTCTCTCTTTCTCTCGCTCTCTCTCTCTCTCTCCCCTCCCGCTCACTCTTGCTCACTTCTTGGCCGCTCACCACGGCTATAAAAGGCGGCCGGTCGCGTCCCTCCCTCCCTCCCCTCCCTTCCCCTCCCGCCACGCACCGCCCTCGTCCACCAGGGGTGGGGGCGGGCCCCGACCGTGTGTGAGGGGGGCGTGTGGGGGGGGGGGGGCGCTCGGGTAATCTGAGCTGAGCGCTCGCGGGGGGCGCCGCTAGCGCCGCGGCCGGGATCATACACCACAAGACGAGCGGCGGCGCGGCGGAGGCTGACGCCGAGGGTGTTGGCGCGGTGCTCGCCGGCCGCGGAGTGGATGGGATGGCCGGCCCGCCGCCTCGTCGGCGTGCTCTGCGCCCCGCGAGAGCCCCTCCCCTCCCCGCCGGCCTCGGCGCGGTGACGGATCGCAGGCCGTCGACGGCAGCGCCACCTCTGAGTGGAATGCGTGGCGACGCAGTGCGGTGGGTGCGGGTGCGGGCAGCGCGCGTCAAAGCCGCCCCCCGCCACCGCCTCTCACCTCACCACCGCCCTCACCACCGCCCCCCGCCACTTGCATCGACTGCAACGCGGCAGAGCCACGGCGACACACCTCGCCAATAAATTGGTTGGCCACACTCCTAATGGGGAATTGGACACAGTTGGGTTGCCCCCCATAAAAGGTTCCAAGAGTGTCCAAATCCGTTGCTGCGTGTAGCAATGACCTGGTCAGTCCATTGTCCCAAGTTCGTCGAAACGACGTTGCTGTTCTTCGTGAGTCGGTGGTAGATCCTGCCCGCCTCGTCCAGCCCCCCCCCCCCCCTGGATACGCCCCTGGCCGCGTCTTTGTCCTTCTCTTGAATGAGTCAGAAGTACCTCCCCCTCCCCCTCCGACGCAGTCACAACCGACGGCCGACCCGGTGACAGTGTTGCCAAGTGAACGGCGTCCAAAAATTGTCCCCTCCCCGCAAAACCTCATGAATTATCGAAAGGAATTTTCTTCTCGAGAATAGAACGTCAGGTTGGTAGACTCCCGCTCTAGTCGCGCCGGTCTTTTGATAGTGCCAGTGTTGGGGGTGGGGTGTTACGTAGTTTGTGGCCGGGACCCCAGTTTCTAGTTTGCCTCATGACGGCAGTGCCGGTGTCAGTGTCGGGGGGGGGGGGGGGGGGGGGGGGGGGGGGGGAGCCCCGTCCGCCCCCGCCTCCTCCATCTAGTGTCTGGCGGCCTCTAACCTTCAGAAAGGGACTTCCGCGGTCTCGGATCGGAGCCCCGCCAACAACTGTAATTTCGTCTTTATTTTTTTTCTGCCTCACTGAGACGCACGACCTCGCGGGGCCGTAAAGTGGAACGAGAAAAACCGTCCTACAGTACTGAGAAATGGAGGGGTAGTTTCGGGAAGCGGGGCGCACAGACAGGCCGACCCCCCAGCGTGTGTTAGAACGTAAAAAAGGGGGACCCCTGCCCTTGACCCCTAGAGCCCAGGGGCCGGACGCCGCGTCCCGGACCCCGGGCACTGAGCCACTCGGAGAAGCCCCACGACACGTACCGGTCGGTGGGGACGGTCCTATTCTCTGTTCTTTCCAAGTTAGTTATGATACTTTCACCCCGCGCTTAGTATGGCTGAGCTCTGCCCACACCACGGTCCCCAAAGCCGATCAGCGTAGGGTGGTCGGCCTGACACGGTCGGGCATAGCCCCCGCCCAATCTGTAGGAACCGACCTGCGAGGCCGCCCGCGGGGTCGGGCAGACTTTATTACCTGGCACAACCCCTCCCGTCCCCACAGAGGACGACGAAACCGCCCAGACATATGATGGTCCGGTCAGACGAGATCAGCAGCGCGCAAAGCGCGCAGCACTTGCACGGTGGCGCCATCTGGCGGCGCCGGGGCGCACTAACCATGAGGTTTGGTGTCGAGGTAGTCGTGTGAGGCCAACAGAAACGCGCGGCGCGAGAAGTCGGCTGCCAGTTGCACGGTGGCGGCATCTCGCGGAACGCTGGCGTACTACCCCCCCCCCTTCCCCTCCACCCTCCCCCCCAGTGCAGAGGGGAAGGGTGGAGGGGAAGGGTGGGGAAATAGTACCGCTGGGGGGGGGGGGGTGGAGGGGAAGGGTGGGGGGGGTAGTACGCCAGCGTTCCGCGAGATGGCGCCACCGTGCAACTGGCAGCCGACTTCTCGCGCCGCGCGTTTCTGTTGGCCTCACACGACTACCTCGACACCAAACCTCTGGGTTAGTGCGCCCCGCCGCCGCCAGATGGCGCCACCGTGCAACTGGCAGCCGACTTTTCGCGCGGCTGATGTCGTCTGACCGGACCATGATATGTCTGGGCGGTTTCGTCGTCCATTGTGGGGACGGGAGGGGTTGTGCCAGGTAATAAAGTCTGTCCGACCCACAAGGGGTCTGGCGGGTCGGCCCTCACGGACCTGGCAGGAGCTATGCCCGACCGTGAAGGGCCGGCCAGCCTGTGCCCACCGCTGTTGTGGGCAGGGCTCAGCCGTACTGAGCACGGTGTAAAACTATGTTTGTGTTTAGTTTGGAAAGAAAATCCTGACCCGGTGGGTGAGTGGTTCTATAGTCGCTCCCACTTACCTGCACCTGTGTTCGGTTTGGACTACTTTTTGCCCACTTTTCTGGCAGCACCGAGGGGGCGGGGGGGGCGAGCCCCTTAGGGACTCCTCCCGCACCTGGGCGTGAGCACCGCCGTCATTTGTTACATCCGAGTTATTTTTACAGTGGTGGGAGGGGGCGTTCGAAAACGGCACCCACCAGCGCACCACGAGACTCATTCGGGAACGACAGAAAAAAAAAGGCGGAGAGCACGCGAGGTACCCAGTTGTTTAATGGAGGGGAAAGGGGTTGAATTAACAGAGACACCACCGTCAAGGATGACTTAATATGCTTTACTTTCTATCCGATGTTGGCAACCACGGCATCTCATGTCAGCAAAATACAGCTCCAGCGCATATCATACAGAAAATAGACTTTGTAACGATTTTAAATCATCTGGAAAGTGAATTAACACTTTGAGAGGTAGATAACAATGCAACAGGTATTTGAACCAGTCACAACTCCAACTCTGATCACAATAATCACATTAAAAAATTCAGGGTAAGCAATCCTAAAAGAACCAATGCACATCCACAAGTTGCTGATAAAAAAAAATCATTGAGAAGCCCTAAGCACTCACAGCCCCATACCATTTTCTTTTCTAAGCCATCCCTATGCAGAGACAGATAAACCGAGCGAAAACATACACATTCAAAAGTTCCAAAGCTTTAAAAAAATTTTTTTTTCAAAATTGGAGGACAACGCAACAAATTAGAAAATTTGAGGCTCACTAGGGAGACGGAAAGTAAACAGAAAATGATGTTACATTCCATAGTGTGCAAATAATAGTCTAAGGCACTTTTAAAATACTTCATGAAGTATTAAATGCACAGCACAAGTTTTTCTAAGCTAAGTTGAATCAAAATCTATAATGCATTTGACCAATTGACCATTGGATCAATGTAGTTATACACACCTATATCAGAGAAGTTTGTGCTTGTTCCACCTGAGAAGTATATCTTAAAGACATTTCTAAAGCCCACAAAACATATTGTGAACCAACAAATATCAGAATTTTTTTTTATATCTATTAATAGATTTTTGAAGTTATTATGAATCATAACGACACATCAGGGTAGAACCACAATCAAGATTAGTTACAGTCCAAGTACTTCTCCTATATGACATTAGCCAATTAGTACAAACTTCATCATGATAGGGTTAAATTCAAGAAAAATATAATGGATACATTGACATCTCATCCAGTTTATGTACATGATTGTGCTTAAGATGAAATAAATGACAAAAACACTTTAAAAAACCTATCAGTACAGAGAGAAAAATAGGGGAAAAACCAGTTGAAGAAATAATTTGAAACAAAGATGTAATTTAAAAAAAACTCCAAAAATATGAATTTTTAAGATAACTTTAGGAAGTTAGTAAATGTTATGGGAAGAAGGAGTTTTTCATTTGCTGATCAAATGGGTGAGTGACAAAAGATAAAACCCAGATTCAGTTTACTTACAATTCATTAAATCTCAACTTTGGCAAGGTACATATGTTGTATCACAAACAAAAGAAAATACAACCAAGAAGTAAGTATCTGGCAGACCAAGGTCTTTTCTGTGTTCCTACATACAATTCAATAAACAAATGAGAGGCATAACTATAAATATAAGTGAGCAAAATCATAAAATGATAACAAGGAAGAATTCCAAGTAAGTAAATGTAACGCAGAAAAAATGAGTATTCACTTATTTCTTATTCACTTACATGTACTTGCAACACATGCATAGGAAGTTGCTTCCACTATTTCACAGCTTGGTCTCTGCACCAAGCTCCAAACCACCACCATCAAGAGTAAACGAGTCAGTAGTCCACAAGTTAAATGCTCGGGTAGAAAAGTTGACGGGAGAAGCTAGTGGCAAAGCAATGCCCGGTTGTGCAGTTTTAGGCATTCCTTTTTCACACTTTTGATCAGATGATGAACCGGCAAAGCATGTCAGTGGCAGCACTGAACACAGATGCATTTTGTAACAGTCTGACTGATTAAGTTTATTTTGTTGCTGGAAGCAAGAACTTAAACCTGGTGGCCACTTCTGAAGTACTTTTGATAATGGTGGTATTGTATCGATTGGGCCCCATTGAGCCTGAACACGAGAACGTAGAGAGGCAACCAAGGAAAAGGTAGTGTTTGATTGTAGCGCACTAGACAGCATCTGCTGATATGAGGGAACTTGTTCCTCTAGTCCCAATGTCTCTGTGACACAAGCTTCAGGAAAAACACCATGTTGAAATGAGAAATTTTGATTCAGATGAAAAGAGCTTGGTGGCACTGAGGGAGGCAAGCACTGCGTCCACGCGCCCCCAGCATCTGGAGGATGCTGTGCACAAGGAATAAGGACACAGGAAGGCAGTGCGCCTTCTTTGTGTCATCACAAAGCTAGATCCTTCAATTCCTTCAAGAGTTCATTTTCTTTCTTGATCTTATCCAGTTGGTTGATCTCTAATTGCTTGCCACTTGCTTGTTGCTCCTTTAGACGTTGAATTTCTCCCAATTTCTGTAGGAAAAAGAAAGTCGTTAGTGATAGTAAAATCATTACCCTAAAAGGTCAGCATTGTCAATCCACATACACTTTTGATTTTCTTCAATTTCTTCAGCTTTTCAGGGTCATCTATTTCTGCATCAGTAGGCAGAAGAGAGGCAAGACCATTTGTGGCTGGTGGCTTTGGTTCTTTCACTGCTGGGGTTGCAGGGGCTGCTGTATCATTTGATTCACCTTGTGCAGCAAGTTCAGCTTTCTTAGCTTTTTTATTTTCACGCTTCTTCTTCATTTTCAATGCTGCTTTGGATGCATTTGTGGGAGCAAGAGCTGTGGAGACAGTAAAACCATGAAAAAAAAAAAGGACCGTTTTGAAGTAACAATAACCAAATAAGGCAAGAAAACTTACGATTTTCCCCAGGTTTGTGAGGTAGTTCCTCCTCATGAAGCTTAAACTTGGATTCTGTTCCTCTGGCAGAAGGTGGCCTGTAGACCTGTTTCGAAGCTAAAAGTAACAGACAATGCATTAGCATTTAAATTTTAAAATAAAGAAGAAAAAAAATACTCTGCATTGGTTTTGGTGAGAAAAATATAAGTGGTAATCTAAATTACCTGTGGGCTGACTCGGCTGTATTCCTTCAACCTGTTTATAGCTAATTGAAGGTTCCTTGAACAAGCCTGGGGGGAAACTTTGCCACTGAACTTCCCAGAGTTCCTCTTGTTTGTTCCATGGCCTCTCATACATAAGAGCTCCGGAATAATGCCAAATTTTAAAACTGTAACAACAGAAAAGAACAAGTGTGAAATTAAAAAATTAAATTAAGTACACAACAAATACAAAACAATATGAACGTACCCATTGCCCATTCTCAATCTTGGGGCAGTTGTGGCGGTCATAAAGTGTTTGCCATCGGGAGACCAGTCAAGAAGCGTTGTGTCTGGCGCCTCAAGTTTTGCAACTAGTTTTCGGTTAGGAGCATCCCAAACCTCCACATTGCCGTTCAAGTTTCCAAAACCACCAAGTATAAGCATGTTGCCAGAAGGATTGTAATGAATAGCATTGCGTGCACCAGTGCCAAATTCATAGACAGGCTCCACCTTCAGGTTATATAGAGTGACCTTTGCTGGCATAAATCCATAACAAACACAGAACTCTGACCCCTTCGGACTCCACTGCACACTGTAGATTGGACCTTCCTTTCCTGCAAGTAAATGTGTAATAAATATACATACAAAAGGTTTGGGGGGGGGGGGGGGGGGGGGGGGAGCAAAAAATGGGTTATGGATGCAAAAAAACTAAACCTTAAAAATACACACCCAGTACAACCAGGGCACTTTCTTTTGTATTGAGGAAGTGCAGGGTTTGCTTTCCATAGTAGGAGCTGCCAGTCTTGTCGACATCTGTGCTTGTCAAGAGAAGAGCACCAGTAGCTTTCACATTCCAGTACATTTCAACTCGGTCAGCCTAAGGAGAAAAAAAAAATATTAGGAGATTGTGGAAGAACAGAAGACATGCCAAACATTGAAAGCTGACTTACCTGGAAAAAGCTTTTGTTTGCTAAAGAGCTCTGAGGCTCAAACTTAGGGTACTGGAAAAGTCTACCAAAGGAGGGTTGCCCAGATTTACCTGTGGGCCAAGAATTCACAAATTATTACACCAATTATGCGACACACAAGAAAACCAAATAGGTACAACCATAAAAAATTTGAAATACCTGGCATATAGCAAAGCACATGATACGGAGCAGTTCCGGGAGCCAAGGCAAAGTTGGCAACTTTTTGTTCTCTGACACGGTGAGCCACAGTGTCAAATTTGGCATCCTCATAGAAAAGCAATTCATCATTCACACATCTTCCACAAAGCTTTTCGTCCTGTGTCCACTGAGGCTCCCTAAAAGGAAAATGTTTATTTTTTTAAATGACATAATGAAAATGTACAAATGGAAGACCAGAATTATTTTGCTAGAGAAATACAAAAACATACCATCCAGTCTGCTTTTTATGAATGAAATCTTTTACTAATTCACCATTTTCAGCATTGTAAATGCCAAGATTAGGTCCCCCAGGTCCAGCTGTAGTAGCTATGAAATACACAAATCATTAGAAATGCCTGTAGCCTACACACTTTAGCTAAACCGTACTTTCAGTTTTTACTTACTAACGCATGGCTCCCAGGTCATAAGGTATGTGCCTTTCGGTGAAAATTGTAAGCATGACACTCTTGGCCGGGGGATTTCTGCCAGTACCTTCCATGTTGCAGTTGAAACAATTTTCACACTGAGAAAAGAAACATTCAAACTAAGATATGACCAAACAAGTAATAATTTGAGCAGAGCACAGCTGGCTCTTAATACTTACCAAATCCCATTAGCCCATGCAAATTTTTTACTATCAGGGCTGAAAAGCATGCATTTGCATGCCTTGCTGTCATCCTTCTGGAAAGCAGTGACGGGGTCATAATTGGGGGGACCTAAGTTAATAGAAATCCCAGTGGATCCCCGAACTGAAACAGAAATGTGGGTTACCATTGATGCCGAAAGTGGGGGAAATGACAACTGACAGGGTGTTGTGCAGAAAATTAACCATATGGGGTGACAGTCAAGTCTACACAGACCATATATGAAGATGTATCATTTACTCAAGGTACACAGAATAACAAAAATGGATGGAAAGGTGGCAAAAACACGCACAGGACACATATTAAGACAATGTCATCAGCAAAATTAACTGGTAGCACTGCTTTAGTTAGATTGGTTGGATTCTAAAAGAAGAAAAAACCCTCCCCCTTTGCTTATGACTTAACCTCCCGGTTTCGGGCGCTTGCCAAATGCGTTGTGTCCAAAATATTGATGAGGAGGGAGTGAAGTTATGTCATGCAGACAGATATGTAAATAATTAACATTGCAGCATGTGACTAGGCACTCTCAAATTTCAAGGGTTAAGGGGGCACGGCCGAAATCCCTCGTACACTGACAGACAGGTAATAGGCGTGAAAAAGTATTGAAAGCCGACAACAAATTTCAGTCAAGCTACGATTGGTTGAGTGCAAATTCCGTTTGCGACAAGTTTTCGGCACCGAGAAATGCGATGCTGGCATGGTATGAGAAGGGGAACCGGACCTGGCCAGGCCGTATGCACTACCTTTCATCACATATAGCGTACATGGCCCGTCATATATTTGAGCCGGTCCGGTTTGGTCGTCATTTTAATTTCTTCGCACAAAAAACGGCGAGGATACGACGGTTTAGACATTACATATAAATAATTCTCGCTTACCCGCAACCACTGGTACCGGAGACGCCATGTTTATTGAGGAACATGTGGAACTTAGGCTTGTTCCTTTTAGGGCATTTCCTTGATTTGACCCAATCTGACCGCCAGTGTCTTGTTGCTTAGTGTTATTGAAGACACCCAGGGAAGAAGCAGACTGCAGCCTGCAGCTGCAGAAATCCAAACCTACAAAACACGTGCGGTGTTTGTGCTTGTATTTATTCCTGTCGCCTATGAAGGTAGCGAGGCAAGCGGAGTCGAACTGTCATTCTCAGCCTTCCCCGTCTAGCGGTGGTTTCGTATCTTAGGTGAGAGCGTTACGCGTTTCTTTCCCGTTTGTTTATGGCATCCTGAGTGTCCTGTACTGTTCATATCTATAACCTGTTGTCATATTTCCGAATTTGTTTTCTGTTACTTTGAAGTGCAGAGTTTATTCCAGATCCTCGACTTGCCGTTTTTTACCTGCGAAGAATGAAGAAATTCAAGAAATTCAAGAGACAGCAACCGTAACTATCCTTCTTTAAACGTGCTTTCGTACTGTGATGTTAAAATTATCATAATATAATTTTTGTAAATTTTAGTTCCAGGCCAGCAAATGGTATTCCTCCTAGAGAAAAATTTGACAATGCTCTGAAAGTATTTGTTTCCAATTTACCACTGGATAATGAGTTTGCCTGGAAATCTGTTTTGGGACTTTGTTCATCTGTCGGGGAAGTACAATTTGTAAGTCTGTTCACTTTACGATGGTACTCTCTGGCTTTTTGAATAGAACTTCATACACTACATTAATGATATTTTGTTACATATTGCAGGAGAATTTTTTTGTAAAAACAATTGGTGGTCAAAAAATTCAGCAGGGTTTAGTTGTGTTTTCTAGTGTTGAAGAAGCTGAAAAATCTGTAAAATTTACTGGGCACGAATATGGAGGTAAACATATTATTTTTCGTAGACACGTAAAGTTTGTGTCTGATGATCCTAACAGTCAAACAGTATATGTATCCAATCTGTCCAAAGGTAAGTCAATTTTTTACACACTTTTGACTGTAGCTTTTATTACATTGCTTTATTAATATTGTACACATTGTTTCTCAGAAACTGATGAGGAGGACTTATGGAATCATTTTTCTCATTGTGGCAGTATTAAATACATACACATTAAACGCCTGCTGGGTGTAAGTTCTTTCCAAGGAGAAGTGTCATTGGAAGTGAGTTGTTAGTGCTTAATGTTCATTCACATTTCAGTTTTATTCCAAAATTTAAAATATTCTATTTTTTTGCTCTTTTTCTAGGGTGTTAAGTGTGTCAAGAAAGCACTGAAGCTCAATGACTCAGAGTTAAATGGAAATAAGATCTCGGTGACAGACACATTAGGAGAACAAAAGCCATCAGACGCTTTTGTTGTAGTTGTTTCTGGGCTTCCTGCTGGTATAGTGAATATTTTTACCCAGCAATATTTTATTTGTCTGTCCTTTTATGCCTATTAATCTTATTTCTTCGACACATACATTTTTAGAAACCACTCAAGATGACGTAATTAACTTCTTTGACGGGTGTGGACCTATTGAAAGGATCAAGTTTACCAGAGCACTGCAGGGAGTCAAAGCCTCTGTGTTCTTCACAGTAAGGATTTATTTTTGCCATATCTGGAGCATGAGTTAGCTTAACTAAATTGCATTTAAGGAACTAATTGTCAGTTTTTCTCTCTAGGATTCGGATTCTGTGGGAAATGCATTAGGCTGTGATGGGAGTGATTTAAATGGCAATGTTATAAATGTGCAAGAGCGGGAGGTGAAACATGATGATCAATTTGAAAATGCTATTTTTATTGCTGGAATAATCCATGGTAATTTTTCTAGTTTTTAAAAGCACAATGAGGTTCTAATAAAGGTTTTAATAATTTCATGAAGTGTTTAGTCCTGGCATGTTGTGTATATTTTGAATGCTTGTTACAGATATTAAGGATGTTGACTTATTTTTGAAGTACCAGGACTGTGGGTACATCAAGAATGTTACAGTTTTTTATGCTAGACAAAAGGCTGTCATAGAATTTCAGGTATGTTTTTGTTATTTGTTTTTTCCCCTGATGTGGTGTTTCTATGTGACTTGAGAGCTGTAGCACTATTTTTTAAATGATGTTATTTCTGTCGCTTAGGATCCGGAGGCTGTTGATAAAGCGCTGGCCAAGGGAAACATTGAACTTAAAGGGGAGCCCCTGATGGTTACAGGCCAAAGAGATACATGGCTGGAGTGGGGATCTGGGCATGTTGGTAAGAATGGCAGCACATCCAAGAGAAAAATGTCCCATGATAACAACGGCCCGGAACTGAAGAATGGGAAATTACGGAAAGGAACAAAAGATTAAGCACGTCAATCAACCTGGCTCAAACAAATATAAATAAGTTTGAAAACATAATCTGCATTCATTTTTCTCTGAAAATATAGCAATTCTATGTTGACATGTTTGGAGGAGAAATATTTGACTTTACAAATGTCATCTTGGTGAATAAAGTAACTTATTTTCCCACACTGTTTTTTTTTTTTTTAATTCCACGCATGACACCTGGAAACATTCCTCGCAAGACCCCCTCAGACTGGTCCAGCTAATATAGTTCCGGTGATGCTCTCTCACTGTTAGCCCGATTCTGATCAGCAAGAACGCACACACACGCGGATGAGGGGGTGGGTGTCAACGCCGCCAGGGGAATGAAATCTCACCCGTGTGATGAGGATTTTTCCCAGTTAATAATAGACGGCCCGTTCCGCCGGACTCCGCCCAGACTCAGGGGGGTGGGCACAGGCTGGCCGGCCCTTCACGATCGGGCATAGCCCCCGCCAAGTCTGTGAGGGCCGACCCGCCGGGCCGCTCGTGGGGTCAGACAGACTTTATTACCCGGCACAACCCCTCCCGTCCCCACAGAGGACGATGAAACCGCCCAGACATATGATGGTCCGGTCAGACGATATCAGCAGCGCGCAAAGCGCGCAGCACTTGCACGGTGGCGCCATCTCGCGGCGCCGGGTCGAACTAACCCAGAGGTTTGGTGTCGAGGTAGTCGTGTGAGGCCAACAGAAACGCGCGGCGCGAGAAGTCGGCTGCCAGTTGCACGGTCGCGCCATCTCGCGGAACGCTGGCGTACTACCCCCCCCCCCCCCTCCACCCTTCCCCTCCACCCTCCCCCCCAGTGCAGAGGGGAAGGGTAGAGGGGAAGGGTGGGGAAATAGTACCGCTGGGGGGGGGGGGGAGGGGAAGGGTGAGGGGGTAGTACGCCAGCGTTCCGCGAGATGCCGCCACCGTGCAACTGGCAGCCGACTTCTCGCGCCGCGCGTTTCTGTTGGCCTCACACGACTACCTCGACACCAAACCTCATGGTTAGTGCGCCCCGCCGCCGCCAGATGGCGCCACCGTGCAACTGGCAGCCGACTTTTCGCGCGGCTGATGTCGTCTGACCGGACCATGATATGTCTGGGCGGTTTCGTCGTCCTCTGTGGGGACGGGAGGGGTTGTGCCAGGTAATAAAGTCTGTCTGACCCCACGAGCGGCCTGGTGGGTTGGCCCTCACAGACTTGGTGGGGGCTATGCCCGATCGTGAAGGGCCGGCCAGCCTTGGGCCCACCGCCCAGAGTGTGGGCGGAGTCCGGCCGAACTGGCCGATTATTATTGAATTGGAAAAAGCCCTCATCACACGGGTGATATTTCAGTCCTGCGCTAGCATCCCGGCACCGTTAACATTTGAGATTTAAAAAAAATAATAAAGCCGCTAATCTGGCGTCATTCTAGTAAACCTAATTGTTGGTGCATGCATGACGCCCGCGCACCACTAAGCTACACAGACGCCAGGGCCGGGCTGCCGGCCGGACCGTAAGATAGATAAGGCCGGACTGTGAGTGGGGTGTGGGGGTGGGGGAGGGAGGGAGTGGGAGCGAGTGGGAGTCGCCTCGCCGCCTCTTGTTGGAGTGGCCGTCTTGTCCGCCGCCGCGGGCCGCGGGTGTCTCCCGGCGCCTCAGTCCGCGAGTGGGGCACGCGCCGCGCCAGGCACACCAGCCAGCCACGCCAACCGGGGACCGCGGGGCACCGAGGGGCACCGAGGGGCACCGAGCACATCCAGGTAGGGGGCTCGTACGGACGCCGCTGGGCTGCGGGAAGCTGGTGTGCAGACTCGGCCCTCTCCGGGGCGGGGGCAGCTCAGGCGGGGCCGATCCGCCTCGAGCCGTGTGGCCAACAAAATGTTCCGGCGCCGCTGTCGCAGTGCTGGGGCAGTCGAGCCAGCAACGTCCGCCTTTGCCGCCGCGGAGGGATTCGCCGTCTTCTCTCCGGGATCGGCCCGGGACTCGACCTTGGTGTTCGGCTTCTCCGCTCCGTCCGCAAGTCGCCGGCAACCCGGGCGGGGCCGAGCTGGAGCTGCTGGCGGGCCGCCGCGGCTGGAGGGAAGACCGGACCGGGAACAGTAGTGTGGTTCCAGGGGAAGAGGGGGGGGGGGGGCAGCCCGCCTCGGCTCAACCTGCGAGCGCACGCAAGAGGGAAGGGGGAATCGAGGCGATTATTCGCGGCGAATTTTTCTCCGAGGAAGGGGGGGGGGGGGCAAACCATGCTCGGTATTCGATCAGATTTCGGCGCCGATGAAATACTGCGCACAAACTTTCGTGAGTTGTTGGCACAGTAATCACAGGGACATGGATCCAATCCTACGCTGCGACCGGGCTGCCATCCAACCTGAAACGACCCCCAAAAATAGTTTGAGATCGATTGAAATGCAGAGGGCCGTGGAGCCCGGGGGGAACCCCCGTGAGGCCTGACACCCGCGTGGCGTGCCAGTTTGGGTCGAGTGTGCCGACGGTCGGCGTGGTGTCGGCGCGACGCACGACGGTGACTTGCCGGCTGCAGAAGTACTCTCGGCCGGAACACAGCCTCTCGGCTTATCGCGCGACGCACCGCACCTGTCGCCCCCCCCCCCCCCCCGCGATACCGCAGCCAGCCTTCTCCGAAGCGATGCACGGCGACAGCAGGCCAACGTAGAAAAGATAAAATAAAGAAATCCCAAAGGTCTCATCTTAATCATCCCATTTTGTGGCCCTTATTTGGCTGTGCACATGATTGAAGGCTGTGCAACGATTTCACACGACTTCGCCTCTTGATTGGTTTTTTGAGATTTGGCGCGATATCACGAAGTTCTGCTTGATTTCTTTATGTATGACATGAGGATTCGTGGGAATTCGACTGATTTTACTAGGATCTTGTAAAATATGCAGATAATTTCCACTAACCTTTCGTGACAGATTGCATTTTATTTCATTTTTTTAAAAATATAATTCACGGGAGAAACGTGAGTTTAGCGCGACTTCGTCGTGACTTGGCCAGCGCTCTGCGCACACTTTTTTCCCAGGGGTTCGCCCCCTCGCCCTGATCTCGTCCTAACTCTTTGTTTGGTCCCCGCTGTTGGCAGTGTGTGACCAGGACCACGACCATGACGCCGTCCGAGCTGAGCCAGGTGCGGTCCGTGGCGCCGGTGCTGCTGGCGGCGCTGGCGCAGGGGCTGACCCTGGGCTGGGGCTCTCCGGCCGTCGGCAAGCTGCGCGCCGGCGAGGGCCCCTTCACGCCCACCATCGACGAGATATCGTGGATCGTGTCCTTCTTCAGCCTTGGCATCCTGGCCGGCTCCCTGGTGAGTCAAGTCGGCGCGCGCCGTCGTGAGCTCGGCGCCTGCGGTGCCGGGGGCGGGCCAGCCGCACGACACGCGCGCACGCACGCGCCGCGGCTGCCTACCGCCTGCCCCCGGCCGCCCCTGGCAGCCCAGCCCCGCCCGTCCCGTCTGTGCGCCGGGCAGACTGACCACGACAAGCAGATTCAGCGTCGGAGTCGTGTGGAGGGAGGGCAGAAGCGCGGAGGAGGTGGCCGAGTGACCGCGGCCTATCACGTGACGTGCGGGCAGGGGAGGGGAGGGGGGAGAGGCCCGGAGGGAACGCTCGGTGCCGCGCCGCGCCGCGATCCGCGAGCAGCAGCAAACCGCCAAGGCGTTGGCTTCGCCGCGGCCCGCGCCCGCCTGGCGCCCGCGGTCCGCCCCAGGCCAGGCCAGCTCCCTGTCGCTCTGCGGGCTCTGCTCTGCGCCGTGGGGCCGCCGCGCCGCCGCCGCCGCCGCCGGCGAAGGTGCCGAAACCCGGCGACGACGGCGTCACCGGCGGCAGCGGCAGCGGCGCGGCACGCCGTCGCCGCCGCAGCCACGGCGGCCCACGGACGGCTGCGGCCGCCGCGCCGCGGCTCTCGGCCGGACGGGACGTGCCGCGGCGCCGCGTGCTCCGCTCGCGGGGACGTATCGATGGCCCGGGGAGCAGCGCCGCCAGGAGGTGGACCGGCACCCGGGCCGCACACCATGTCGCCGTCGCCGTGTCGTGTCGCGGATTGACCACGGCGGCGCGGTGGAGCGTCAGCGGCGGCGGGGGCAGCCGGGCCGTGCCGAGCGGGGCGGACTAGACCGCGCACCGCGGCGGCCGACACCGCCACGATGCCGTTGTTGCGCCTCTGCCGGCGGGCGGCGGTCGGTGCGCGGTGCGCGCGGCTCGGCGGGGCGGGGCGGAGCGCACGGCGCAGCACGGAGGCGGCCAGCGCACACAGACGCAGCTTTGCAAGCGAGCGGACGAATACAGACAGCGCGCGGCGAAAGGCGCGGTAGCGGGAGAGGAGAAAGAGCGAGGAGGTCGCCGGGAGGAGGGAAGGGAAGTGAAAGGGAGATGAGAGGCGACAGGGCGGGCGGGCGGCCCGGGCGATGAGCCGCGGTGACGGGCCGGCGGCGGCGCGGCTACGGCAGCCTCCCCGGCCGGCCGCCGCCGCGGAGCGTGGCCGCGCGACCGGTGCAGTAATTACGTAACACCTACGCGGATATTGCTGAAGGACGGGTTTTTAGGCAATCAGCTCTGACTGAAGTTTGTGAAAACACAATATCAATTCTAAGCTGTCTGTTCTCTCGCTTTTGCAATGGAACTGAATTTTTAAAAATATTGAAAATAATTTTTACACGATCTTGGCCTTACAGACAATGGCTTACAGTGTTTGAAGGTTTTGTTTTGGAAGGACTCGCTCACGTGAGGGCCCTTGTCCTGCTGCAGGGCGGCTCGGCGGTGTTCGCGCGCGTGGGCCGCCGCGCCACGCTCATGCTGGGCCCCGTGCTGCTGTCGGCCTGCTCCGCCCTGCTCTTCCTCGCCCCCTCGGCGCAGCCCCTGTACCTGGCCAGGCTGCTGGGCGGCGCCGGCCACGGCGTGGGAGTCTCCTTCGCCTCCATCTACGTGGCCGAGGTGAGTGCACGCACGGCGTTTCTGAATCGCCTGGCTGGACATCGGCCTGGTGCTGGCTGCTGACGGCTGCCTCGGGCGACAGGTGACTGACGCCGTGCTCCGCGGCCGCCTCATCCTGATGGTGAACCTGCTCATCATGACGGGCCCCCTACTGTCGTACGCGCTCGCCCCGCACCTCTCGTACGGCGTGCTGTCCCTCGGGCCGCTCGCCACCGCGTCCGCCGCCCTGGTGCTGGCGCTGGGCCTGGGCTGGATGCGGGAGACGCCCTTGTACCTGTCCTCCAAGGGCCGCGCCGACGAGGCCCTCGCCACCCTGCGAGCCCTCAGGCAGGGCTGCAAGGACGAGGAGGTGAGTGTGAGCGGCAGGGCGAGGGCAGTCCCTCGGCGGCGTCCTGGACCTACCGCTCACCGTTCTACCACGCCCCCCCCCCCCCCCCGTTCCAGATCCGCACCGAGTTCGCCGCCATCCAGAAGACGGTCAAGGCCCAGCAGTCGGCGGGCGGCACCTCCCTGCGCGAGGTGCTCGCCGACCCGGTGGCCAGGCGCGCCGCCGTCCTCTGCTTCGTGGTGCAGGGCTCCTTCGCCGCCCTGGGCGTCACCACCGTGCTGGCCTTCACGCAGCAGATCGTGGAGGAGGTGGGCGCGCCGCTGAGCGCCTCGGTGTGCAGCGTCCTCGTCGTGGCCGCCAACATCGCCGCCGTCCTGGGCTCCATGCCCGTCGTGGACCGCCTGGGCCGGCGCACCATCCTGGCGGGCAGCGCGTACGGCAACGCCGCCGCCATGGCCGCGCTGGCCGGCTTCTTGGCGGCCCGGGACTGGCTGGGCGCCGACGTGTCCGGCGTGGCCTGGCTGCCGCTGGCCTCGCTGCTGGCCTTCAACGTGGCCACGGGCATGGGCATCATCACCATCCCGCACGTGCTCACCAGCGAGCTGCTCCCGCAGCGCGCCAAGGCCTCCGTCGCGCCGCTCGCCGGCGCCCTCATCGCCGTGTCCTCCTTCGCCATCCACAAGAGCTTCTTCCCCGTGGGCCGCGCCCTCGGCTTCGCCGCGCCCTTCGCCTTCTTCGCCGTCTACAACTTCGGCTACGCCACCTTCGTGGTCGCGAACGTCCCGGAGACCAAGGGCAAGACGCTGGCCCAGGTCCAGGAGATGCTGGCCGTCGGCGTGGCGGACGCCAAGAAGAAGAAGTAAGCCGCGTCCCTCGAGGCGGCCGGGGACCCTGCTCCCGCCACAGAGTGCTCCTCCATGAAGACTGAACGTGCGGATTCGATATTTCGTTTTGCATTCCTAGACTTTTATACAGGAAGAAATGTTTATATTTGTAATCCAAGTTTTGTTTTGTACTGAGTATTCCTTAATTGTGCCATTGTTGTTTTTGTTGGACTTTGATCAGGAAAATAAAACAATTAATTCTTTAAATAAAAACATGTTTATTTTTTGTTTCTTTTAATCCGTAGTTAAGATTATGTACAGAGTGGGCGCCCTTACATGGTGATCGCACGGGAAACGGGCAAACCTGTCAGGGTGAGTGCGGAGCAAACCCGTGCGCAAATATCTCATTGATGCTACTTTAAGCGTCAATGCTAACGTCAATGTTAACGCGGATAACTTTACGGTGCTCTGGTTCACGCCAATCACAAAGACTTTCTTTTTCTTTGACTCTTTTCTTCGACTGAGGAAAAAAAGGACTCCGGTGGAAAGCCACCCGGGCCAGCGGGACTGTCTCCCAGACAGGTACGAAGGCGGTGAGGAGCATGCTGAGGTCCTAGGGGAGGGCGGGCTGCCTGGGGAGCGGCAGCAGTGTGCTGACGAGGACGGCGACGGAGGCGGCCAGGAGCGCGCACACCGTCCACAGGCGCAGCCACCGGAACGAGTCCTTGCTGACGGAGTGCCACAGCTCGGCGGCCACCTCCCTGCCCCGGCCCCAGCACTCCGCCACCAGCGCCCTGCGGACACACACAGACCCAACCTGTATTCCGCTGCGGGAGGAACTCGAACGGGTACGATGAGTGCCGTATTAATTTTTTTTTTGAAAAGCTGTTATGGAAAGGTAAAGGCGGTTCCTCACAGGCGGTCGAGCACGGCGTCGAGCCTCGGGGGCTGGCCGTTGGCGAGCAGGCCGTGGCCGCGGTACGCCCCGTTGGACTGCAGGTGCGGGTGGTCCTCGTGCTGGTCGTGGTCCTCCTCTTCCTCCTCGTCGGAGTGGTGCAGCGCCAGGAGGTCGGGGCCGAGGCCGCCGTTCTGCCCCAGCGACATGAGCAGGCCGTCGGCGGGGACGGCCTCGTCCGCCTGCTCCGCCGCGCTCTCCCGCCGGCTCTCGGACAGCTCGGCGATCTCCGTCATGCAGGGGCTGGAGTTGGAGTGGACGTACGCGCTGCAACAGGACGCGAGCGTTCACTCCCAGGGCGGCGCCGTGCAGGCCCGCGCGGCTAGCAGCCCCAGGGGTGATAGCTGTGGCCCCGCGGCCTCACACGGCTGCGTTACTTACTCTGCCCGGCTGTCCCTCCGGTCCGGTGCGGGCTGGCTGGGCTCGCTGGAGGCCGGGTCCCGCTGTTCCCGCTGGTCCATGGCCAGGGACACCCGCCGCACCCGGCTGGGCGCCGACCACCGCCCGGACCTCCCGTCCTGCCGCCACAAAACGATAAGGAGAAGGCCGTCAGGGAGGCTGTCGGGGTTCGGACACGCGGCCTCCGCTAGAGTGAGGAAGGGCCGTACGCACGGGTACCTGCATCTGCGGCACGCTGCCGGGGCTCCTGGACAGCACCGGGGGGTCGCCGTTGGAGGGCTGCGAGCCCAGCGAGCCGGGCCGCGGCATGGCCGCGATGGAGGCCCTCCTCTTCGTGCCCTGGAAGAGGGGTAACTTGTAGGGAGGAGGCCAAGGCGGACAGGCCAAGTGAGAGAGAGAGAGAGAGAGAGAGAGAGAGAGAGAGAGAGAGAGAGAGAGAGAGAGAGAGAGAGGGAGAGAAAAAGGTGACTGTGTGTGTGAGAGAGACAGATTACCGCGAGCGGGTTGGAGGCGAGCGCGGACAGCGAGCGGTAGCGGGTCGTCCTGGGCGGGGGCTCGTCGGTCAGGTCCTGAAGCTCGTCCATCACGATGTTGTTCTCGGACAGCACGCGTCTGGAAGCCGGAAGCACCCGTCAGCACCACTGCCGCCACCGCCTCACTGCGTCCCCCCCCCCCCCTGAAGACTCACTTCTTCTCCTCCAGTTCCTGGCAGAGCTTGAGGTGCAGGCGCTTGAGGCTCTCGACGTACACGTCGATGACCTCCATGGCGTGCGACAGCCGGTCCTCCTGCTGCACCGCGCCGTACATCTGCAGGGCAGAGGCGGTAAAGGTCAGGAGGCTGGCGGGGGGCCGGCGGGGCCCTCCGGGCGGAGGTCATCCACAAACCACGTAGAGCACCGCGTCACGCCGCCGAGCGGCACTCATCGACTTGCGTTACGTGGTTAAGTGGACGGCTCCTCGAAAGAGAGGAAGGCCGCGCGCGCCGCGGGGTCCCGCCGCCGCAGCCGCCGCCACCGCCGCCGCCGCCGCCGCCGCCCGTAACCCACCTCGGCCGCACTCGACACCTGACGGCTCGCGTGGTCCAGCGCTTCCAGCTGAGTGCGGAATCGGTCCAGGAAGTCGCCCCGCTCCGCGTCCGACGTGGCGCGGGACAGCCGCTGCGGGGGGGATAAAAATAAAAGAATAAAGCAAGAGTAAAACCGCGCGGCAAAACGAGCTCATTTCGCGTCGGCCGCCGCCTGCGGATTCTCGGCGATTCGCCGCGGCCGCTTTGGCTTCAATCGAGGCTTCCGTGCTTGCTTTTTCCTTGCCGGCGGGGCGTTTTTAAGCCCCGCGCGGATCCGGGGGACCACCTCCGCCACTGTTAGTGACACGGTGAACTCAGCCGCGCGTCCCCCGCAGCGTAGCCACGGTGAGCCGCAGCGGCCGGCGAGAATACCCCGCCGCGCGACGGTCACTAGGAGCGTGACTACCCCGCGCGCGCCGACACGTCGCCCGGGCTGGGAGCATTGACGGGGGAATGCCAGTGTCAGAGAGCAGCGACAGAGAGGCGGCGGGGGAAAAAAATAACTTTATCCGAGTTTTCGGGGAAACCGCGCACACGGGCGGACTCGGAGCGGACGAGTCAAAGGTCATTGACTTCCGGCAGTGACCACGGCCAGCACCGGGCCGGGCTAAATCAGCAGCGGCCGCCCAGACTGTTTTTATCATCATCATTTCCTGCTGAGCCAAATAAATGAAGATAAGGAATTGGCGACACCAACAAACAAGGCGAGGGCGTCTGCTCCCGCTTCCCTCCCCGTCCGTACTATTTTATATCGGTCTTATTCTCTCTCCCTCTTTTTTTTATCAAATAAATTATTTCGCGAAGTGGGCCGGGTCGCTGCCGGGGCACGCACCTTGTGGATGTCCAGGAGCCGGGTGAACTCTGCCGACATGTTGGTCTCGGCCAGGTCGCGCTGCCGCTGCTGCCGGAGCAGCCGCTGCTCCAGGGTCATCTTGTCCGTCTTGAAGGCGAGAGACAGGGCCGTGAACTTGCTCTGGAAACACCATGTCAGAGAGCCGTCAGAGAGAGGGGGGGGGGGGGGGGTACATTGTCACGACGGGCGCGTCTGGGTGGGGGGGAGCCCAGCCAGCCCCTCCACACATGTGCGTGTGTGTGTGTGTGTGTGTGTGTGGGTCCGCGCGCGCCGCCTCGAGATGGCGGTGAGATTGTGCACCGACGTTAGCAGCACTCGGCGCATGCGGGTCCCCTCTACGACAACAGCGCCGCCGCCACCGCACTGCTATTGGGGGCTTTGTCGGCACTCTCTGCGACGCGGCGGTGCAGCCGTGCCGGGCGGGACCACAGGGGACGGCCGGGCACACAGGTGGGTTAGGTTGCCTCCGCCGCCGCGGCTCCGCGGAGCTGTCTTATCTCAATTCCCCTCTCCCCGCGCCGGGTAATGGTCGTGTTGTGTCGTACGGGCGGGCGGGCGGGGGCCGCGGGGGCCGCGGGGACCCCCAGAGAGGGCAGCCCTGGCAGCCATGCCGGGCCTCTCATGCCCGCACTGGCCGTCCTGGCCGCTCGCGGGGCGTCCCGCCGTGTCCGCGATACGCAACGCGTCTGCAATGACGCAGCCGCCATGAGAAATTGTCCGGGCCACGCCCCCGGTCGCCATGTGATACCGGCACAACACAATTAGGGGGAGGCTTTCACCTAGCACTCCGAGTGACTTGCCGCCGCGCGCCTCTCCTCCTCACCTCGATGTCCTTGTCCGACATGCCGCACCTGCAACAGACACCCAAGCGTCGATCAAGAACACGTAAAGGATATTCACTTAATACAAAACAGCTGCCGGGAGAGAAGGAAAAAAAAAACGACGACAAATTAGTGAATGGACGTAAAAGAAAATGATGAACGGGGTATGAATGGCCGCAGACTAGTCGAATGGGGCGGCTGATTGAAGGCGCACCGGCCCCCCGCGCACGGCTAATGACTCCATTCGGCGCCGTCGGAAGTTGATTTATAAAATGACACACACGCTGCGCCGCCGCCGCGCTGCTGCGCCCCGAAATTACACATTCAGCGAGTGTGATCCGATGAGTCACAAACCAGGCCCCGGGTTTGCTTTGATTTATGGCCGGCGAAACGAAAACAAACACTGATGCAGCGCTGCGATACGCCGTCCACGGGGGCCGTCCACGAACCACGTAACGGCGCGCACGCTGTGTACACACTACAAAGCACTTCTCCGTGTAGGCTACAAGGAAAGCGTTTTTTAATGCACAGCCGCCGATTCCATCTCAGGACAAGCTTGTGCGTAGCTATGCACAAAATTGTTCGTAAGGATTTAAGTGTGTATATGTGTCTTGGTATCGAGGTGTTTTTCCTTTAGTGTGCAACATTCCTTTTCCCAAAATTCCCACGGCAGTACGGAAGCACTATTTGCACTGCAGGAGCCTGCGGAATGCGTTCACGATGACATTTATGGATATAACCTGCCTCGCTCGGAGCACTTAAGGAGGGCTCCCCGGCCGTGCCGGCCCGCCCTAGCGGCCGACAAGATGAACTCAAACACGTCAGGGGCCCGGGGGTCCGGGGGCCCAGCGGGGCGGGCAGCGCGGAGCCGCACGGGGCGAGGCTCGGGGGGCTAGGCCGGGCGTAGCCGGGCGGTAAGGGCGGGGCCGGCCGACTTGCTGCAGGGCCCGTCGTGCGTGCGAGCGAGCGAGTTAATTGATCCACCTCAGGGCGACTGTCCGGCCTGACCAACCAACCGACACCTTTGGCTCGACACCTTGCTCTGACATCATATTCCTCGTTTTTTTTGGAGGGGGGGGGGGAGATGAAACAAGAGGTCCGGTGCCGACGAGAATAAGAAGACGAGTTGACAGAGACATGGAGGGAGAGTGGGGCCCACTGGGAGTGAGAAGGAAAAGTTAAAATCGTTCCCTGTCTCTCTCTCGCAACTGACACTGTGTGCCGGGTGTGAGGCCCGAGTACCACGCCGGCCGGCCAGTCCCCAGGTCAGCCTCCTGCAACGACGCCGGCCTGCCGGGGAGGGCGACGAAGGACGCCCCGGGCGGGGGAGGGGGAGGTCAAGGGGACGCCGTCAGCGTCCAATCAGCCTAACCGAAGCGGCGGCGGCGGCGGCGGCAGCAGCAGCATTCTACCGCCAACACCTCCGTGACGGGGCGGGCGGGCGGGCTGATACCACCACCCCCTTGTTGACAACATTGGCTACTTAAGCGACACTCGATCCCACCACGTACCGCCTGCGGGGCGGAGGCCGGCGGCGGCCGGCCAGCGGGGGACACGGCCCGCCCCCCCCGCCGCACATCAACAACAACGGCTCATGTGTGTACATGCACGCCCACACGTAGCCACCCGCACACACACACACACACACAAGCATACGCACACACGCACGCCTGCGTTTGCACACACGCACCCCGCCGGCCGCCCCGGTCTGACGGACCGACGCTTTCAAGGGGATTGGCTCAAAACTGGGCGGTGGCGTGCGGCCGTCGTTGTCGTGGCCGGCGATGTCTGGCGACGGCTCTGATGAAGATGGCCGGGTGGCAGAGCAGCGGCGGCAGCGGGGTCCCGAGGGACGAATTTGTCCGCCGAAAAAAAAAAAGGACGGCGGGATATGCGCTGCTCCCCGCTGCTGCTGCTGCTGCTGGTGGTGGTCCGTCGGCCGCCGCCAGCTGCCGGCCCGTTTCATTGCCGGGGTGCGCGCTCTGAGCGGGGCGCGGCCGCCACAGAGCCGCCCCGCCCCGCCCCTTCTGTCCACCCGGCGGCTCCGCAAAGTCAGTTTTATGAGAGGGCGGAAGCCCCGCAGCCCGCAGCCCCGTCGAGCGCGCGGCCCGGACCTCGGCCGCCGCGGGTCCGGCGCGCTGTTAATCTGCAAACGCCTCACCCGCTTAATCCGTCGGCGGCGGTCGATCGGGGGACGTCGTCCCCGGCGTAGAGCCGTGGCCGCCACGGTGCGATTTGCGCCGGTCGTTTTCCAAAAATTTTGGGGAATTTTAAATTTTGACAGCTTTGGAAATATTTCGAATTGAATTTCGAAAATGTTATCATGGACTTTTCTTCCAGCGCTGGAGCCGGCCCGCGGCCCCCGGTACACCCAGCAGCGCCGCGCCGCACTGCACTACGGCCGCAAAGCGCGGCCCCGCCAGTTTGAACTCGGAAACAGAATCGCGAGAACGCATCGGGCGACCTTTCAGGTGTATCCGAGACGAATCCGTTTTTATCATCGGTCGATTCGAGTTTGATGCCTTTCCGAGAGTCGCGGCCGCCCCGAGCGCACGGCGGCGCCGGCGGAGTTCGGAGCGCCCGAAGCAGCCCGCAGCGCCCGCCCGCCGCGGTTCCCCGAAGAACCCCGCGGCTGAGACAGCAGGGGGGCGGGGGCCGCGCCGACACTGTCAGCCCGCGGGCACCGACACGGATTTTCCGTTTCCGCGCCGCCGGGGCAAGACTGCGGCGCAAGCTAAGGGGATTACTACCACTTACCACTACCGGTCTCTCTCTCTCTCTCTCTCTCTCTCTCTCTCTCTCTCTCTCTCTCTCTCTCTCTCTCTCTCTCTCTCTCATCTCTACCCCGCCCTCTCTCTTCGAGGCGGCCGCCGCGTAGCGCCTGCGTGTGCTAGGGTAGGCCGGCCCGCACGGCCCGGGTGCGCAGAGGAGGCGGGGGTTGCCTACCCGGCGGGCGTGCTGACCAGCGCAGCGCCGCTGGGTGCCGCTGGTCTGACGCCGCAGGCCGTGCCGCAGGCCGCGGGGCCCCGGACGGATGCCCTTGGCGGCGGCCCCTGCGACGCCAGCGCGCGCTTCATCCTCGATGATGGATAGGTTTGAGGCCGGGCGGGGAGGGGCGGCGGGGTCCGCCCGCGGCGGCGACATGGACTTGGACGTCGAGGACAAGGGGAGGGAAAACAAGGGGGGGGGGGGGGGGGGTCCTCTGCGGCCATCCCGGAGGAGTCATGGATCACGGTGTGGTGTCGCGGGGCGTGGCCGGGCGCGGCGCCGCGCGTTCGACAGCGGCCGTCGGGGTCCTGGGCGAGCGCCGCTGCAGCGACGCCGCCGTCGAGGCCGCCGTCCGACGACGCGGCGAACAGAAAGAAACGAACGATCCCCTGCGGAGGTGAAAGGAGGTCACAAGGGCGGCGCGGCGCGGCCGGCGGCGGCGGCGGGGCCGCCGACGCGGACCAAGCCGACATGTAAGCAAACGGGGAGGCGGACGGCCGGGCCGCGGGCCGGCACCGGACGCCAGGCGGTGACGACCGCCGTGACGACCACGCCGATGATGGCCAAGGCCCCCGACGAAGACGACGTCCACCGCGGGGGCTTAAATAGAAACGCGGGCCAAGGGCGTGGCGGCGGCGGCGGTGACGGCGGCGGAGACGCGGGCCGACCGCCCGCGGCCACCGAGACCCCCCCGATGCTGATGTGTGCTGCGTCGCTGGGCCGCCGAGCCGCCGCCGAGCCGCCGCCGAGCCGCCGCCGCCGCGAATGCAGAACCAGCAGAAGCGGGACGACGGAATAAAATATAAAGCGTCCCCGTCGTGGGAGGAGAAGGCGGTGGCGGGCGGCGGGAAGCGGGCATTATTTGCGTATGCTATCCGCACAAAGGAACGGCATTTGGGTGTGTGTGCGTGCGTGTGCGTGCGTGCGTGTGTGAGCGTGTGTATGTGTGCGCGTGTGTACTGGCGCACACGCCAATTCTGGGAATATTCCTCCGTACCGGGCCGGGCTCGGACAGGAGTCACAGACCGAGCACGCCGCCGTGTGTGTTTTCTACTCGTTTGCTACTTTAATCCACCATCTCAAACTTTACTATTTACACACACACACACACACACACACACACCAGGGAAGCATATGACAGGGACAGTGAATGCACGGTAACAGCCGCTCTGCCAGAATTCTCACAGCCAAGAGAGTCCAAGAGGTTATAAACACGTGATTTTTTCTTTCTGACATGAGATGGACTCAACGGAATCATTTTCTCTCAGGGAGGGCCACCGTCAGCAGCACTCTCAAAAACAGTTGAGAGCATTGAAGTTTGTTGCGTCGAAAGAAATAAAAATGTGCTGAACTGAAGCACGCATCTCCCCAGCAGGGCCCTGTTCGCCCTGTCGGATAGTCGCGGAAGCCGCCGCGGCCGTCGTGTTTCGCGCGGGGCCTTAATTTTACCCTTTTTATCGCGTTTGTCATGTTTTTATTTTTTTTCGGGTGGAGAAAAGTGAGCAAGAATACTACAAGCCCGAGAGGCACCTTGACATGCATACGAGCTCGCAGCCTCGTGCTCCTCTTATTCGGTACTCATCCCGTGGCGGTGGGGGCCGGTGGCTGCCGGTGGCTGCCGGGCTGGCGGTGGCTGGGTGGCGGCGGGTGAGCGGGTCGGGTTTGGCCCGGCTCTGACGGCCCTGCCGGCCCCGCACACGCCCGTCCGGTATCCCGGGTCACCCTCGCCTCGCCGCGGCCGACTCCTCCCCGACGACGCGACCGCTGCCGTAAGGGCTGTACTTCTTCACTCTCAGAGAAGTGAAGTCGACTTGACTGAAATTCCGACTGTGGTCAGGAGTCCTTCGGAAACGTTTTTACCGACTGAACCTGAAGCAGCCGGAAACAATACTATCAACTGCGATCGTTCAAGATTTCCCAGACTTTTTTTTTCGACAGTGAAGAAGCCACGGAATTGCTCGTCATGTGGCGAACAGTTTTTTACAATGTTGCGCATCTCACTTGCTAATATTACCGAGCGAAAATTAAATCCTGTGACCAAAGCTTCGCATTGCTAAAAAGTATCCCGTCACATATCTCGCATATTTTTTTTTTGTGAAAATCTACAACTCTACTTAACAAAATTCCCGCGCCGAAAAGGACTGCGGCGGCAAAAGTCTCCGCGGTCGTCAGCCGGCCGGCCGGCCGGCAGCGGTCCCCGATAACTCGCAATCGGCACGGGAAACAACGACTGGAATCAAGCGGCGCAAAGTGTGCCTCAAAGCGGCGAGATTACGTGCTTAATGGACGGGAGCGGACAGGCGGCCCGGCCCGCGGAATAAGACGCCGCGCCGTGGGAAAAGACAAGAGGCAGCCGAAAAAAAGTGCAGAGACAGAGATAGTGAGGGACAGAGAGAGGGAAGAGACGGACTCAGAGGGAGAGAGACAGAGGGAAGGGAGAGAGGCGGACGGACAGAGAGAAATAGAAAAGGAAAGAGGGAAGCGGAGCAGAAAACGGCAACCGCTTGTCGCTTCGCTCCACACGCGGAAAAATGATAGGCCTAAGATGTCAGAACGGCTCTGCGCCCACCACTAAATTTGGTTTTGAACTTCAGTTTCTTTTTTTGTTTTGGTGTAGACAACAAAATGTTTGGTTTAGCCATTGCAAAAACTTTATATTTACATTTTTAAAATGTCGGTGAAACGACATCTCCGCTTATTCTGCTTCATTTTGTTGTGGTGGTGCGGGTGCAAAACTGAAGGACGAATTACGTGCGACTACCCATGTTCTTTTCCTTCGTGTCAGACGTGGCGGTGGTCTCTGAGGACGCGGGCGGGCTGTTGTACAGAGCCGGTGACCCCGCTGACCTCTGCGACCCGCGCGGCACGCTGACCCACACGGCACGGCACGGCAACTTCACCAACTATAATGTTTCTAGAGGGATCGCCTTGTTTTGCAGAAACTTTTTTCATCATTTTTTTGCCTCTCACGTTTCCCCCCGCGTGGCGTGTCACGTGGCCCGTGCAGAGCACGCCGCCGTCCACGACGCTTTGACATTGGGAGAGATGTATCGGTGTGTGTATATATATGTATGTATTGGGCGGGCAGCGCCTAATGCCATCCGCCATCGACTCGTGAGTGCGACAAGGACAGCACCAGCTTACCAACATTTGTGCACGGAGGAAGGCATTTCGCACGCAACGCGCTCGGCAAGGAGGGGCCCGGGAGGGGGGGGGGGGGGGGGGGGGGGGGCAGAGGGGCCACGGGGGGACAGGGACATTGCTCATCATCTGAAAGCCATCTAACACGCCGTGGGAGTCCTGACTTACGCAAGGAGAGCACGCGAGCCCGGCCCTACACGCCCGTGTGTGTGCGCGAGAGAGAGGTACTGAGAGAGGGAGCGAGTATGAGAGAGATGAAGAGAGGATAGAGAGAGAGAAAGAGAGCGAGAGGGAGACAGAGAGAGACAGAGGCACTGTGTCATAAACCTCCTCGCCGCCGTCTCTAGGCAGCAGCGCGGCGGCACGGCACCCTCACAACTCCTCTCCCCTAACGAAGTGGCGGCAATTAATTCTTTCTCGCGAGGCAGCTTCCGATATTGAAAAGGCGTGTATAGCGGAGCGGTGCGGGCCGGGCGGGGCTGGGCGGGGCTGGGCCCGCGGCCGCCCGCTCACTCGGCGGGCCTTGCCTTTACCGCCGCGCCGCCGCCGCCTCGCGGACTATATTTCGCCCGTTTACAAACCGGCTCCGTGGGCGGGCGGGCCCAGCAGCGGGCCGGGCGGTTGGGGCGCCTTGGACGGTTGTCATGTCATGGGCGCGCGGCAGCGGCCGACTCTGATGACGGATGGCATAGGGCTGCCATGGGGCTGCCATGGGGCTGCTGTCATGGGGCTGCCGTCCCGGAGTGTCCAAATGAACGGCTGGATATTCACGCAGACAGATTGCGATTTTTCTTTTGGCTGCGGGGGCCGCAACATCCGAAGCTGCGCAGTGCATCCAGAAAACTGATTCTTGGTTCACTGATAATTAACGTTTCCGCAAAGTTTCACGCACTGCACTCGTGCACACGCCTCGCCTGCCGCGCGGCCGCTTTGTGGCGTCTTGGTGGCATTCCTAGGCGGCGCGGCGTATGCGGTCGCATGCAGTAAAGGTGGCTCTTAACCACCGTCAGTCGGGAGGGGGCGGCCGTAAGCCCCGGCATGAACTAGACCGGTCCTATAGTCATTACTGGGGCCGTAATGACGGCAGCACAATCCGCGCACTCACTCTCACCCAGCCGCTCAACTCGTTCATAAACCGTGCGGTGTACAGCCGAGTGAATTATACGCCAAAGTGATCCTAAACAGTCGGCAGAACCAATAAAAAAAAATACGCTCAGGGAGCCGCGGGAAAGAACACACTTAGACGTACTAGTGGCAATTTGTCAATGTTTTCTAGGAGCAGCAGGTCTAGGTCGGCACAACTTTCGGCAATAAAATGCAGACGAGATCATTTAGAACATCGTTTCCATCACAAACAGAAGACCTCGTGTGTCTGCAAAGACGCTCCGTCGCCTTCGTCATAAAAAAAAAAAATCGCAATTTCTCATCCCGAGACGAGCGTCTGCTGGGAAAATAATGGCAGAGTCCTTGTTGCTAGGCAACCGCACGCTGGTCCGCCCGCATGGACACGACCCGGCCGCCCCGCCGCCGCTCTGATTGCGATAACTAACTTTTCATCGTGCGCAGGGGCCTAACGAGCTGCACTAATTCCAAAGTAACTTAGCGCGCGCGCACACACCAAACGGGACAAACGACGCCGGTTCGAAAACCAGTCCGGGCTTTATTTACTTTCGTTTTTTTTTCTTCTCTTACCGAGCGCCGAACACACACACACACACACACACACACACACATATTGACCGGGAGGTGTCATTGGTTCCACGACGACGCCGTGTGCAACATGAGTAATGGCGGCAGTGCGCCGCAGCCGGGGCAGGGTCTCTCTCTCTCTCTCTCTCTCTCTCTCTCTCTCTCAATACTGCTCCATTCTCTCCACCTCTTCCTCACCCCTCTCTCTCTCTCTCCTTCCCTCAGTGCCTCCTTTCTCCCCCCCCCCTCTCTCTCTCTTTCTCTCTCTCTCTCTCTCTCTCTCTCTGCTCTCTTACACACACTCTCCCTCTCACTCGCTCAGCAAAAGGACTGTTAGCGGTTCGGCCGTCGTATGTGTCCCCTCAGACGCGTGTGATCGGGAGGTTTAGGTCCGCGGTGCGCGGTCCGCACTCGGTGTCGGAAAATAAACGCACGGCCTGAACTTTGCAGCTGCGCGTCTCGCAAGAGGCCGCACCGGAGCCGCCGGAGCCGCGACGTCCCCGGACGTCCTTCATGCCGTCCGAGATGGCGCTGGACGGCGCCGGTGGCGGCCGCCGCGGCGGGGCGAATAAAGCGAGACACGGCAGTGTTGTGGCGGCGCCCGGATAGAGTTGTCGTGACGAGGCAGGACCGGCGGCAGCAGCAGCAGCAGCAGCAGCAGCACAGCACTGCCAACACTGCCCTCTGTCCGACCGATTTTCATGCCCGGGATGAGATTTCTTTATTTATAAAAAAAAAAACAATATGTGAAGACGCCTCTTTGGACGCCATGCGACATATTGTTTTGCTTTAAAACGTATAACATTTCATAGAACAAAATTCGCGCGTGGACATTTAGAGAGTTAAATTACTCAGGATTCTCTTAGGTGTGATCTCTTAGGCTTTGATCCGGACATAATTTTTTTTTTAGTGCGGTGCCCCCCGCGGTTGGACATTTCCCGCAGGCGGTTCCCGACGCACGTTGCCCTACCCTCCCCCCGGGCGACTTTCGATCGGAACCAAATTATTTACCAATTATTATTCGTGTGGCCGGGCGGCGCGTCGTCTTGTTGCTCGCGCTAACAAGGCCCGCAGCCCGCAGCCGCTGGCGGGCGTCTTTCTTCAAAATCTCACCTCCTTGCCGCCGCCGACGCCGCCGCTGAATGGCGCGGGGCCCCGGGGCCTCGGGGCGCCAGGGGCCCCTGGGGCCCGACACATCGGTGGAGCCGCCCCGCCGGGGCCCCGCCAAGGTGCGCGAGAGAGATAACGCACGCCGCGCTGCCCGCGGGTGCGAGCGAGACACACGACCGCGTGCACGAATTACGTGGCGCGTCGTCCTCGTCGTTTCTGTACAGTCACGGCCGTGTCACGGTTGCGCTATCGAATTCTTCTCAAAACGATTTCCCGCGTTGTACTCGCTGTACCCGGCCTTTAAGGACTCTGGCAGCTGGCGGTGCGCCCGGCCGGTACAGTCCCTTCCAAGGACGCACCACCGCCGCCGAGGCGAGGCGGCGGCGGCGGCGGCGGCGGCGAGGGCGCGGCTGGCGTTTCTCAGGCAAGAAAAGCTTTCAGTGACGCGGGGCGGCGTGCGCGGGCGCTCTTTTGAAAGGGACGCCGCGGCTGAGAGAGAGAGAGAGAGAGAGAGAGAGAGAGAGAGACCTGAGAGATTGCAGTCCCGAGTGAGATGCTCGCAGAAGTGCCCGACCGACCGCATTATCAGGGCTCCTTTTATCACTCATTAATGTGTTTCTGGGCGGGTTGCCGCCTCGGGAGCAGCTCGGTGAAGACGATGACGGCGGCGGCGGCGGCGGTGACGACCATGATGATGTTGATGATGTTGTTGATGATGACGGGGCCCACAATGCTGTTTTGTCAGTGGAGCATTGAGGCGCGGCCGCCGCCTGGGGACACGCGAGTGGGACCCGAGCGCCTCTGCGCGACCGAAGCAATCACCGTCGCCGCCTGCCTGCTTTCGGCCGGCGGCGGCGGCCCACGGAAAACTACAGTGGCCTATTCACGCCCCCCCGCGGACTAATGGGTGCGCCGGAGAGAGAGAGACAGACAGACAGAGAGAGAGAGAGAGAGAGAGGAGGAAAGGGGGCGGGGGGGCGAGGGAGAAGGAAACACGGAAGGGAGAAGGACGGGGGGCGCGCGGCAGCAGAAAACGGTGTCGCTGAGAATGCCGCCGCCGTCACGGCCGGAGGGGTTTCCCGCGAGGAAAAGCGCGTGGAAGCTGTCAAGTGGCGCGCCGTGAATGCGGAGCGGCTCCCGCGAAGCACCTCCCTCGCTCTCATGGCGCCATGGCGACACAAAGCGGGGCCGGGCGCCGGGGGCGGCGGCGGCGGTGGGCGGCCGACACACACAGGGAGATGTGCAGGAGAGATAGGGCAAGGGCGGAAGCGCAGCCGCAGCCGCAGCAGCAGCAGCAGCGGCACCAGGGAGCAGGTGCAGTGTAAGAGAAGTAAAGCGGCGCGCTGTGACCCCGCGCCGCCCGCACACGTCCCAGCCGTGAACTCCCCAAGGTGCAGCCGACCTCGGCCCAGTCCTGAGCACCGCGCCGCGGCCGCCGCCAGGCCGCCAGGCCCGCCAGGCCCGCGGGAAAACGCCGAAGGCCGCGAGCGGGGAGGGCCGAGGGACTGTTCTGCACGTCCACACGGAGCCACGGGAAAATGCATGCCACCCCGGTTGTGGGCAAAATTTCGGTTATCGAACAAAAAAATGTGGACAGTTGAAAAAATTAATTTTGGTCGTGTTTTGTCCACTGGCTTATGAATAAGTAGAATCGTCCACAGGTTATGTATGCGAGTGTTTATTGATTCAGCGATGAGGAAGCCGGGTCTGGAGACGCTGCTGATCGCCGGGTCCTGCGTTTGCGTGTCGATTTTTGTCGTGTGCGTCACATTTCAGGCCACACCCAGAAAAAGGGATACTTGATTTTTCTGATACTTGGTTTTTTCAAGTAAAATTTACTTGCCTTAAGTAAAATTTACTTGATTTAGGCTTAATCGAAGTAAAATTTACTTGTGAAAACCAAGTAAATGCAATTTGAGACTAAAATCAAGAATTCATTTTTCTGGGTGCAGTGGATCGAGGACCTTCCCCGACACGGTAGAGCAGCGGTGCGGTGGCGTGCGGCGCCGCCGCCGTGTCCTTCGCTAATGAATTGCGCGGCGGCCGGACCGTCCTGCAGGACACGTCCGGCCGGCAAAAACGCAGCCAGAAGGGCGCCGTGCCGTGAATCCTGCGGGGGCGGCGCTGAGGGGGAGGGAGGGAGATGGGTGCCCCGTACGAATACGTCAGTGCGAGACGCCCGGCCGGGCCGCCATCTCCCTTGCACTGCCGCAGTCAGATGCGGCGTGCCGTCTCTGTCGCACTCACGGCCGCCGGGGTTATGACAGCGCCCCGTGTGATCTATCACCGGTTTATACCCCTCGGCCGCACAGGAAGCGGGGATGTTTTACGCTCGCCGCTGCTGCCGCCGCCCAAACAGTTCGGGTCGGGAGGGTCACACGGCCGCCGGACCCGGAATCAGATATCGGAATCGCCGAGGGGTGAGCGGCCGAGGCGACCGACCACAAAAACGTCGTCGAGGGGTGCGTTCGTACTGCATTTTTCAGATGTCGTTTTGTAATGGTCGCCTCATTTTAAAATTTATCTTCAGCTTATTCTGTTATAATGGTAATCTAACCAAACCATTTTCCTCTCTTATTAATGTGGTATTATTTTTTTTACTATTATGACTATTTTTATTTTTAATGTTATTATTATCATCATTATTGTTACGTTTTTGTAATTTCGGTACTTTGCAAATCGTCCCGGAGGGCCTGGCCGCGTTGCGGTGTGCATTATGGCGCGGCCCGTAAATCGTCGCGGGAGTCGAAGACCGGCAGAGAGGCGCATTAGGGCCGACTTGCGCCGCGCATAACCAATGCGCTGGCTGCTGCTGGCTGCTGCTGTTGCTACCCGGCGGACCCGGCGGCCGTGGACCATTTAAAATTCCCGCCGCGCACCGCGATACTATCGAAACGAGAGGGCGAGATATGCGATGCAGAAAGAGAGAGAGAGGGGGGGGGGGGGAGTTGTGTGTGAGAGAGAGAGAGAGAGAGAGAGAGAGAGAGTAGAGAGAGAGAGAGAGAGAGAGAGAGAGAGAGAGAGAGAGGGGTGTAACGATATGAATCGATTACGGGACTGTATCAGTAGGCACGCGACGGGCATCGCAGTATGCGACCGGTTGTGACCGCCAGAGGAGCGGATCGGGGTGATAAGGCCGAGGCGATGCCTTCGCTTATCTGCTCTGACCTGTAGGAGACGTGTAGGAGACGTGGAGGAGACGTGTAGGAGACGTGTAGGAGACGTGTAGGAGACGTGTAGGAGACCTGCGGCAGCGAACTCACCCGAAGCCGTTGCTGGTGACGGGCGAGCCGACGGGGGAGCTGGAGGAGGAGGTGGGCGTGACGGGCCGGCCCTGGGAGCTGGCCGACGAGGGCGGCCGGGCGACGGCCCGCGCGCGCCCCGCCTCCGCCTGCGCCGCCAGCACGCCCAGCCGCTCCAGGTCCTCGTCGCGGAGGCTGGGGAACACGGGGTACTTGTCCAGCTCCAGCGGCGGCCCGTCATCCTCCTTGGCCGGCAGCTGCACGGGCTGTTCGGGCCCTGGAAAAGAGAGGTCGACAGACCCTTACAAACTCAGATCTAAAACAAAACTTCGCGGTGGTTGTGTGTTGAAAAAAAAATCGTTCTGGCAAGTAATCATTTTGCTTGAATTTTTGTCGCTCTGTCCTCGTCACGCATCATGGAGCGTGCCTGAGTGGGGAGGGCCGCGGACTGATACCGCACACCTTCCGCCCCGAATTATCCGTGTCCGGTTTCTGTCATGCAGATCCTCACGTCTGCATACACCTGGCTGCGGCAGCCTTGCGTTACGTTACACGGCAGCAGGGAGCCGGCCGGGCCGAGCCGGGGCAGGTCAGTAACTCATCGGGCTGCACCGCGCCCCGCGGTACCGCTCGTGCCGACACGGATGACTCGCAGCTTTGGCGACCTTAATTATTCGCAAGTCAATGACGGCGTGCGATGTGCGATCGCCGCGAGAGAGAAAGAGAGAGAGAGAGAGAGGCTAAAGAAATGAAATTGGCAACGGCCGACTCGACACGACCTGACCCAGCCTTCATTGATACACTCTCGGGAACAGTTCATTATAAAATTGCATCACTCCTTTTAGTCCCTCGTTCTGATCTCGCCCGGAACAATAACAGAAGTGTCCACAGGGCCCGCCCACCATCCTCCGACGGTCACTCGCTTGCCCCGCCACTTGTGGGGCCGAATCGGGAGGTCTGCGTAGAGCGGCGCCTAGCCTGTCGTCAGCGAGACCCGGGGCGCTCTCTATCGAGCCTTAAACAGAATGTAATAAGATGTTTGCAGGCGGAAATACCGACGCGGGGCGGCGGCGGCGGCGGCAAGGCGGCCGTGCGGAGGCGGACAGATATGGTCCCCTGCGGCCGGTCTCCCTGTGGCCGCATGTGTTCCGCTGTGGTCCCCTGCAGTCCCCTGTGGTCCCCTGGAGCCCCTTGTGGTCCCCCGGAGACCCCTCCCCGTGGTCGCCTGTGCACTGTGAGAAACTTCTTTGGAAATTTCAAAACAGTTTGGCATAGAAAATTTCCAGATCATTGTTTGGAAATTTCCAAAAATAAGTTTGGATATTTTTCCACAAAAAAAAATGGAAACAGGATTTTTGTGGATAGAACAGTTATTAATAGTACGGAAATCAAATAAAACGTGTTGAAAACATATTATGGACCTATAGAGTCCCCCCCCCCCCCCGGACTAGACAGCGCTGGACGTTTCCATGCCGGGGCTTAGTCTTGTCTCGCGATCCATATTGCGTTTCCTTCTTTTGCTCTGCGGTTCTCTGCGTCCGCGGCGGAAGTGTCTGCTGTGCGGGAAGGACGGGACGCTGCTGCTGCAGCGGTGGTAGCGGCAGCGGCGGCAGCAGCGGCAGCCACTGGCGGCCGTGCCCGGCCATGCGGCTCCGCCTCGAATCAGCCGACACCATCAGTCACGACAAGAGCAGCCTCCACCTGCTGCGCGCACAGATTTAAATTGAAAACGGAAAAGAAATCAAAGTGGTCGGCTCAATTTGAGTCAAGCATGGCGCTTGGCTTGGTGCGATTTTAATTTTCAACGCTTACTACCAACACTTCTGTCTGTGTCCGTTTTTTTTATAGTGCACGTATTTACTATTTTTAACAGGTTCTTAATTTTATTGTTACGATGTACACAACTGCTCAAGGCACATGATTAGTCACGAACAAAATACAAGCTCGTTCTTTCTATCACCTTTTTTTAAAATGTCGACAACGGCCGGGTCAAGATGAAGATGCACATATGGCCACGGGCTAGGAGAAGAATAGCGAGGCGAGGACCTCTCGAGTTTTGTTTCTTTCGAACAACAAAAGCCCTCGATAAAAAGAAACGAGGCTCGGTGCGTGCACGCCGGTGTCATGAACTGTCGTGACAATGGCGCTTGACCCTTCGCTGCCGTCATGACATGCCCATGGCACCATAGTCATTGACAGACACTGTCAGGGGAAAGACTTCCCATCGGTCTCAGCTCAGACAAGGTAGCGAACCGATGGAAAATTTCATGTCACATATGCTGGTGATGCTCGTGAGTTTGTTGCCTCTTCACATTTGTTTTTCATTTTCGACGAGTGCAGCCTTAAGACAATTAAATACATGGGCAGGTTAGGTTAGCCAGGTCACGTGGCATGTGGACGGCTCGCAATAGGCAACCTTTGGCAGCGCGTTGGCAGCCTGTTGACAGCCTGTTGACAGCTTGTGGCAGCTGTCGCCGGCTGACAGTCCGGCGCGGGGCGCGGGCGGCGCTATCGCTGCCGTCCTCAAGAGCGGCGCCGTAAAGAGCTCGTCGGAGGCTCCACGCCGGTACAATTGATTTATTGAACCGAGTCGCAAAGTTGGCCGCGGGCCCCGGCTCGGCTCGGCGCCGTGTGGGGCTCGACGCAGAGGCTCGGCTCGGCTCGACTTGTGCTCGGCTCGGCCCGGCCGGGCCGGCGGCGCGTCTCGGCCTAGAAGAGGCAGGCCATCTAAGGACCGGTCGCTTCCATTGGAACTCGAGCGAGCCGTGGCGACACCGTGATCGCAATGACCATTCGGGTCCGTGGCGGCTCATGTCACAGACCGGCGGCACAGCCGGCCCCCGTGTGCCGTGGGAAACACACCAGGGGAGGGGCAAAGGGCCATGAGCTCTGTGTCTAGCAGTTTAGCGGATGTGCCTAACTGTACTCCTCCCAGTGCGGCGTGTGCCCCCGGCTGCTGTTCCGAATCTGGTCCGAATCAGCCAGGGCGACAGAGTGACGCAGCAGGCCGCTCCATTTCTTCTTCACCGATCGCGCAGTCCGAAGACAACACCGCCGACCGCGTCACTCGCGGCTCGGCGGGTGTGTGAAGGGTTATGTATGTGTGTGTGTGTGTGTGTGTGTGGTGGTCAGTACACTGAAACATGCATGAGTCCGCGCGGCAGAGCGGCGGGCGACACGTGGGGCGCGACACGTGTCGTCAGCGGGCCGCCGCGGGCCGCCTCTATCGGACTACGGATATCTTGACCGCCACCCGACACCTCGCGGACGAAACCGCGCGACCATGACTGAAGCCTAAGTACGACACCTCCCAAGTGACAAAAAAAAATATTATAATTGTTTGTTTAATTCCGTCTTTTTGGTGTGTACGTGAATTGATTGTGCTCGGGCCCTGCGGTGCACCCTGCCGTCAACACAGTTGAGTGAAGCTCTGCGCTGCTTTTGGGTTTCGGCGGGTCTGGAAATAAACGACGGAGCCGACAAAAGTTAGCAACCGACGCCATCAGCAGCAGTGCAGTCGCAGCCGCTGCCGCCGCAGCAGCTACCGCCGCAACCACCGCAGCCACCGCCGCCGCCGCTGCTGCTGCCACCGCCCCCAGAAATAAAAGGCATGTCCGCCGAATCTGACCGGTTGTCGGGTTGTAAGCGCGTCCGAGTAGTAGGACGACGGTGCGGATGGAGAGGGGAGAGGAGGGGGAGCGAGAGGAGGAGAGACAGAGCGATGGGAGGAGGCGTCTGAAACAGCAGGAACGAGAGAGAGAGAGAGAGAGAGAGAGAGCGACAGGCAGGGCGTTCGCCTCATTAAGACAGTCTGATCCAGGAGTAATGAAGTGGCCCGGGCTATCTGATATGATTACTTGGCGGAACTGGGTCGCAGTGACAGAGTGAGAGGGAGAGAGAGGGAGTGAGGGAGAGAGAGTGAGGGGGGGGGGGGGGCGGTGATAAAGTGGACGAGTGAGGGAGAGAGGACGGGGTGGACAACTCACTTGGGGCCCCCAAACCCCTCCTGGGCGCATGTGCCTACCGACAGTCGCAGGTCCAGCCCCCCCCTCCCCCATTTTGACTTTTTTATTCACATTGCTGGTTATATTTTTTTGCAGTGTGTCACCGCAACCGTCCCGATTTTCATCCCATTCGTCGGCCGCTTCTGCTATTCCCAGCGCCATGCGCGGAGATGTGCGGAGCGTTGCGGAGCGGATGTCGTGTTGTTTGTGTTTGTGTGATTCCCGCGGCGTGCATAATGACTGGGCGTTGCAGCGGCGCCCCCTGCCGGCTCTCCCCGGCACTCCAGGCCACCTCCGGGGGCCGTCCGTAAAGCACGTCACGCGGATATAGCGGCAGCCCCACTGCGGCAGCAGCCACAGCCGCTGTACCCGCCGCCGCCGCCGCCGCCGCCGCCGCCACCGCAACGTCAGCCGCAACAACAACACATAGCGCGGCAGAGCCGCATCGGCAAGGTCGAAACCATCAAACGACGAAACACTCAGCTGGTCGCCCTCCCATGGACCTGCCACAGGCCCAACACGGGCCACGGACCACGGACTGAAGAGAGAGAGAGAGAGAGAGAGAGAGAGAGAGAGAGAGAGAGAGAGGCGGGTCCTTGCGGCCCACTGCCCTTACCAGCAGCTGTTTCGCTCTGCTGACCGTCATTTAGCGACACGGAGAGGACCTGTGTATAAAACGGCAATCGGATAGGTACAGACGGACGGAGCGATAGAATGTGTAAGCGTGAGACAGTGAGGCAGAGAGAGAGAGAGAGAGAGAGAGAGAGAGAGAGAGAGAGAGAGAGAGAGAGAAAGAGAAGAGATGGAAAGGGGGAAGGGGGGGGGGGGGGGGGCACTAAATCCTTTTGGATATTTTTGTGCATAGTTCAGCACAAAGTGAATCATACGGATGCTTCTATGCAAATTTTAATGCGTAATTTCGCACCAAAAAAAAAACCGTACTTTATCACTACTTTACTACGCACTAAAATGTGCATGGGAGTGTGCGTAAGAGGGTCCGTGTGCTTAACTTTTGTGTCGCGAGAGAAGATGATATAAGAGCCGTATTGGCTGCCGCGGTGGACTTCCGGCACCGCGACGATGTACGGATAGGAATTGCCTCGCGGGGTCTCGATAGTATGGGAATGGACTTGACCGCTACCGACCAGCTGGGCATAGAAATCGTCGTGCATCCCGGTCGTGCGTCGATGTATGTGTGTGTGTGAGCGTGTGTGTGAGAGAGTGTGTATGTGTGTGTGACCCCGTCTGTGTCTGGGTGGGCCACAAAAGGAAAGTTTTTCGCCCCGTGGTTTTATTGGGGAAAGTTATTGCTTTCCTTGGCTACCCCTGGAGAAGAAGGCGGCTGGTCCGTTTGTGTGTGTGTGCGTGTGTGTGTGAGTGTGTGTGTGTGCTTGTGGGGGCTCCGCAAAGATGTCCGGGGTCGCGACGGATGAGAGGGGGGGGGGGGCAGACAGACGGGGGCGCCTCTGTGCTATTGTTTCGACCCTCTCGCTCCCACACGACACCATCCTGCTCACACACAGCGTGCCCTCAGAGGGGTGTAAACGGCAACTTGACGCGATATCTGTGTGTGTGAGAGAGAGGGAGAGACAGAGTGAGCAAGAGAGAGAGAGAGAACGAGAGAGAGAGAGAGAAAGGCAGAGAGGGAAGAAAAGAGGGAGGGGCGAAAAGAATTGCAATTTTAATAAATTATTTCAATATAATCCAGAGGAGGCAATAAAGACATGATTCGTCGACTATTTTGTTAAATAAAAACTCGTATAAAAAATGATGGAGGCGTCAGCGAATGTCCTTTTGAACCGCTTCTATTTCCCTCGGTCCCTCGGTGAGGATGGGGTGCCCGGGAGGTGGGCAGGCCCGCGCTGCCTCCGTGTCGGGCGGGGTTGCCTACCCCGGCTTCCGTGGGCGCTGTGGCCCGGCTGTGGGCCGGCTGTGGCCCCGGCCGTGGCGGCATCATCAGCGCTGCCACATCACCCTGCGCTCCGTCTCCCTCCCTCCGCCTCCTTCCGTCTTGTTCTCTCCGTCTGACACCGTAACTTATGTCCCTCTCCCGCACATTAATTCCCCTCGGACCGAACGGACCGACAGGGCCCATCTGACAGACGGGATCAGCTCGGCCCCAGGGGCCGGGCCTGGCGTGTGTGTGTGTGTGCGCGCGTGGGCTGAGACTAGCGGTAGGACCAGGGGGGCCGTCCGTAAACCACGTAACGACTGCCGAGCAGCCTGGGACCAGCCTTTGGTTCCTCGGAGAGTGTTATCCGGGCTCCGCCGTGGCCGGCGCTGGCAGGGTTTTGAACGCCAAGAGGTCCCCTGTTTCCTGCAAGTGCGGGCTGCTGGGCAATGGCCCCGCCCGCGACCGGGGCTCAGTGGTGAGTGGGAGGGGGGGGGGGGTCTTATGTCTACAAGAACGTAGCGCACATAGCACAAGCCGACTCGAGAGGGATCGGGGGAGGGGGGGGGGGGAGGGAGGGCGTGTCGCCAAATTGAAACAAGTGAGCAATTGGCGTGGCGAACAGTGCACAACGGCAGCGGCATCCCCACGCACACGCACACGCACACACACACACACACACACTTGGCACGGAGGGATGAGGGCGGGCCGGAGGAGGGGGTGGGGGAAGCTGTCCGTCGGTGCGGCTTAGCCCAGCCAGCCCCCCCCCCCCCCCCCCCCCTCTCGCGGAGCTTCTTCTAAAAGGCGCTATGACTACACTGCGAACTTGGGTAACGGTGCGAGTGGGACAGAGACAGGGCACCGCTCTTCTGTCTCTGTCGCTCTCGCAGCTGCGTGCGCGTGAAATCGTGGAGCACCACAAAGGCCGTTGCGTTGCTGCCGATACGCGATACGCCGTCGCCGCCGCCGCCACCGTTTCTCTGGCAAATTGAAAAGAAGTAGCAGCGGTAGTGGTGGCGGTAGTGTTCCCCCCCTCCTCCCTCCTCCTCTCCGACGGACTGTCGATCGGATCGAACCGGTTTCACTGCGGAACTATATATCGAGTCAACTGGACCTCTCGGCGCGTGGAGCCGACGGCGGCGGGCGTTCATTCATTCCTGGATGAATGGGAGACACGCGGCCGCCCGCCGCCCGCCGCCCGCTCCTTGTCGCCACACGAGGGAGATGGAGACAGACAGAGAGGCAGGATGGGGGAGAGAGATAGAGGCAGACAGAGACGGGCAGACGGACATGCAGAGACAGAGTGAGTATATATATTCCAGGAAAATTCCAGGATATTCCAGAAAATTATAAACGTCAACTCCCATACAAGGAGTCGGGGGGGGGGGGGGGGCACTGTGCGCAGCTCCCCACCACGTGTCTACTGGCTCTCTAACTGGCGTCTATTCCCTATCTTCCTTCTATCCTTTAGTGAATAGCCAGCATAGCCGCTTGCTAGGCGTCCATTCCTTCCATACATCATTTGGTCTCTCTCTCTCTCCCCTCTCTCTCTCTCTCTCTCTCTCTCTCTCTCTCTCTCTCTCTGCGTGCTTCGGTGTGAGGATGTGTGTGTGTGTGTGTGGCGCTGTCGTTCTGTCTCCTCAGACTACTACCAGGCTCACATCAGGCGGGGGGCTTGTCTGGAGCACGGGGATCCAGTACTCTCTTGTGCGCAAAGCCTCCTGTCAGGGCACCGCTCCCTCCTCCCCTCCCCTCCCTCCCTCCCCTCCCTTCCCTCCTCTCCATCCCCTCCTCTCCCTCCCCTCCCCTCCCTCCTCTCCTTCCTCCCTGTGCTCCCTCCCCTCCCTCCTCGTCCTCCTTACTGTCCTTCCATCCCTTTGTAGTAGTCTTCCGGATTGATATTGTCCTCGATCCTCAATTTTTCATTTTTTTTCCACCCGCGCTTGGTATATATATATATATATATATGACAGAAGCTCTTCAAGCACTGAGCGGCGTCTCTGTCTGTCTGCCTGTCTGTCTCCGTCCTCAGCCCTCCTCAATGCACTTCCTATATACTCACACGGCTTGCGCCGAGGCCCCCGCATCCCTGGTGACTCATTCCCTGCCCCCCCCCCCCCCCTCCTCCCTCTCCCCCATCCCCTCCCTTTCCATCCTTCCTTTGCGTGCAAAGGGAGGGGCCGCAGGGGGCGGGGCCGGGCGGGGCCGGGCGGGGCCGGCTAGGTGGTGACATACCCACATAGCGTCAGACCAGATTCGAGCTTCCAATTCAGCGTGTGTGGGGCGGCGGCGGGGGCGGCACCGGCGGGAAGCCATCGCCGGAATTGAGTCCCCGCGCACCCACACACACACACACACACACATGGACACACACGCACACCCACGCACGTACGCACACACACACACACGCACGTTCGCACGCTGCCAGGCATAATAAAGGGCCGGAGCGGAGCGTTCCCCGTCACACCCTATTCCCTGCGCGCGCCACAGAATCGCGCCACTTTAGTCCAGAGAAAAGACGGTGGCGGGGAATACACCCCCGGCACCCCCCAACCCCCTCCTTCCCCCTGGGGCCCCCTGTTCCACCCCCTCCCCGCCGCGTCCCTTTGGCGCTGCTCGCACCGGATCGGCGCTCCGCCGCCACCAACACGAAAGGCAATCACCCCTAATTGACGCTTTATGCAAGGCGGTCGGGGAGGACATCAAAGTGTCGGCGCCGCCGGGAGCCAAACCCGGACCCCGGCGGCCCGCGGCCCGACAACCCGCCACGCGCCGCCACGCGCCGCCACGCGCCGCCACGCGCCGCCACGCGCCGCCACGCGCCGCCACGCGCCGCCACGCGCCGCCACGCGCCGCCACGCGCCGCCACGCGCCGCCACGCGCCGCCACGCGCCGCGCCGTGCTCCAGCCAGGCTGCAGCACTGAGCATCCACAACACAAAGTACGCACCGAACGCTTTTAGTTCCGATTCAGTTGATTTCGCCGATTTTTCAGGTGATTCCGCCGATTTTTCAGGTGATCCCGAATTTTTAGTTGATTCAAACATCGACTGTACTAATTCCCCGAGACAAAAAAAAATACCTCGCCGACACGGACAAGGAAAAGAAAGTATAAAATCAAGTAAAGTCGACGCATTTGCAAGGGTCGTTAACACTCCTCTCTGAGAATACCGAAGCGGCCTTTGTGCGGCACTGTGTGGACGAGTGCAGAAGACACACAAAAAGGGAGCGAGTGCGAGAGAAGCGAGAAGAGAAAGAGAGAGAGAGACATATATAGAGAGAAAGGAGGTAGGGAAGGGAAATGGCGATATTGAATCGAGACACGCAAATCGATTCGATTCATAAGCCGCGAATACTTTACGATTGCCCTTCACGCCGCTGAGCCAAGCCGCACGCATTACACGGGTGCGGTAGAGAGCGAAAGAGGAAGAGAGGGAGAGAGAGAGAGAGAGAGAGAGAGAGAGAGAGAGAGAGAGAGAGAGAGAGAGAGAGAGAGAGAGAGAGAAGAGGGGGAAGGGGGCGAACAGAGGAGGGGTGGGGATGAGCCGGGTGGCGAAGAGAGTCGGCGTAATTTTGGCGAAAACCAAAGGCAACTCGCTGGCCCCCGGATGCCCCCTCCACATCCGCCCCTCCCTCCGTGCCCCTCCCGCCTGGCCTGCCACTCCTGCCCGCACCCATTGCACCATCACACAAAGTGCATCCGCGGCAGCGCGGTGCGGGCAGATAAATACTGCGAGAATAGAGACAGAGAGAGGTCTGAAAATGTGCCGAGTCAGCGAGAGAGACAGAGAGAGGCAGATAGAAAGAGAGAGAGAGAAAACACGGAAGGAAATTCAATTCTGATGGCGTGGAGAGCACCTTTCTGTTTGTGCTCAAGGCCCCTCCCCCCTCTTGCCGACAAACACACACACACACACACACACACACACCACACACCTATACACACACACAGCGTTCACTCAATTGGGTTGCGTCGTGTCTGAAATTTCCATGCGGATCGTTGTGAGGTGCGTGACCCTGTCGGACCCTGTCGGACTGTCGGAAGGAGCAGGCCAACGGCGGCGTGTCGCGTCGGCCCAGTAAAACCAAGGAAGCCTACCTCTCTCTCTCTCTCTCTCTCTCTCTCTCTCTCTCTCTCTCTCTCTCTCTCTCTCTCTCTCTCTCTCTCTCTCTCTCTCTCTCTCTCTCTCTCTCTCCCTCTCTCTCTCTCTCTCTCTCTCTCTCTCTCTGCGGCACTTAACAGATTATTGTCCCGAACAACAGATTGCGCAGAGAACAGCCGGGTCGGCCGGCCGGCTGCACGCTATACTACAAAGCCTCACCAGGAAGCTTATTTTCGGCCAGAACCTCCATTTCAAAACAACAAAAAAAAACACTAATAAAAGATGATTTTATTTTTTGAAAAGCTACCGGATCATTACCAATTAAATTACTTGTTCGAGAAAATTCCGACCTGAACCGTCTAGTTAATAGTTGCGGCGGTGAAGGTCGCGGTTTGTTTAGTTTCGGTAGACGCTGTGATGGACCGCCCCCCGCAGGCGGGGGCGGCGCGGGGGGCGGCGCGGGGGGCGGCGGGGGGGGCGGCGGCGCGGGGGCGGCCACCCCAGCGAGCCTCCGGCGCGGGCGGCTCGGCGGCGGCAGCGTTTGGCTAGCCGGGCAGGTCCACAAACTTTAGTGCCCCGTTTGCGGTACGGGAAGGCGCTGACGCCGCGCGAGCCGGCAGTCGTGCACACACACACACACACACACACACACACACACACACACACACACACACGTAGGCAGTAATATCTGTGCACATTCCGCCGCAAAAGCTTTCGTCTCCGGGGATCCCCTTTTCTATCAGAGTGCTTCACGAAGTACAGCCGCTACTGCGCGCGTCTTCACCATATGCAATTACCTCGCAGCAGAAAAAAAGTTTCTTTTTTTTTTAAACTATTCAAAAAAGTGATGGTAATTAATGAATTAATGAAGTGCCTCTGCACAGAAACGAAGGTAGCTGCTGTCATAAATGAGAGGGAGAGGAGGGGGAGAGAGACGAGGGAGAGAGAGAGAGAGAGAGAGAGAGAGAGAGAGGAGAGAGAGAGAGCATTCCGAGGCCCGTCTTATCACCTTTTATCAGAGCCCAGCTCCCGCCGGGCGACAGACCTCGTCAAAAGGCCGGCTCCGTCTGGGAGCCCGGCCCGACGGTACAAAGTAACATCGATGTGTCTGACATTGGCGCGCTTACATAGCAGCGCACGCGCCTGTGTGTGTGTGTGTGTGTGTGTGTGTGTGTGTGCGCGCCTCGCAGACAGCGATTACCAACACCCAGTGTGGGACAGTCTCAACCATTATTCTTGTTTTATTCGCCGTTCAAAAGCACGAATGAAGCAAGGACTCGAAGCACTAATAAAAGTCTGCGAAGAAAAAGCACTTCGTATTGCAAAAAAAACCTGCCTATGTATTACGTATTGTGTACGTATGTATTCTGTATTACGAACTTTCTGACGTTTGCGATGCTAAGTAAAAGTTCGCGCCTTACGAAAGAAATACTGCAAGCCTACAGAGAGGAGCTTCGCATACGAGCTATTTTCTTCGCGAGTTACAAGCCAATACTTTGCATTACAAAGAAAACACGGATGCGCGCACTAGAATGCTGCAGTTTTATATCCGCACAAGCATTCGCGGGTGAGGTGCGACAAGTGGAGCGCGCAGTGTGGGTTTGTGGGTTAGTGTCGGCCGCTTCCCTCTGCACTGCTGCCTGCTCCACCCCGCGCACCCCTGCCCCGGAGACGAGAGCCACCCTCCCGCGGGGAGGGGGGGGGGGAGGGGGTGCTGCTGGGGGTGCCGGGGGGGGGGGGGGGGGGGGGGGGGAGAGGGCGGCGGTCGCCTCTCAACAGGTGCCCGCTGTCGGACGACTCACCTTCCAGCATCGCGTATCCAGGTGAGTTATTATTAATCCAAAAGAAGTGCAGGGGACGGGCCTCTCTATGCGGCCTGCTGCGGGGAATCACACACACACACACACACACACACACACACACACGCACACGCGCGAACACTGACACGCGCCACGAAACCAGCAGCCCGAACGCGACTTCGCTACGGCGCACGCCTCGGCTCGCGGCTCGTCCGGAACCCTACACTCTCGGCTCGTCAGACCACCGGGCCAGACGGTCACCGGCGCACTGGCTGAGTGAGTCTGCACTGACTTGGCCGCCGCCCCGCCCCGCCCCGCCCCGCCCCGCGCTGCTCCGCGGCCCCGCCACACGGCCCCGCCGGCCCCAGCGGCCGCCAGCGGGGCCGCGGCGGCCCGCGCGCGCTGCCCGTGGCCTGGGCTGCCCGGCCTGCACTCCCCCCCCCTCCCCCCCTCCCTCCCCCCCCCCCCTCCCCCCCCCTCCCCCCCCCCCCCCCCCCCCCCCCCCCCCCCCCCCCCCCGCGGCGGGATGGATGCAAGTATCAGTGTAGTCAGCGATGCACGCAGTTACTGCCGAGTTAACGGCCGTGTTGTCGAACCCGTGGAGGAAGGAGAGAGAGAGAGAGAGAGAGAGAGAGAGAGAGAGAGAGAGAGAGAGAGAGAGGACGGGGGGGGGGGGGGGGACGAAAACGACATGATCTGTGCCGCGTCGCATGTGTTTGCCGACGTGTGACGGCGCCGCGTCTTAAATCACCAGCAGTGTTGCCAGAGAAGTGGGCGGAAAGCTGCCCAAACACACAAGGTGATTGTGCCCACGCCCTTGCCCTGCCTGCCAAGGCAACACCCCGCCACGACTGTCATTAAGTCGCCTATGTCAGGTAGGTAACATCTTTTGCACCTTGAGCGTTCGGACGCCTGGCCACTTTTATACCGTGACGCCGAGCGCCTGCACTTGGCCGGGTAGGCCAGCCCGCTCGACACGCGTGCGTGCATGTGGCCAGGTTTGCCTACCCTGCAGGCGCTGAAGTGGGTCGTCGGAATGTTTCCGCAGCATCATCAGTTCTTGTAGTACGATTTCCACGTACTGTCATCCACGGTGAGCCGTGAGCCACCTTTAAAAAAATCTCTCTCAGTGATACTAGCTGGCACATTTTTAGAAGAAAATGTGTTTGTTTTTGCAGTGTTGGCCTCTCCGTAACGCCACCTGTCCAAAACATGACGGGTCCTCACTGCTAAGCGGTGTCAAGGAGTTTACTGAAGGGTACAGCAACAGCTTGCCGCGCTGTATTCGACTCGTCCTGTGTGTGTGTGTGTGTGTGTTGGCGCGCGTGTGTGTATGGATCCTTAATGACAGGCGGAAGATGTCAATCAAACGCCCGGCTGAGAATGGCGCACAGAGCGCAATGGACCTAGCATTTGGTCCGATTTATCCGTCTGGCAGTCAATGTTAGAGGAGAATAGAGGAGGTGGAGCGAGCGAGAGCGAGAGAGAGAGAGAGAGAGGTGAAAGGAAGTAAATGTACATATATACGTACGAATCAGATGAAGAGCAAACGCGGAGCGGAGTGCAGGTATGAGGGAGCGAAAGGGAAAAGGTGAGAGTGAGAAAGAGGCAGAGTCTCAATACGTGTGTGTGTGTGCGAGACAGAGAGAGACTGTAATTTAATTGACCGTACTCGTAATTCGCGTCCCATAACATGCTCCCGAGGCTAACCACTTTACCCGAGCCGCATCCCCGCCCGTGGAAAGTAAAGTGGCTGACATGGCCGCATGGCCGCCTGGCCGCGGCACAGAAGGGAGCCGTGCCTTTGGTACGATGCCTGCCGTTGTGTGCGTCGTGGCCTGGTCACCGGAGCGTTGCCCGCCATCGTAGCCGCCGGACTCTCTCTCTCTCTCTCTCTCTCTCTCTCTCTCTCTCTCTCTCTCTCTCTCTCTCTCTCTCTCTCCCTCTCGCTCTCTTCCCGCCCCCACAGCCCCTGCCTCGGCTGCTGTCCGCGGGAGGACTCGTGTCACCGCCTTCTCGCACTGACGGGCGACGCTGCTAAAATGTAAGCGACGACGACGTCCCGCGCCGAAAGTTATGACAATCTCGGCGCGGCGCGCGGCGCGCATGTATATTCAGCAGCCGTCTTATTTCTCATACCCAGCCGCCGTGCCGCCGAGCTGCCGCGCCTGCTGACTTACTGCTATGAATAGCTCCTCGCCATCGACTCGGGCGCGATCTGACGGCCGGGAATGGGGACATCCTGTACACGCAGGGCCCGGCAGCGGTGCGGGCAAACCGGCCCAGAAACAGGCTGTCCCGGCCCTCCGTCAAACGCGACGCCCTCCCCCATCTGTTCCGTCGTTATGAAAAATTAAACCTGCGGCCGGGCTGTCGCGAGCACGCGATTTTCTCATGCATCTCCGAGGATTCGTTTTGCGACTCTGTTTGTTTTTGTGCGTCCGTCGCTGAGGTACTCCTCTGTCGAGGGTAGGGACTGCCATCGATGTGACACAGGGTGGTGTGGGGGCGGGGGGCGGGCGGCGGCGGCGGCGGCGGCGGCGGCGGGGACTCCGCTGTTTCGGCATGTCACCGCGGACCTTGTCGTGTTATGGCCCCCGGCCCGGACTACTTTGTTGCAGCGGGGAGGAGCATATGCCTGCCGTAACTACGGCTGCGTCACACTCCCGGTGGGACGAGTAATGAGGGTCTGCGTGCGTGCGACAGAGACGGGAACAGGGGAAGTGGGGTGGGAGAGAGAGAGAGAGAGGGGGGGGGGGGAGAGAGAGGGAGAGAGGGAGAGAGGGGAGAGGGGAGAGAGAGAGAAAGGGAAAGGGAGACAGGGAGAGAGACAGAGAGAGAAACAGAGAGAGAGAGACAGAGAGAGGAGCGCAGACATTGGATTTGAAAAGAGCATCGGTCGAACCGTTGAAGTGTAGAGAAATATACAAATAATTATTCTGCAAGTGTTCCGGAGGTGGCGAAGGGCGAACGCCTTGACTGCTCGGGGCCCGGGGCCCTCGGCCCGTGGCCCGTGGCGGGCGGGCTCGGGCACGGCGAGCCCCGCCCCCGGCCTCGCGGCCTAGGCCACCCATCCGACAGCAGACTGATGCGGAAAGCCCACCTCCTAAAGCTGCGCGCTGCGCGCCCCCGAGGCGGGGACTTGTGGGGGGAGTGGGGGGAAGGCCGGAGGAGGGGGGGGGGGGGGGGAGGGGCAAGAGCGCTTTGCCGCGCAAGAGAGACGTGAAACTTTGTAGTCCCCGACGGGGACCAAATCCGGCGAGGCGCGCGGCGGGAGAGGCGGCGCGGGCCGCGGCGGGCGGCGGCAGGCGGCGGCTCTGTTCGACGGCCTCCTGATGGCCGCCGTCAAAGCCGGCCTCCGCGGCCATCTGCCACTGCCACCCGCACCGGGGGGCCCGGAGGCGGAGCTCCGCGGAGGCGCGGCGGCGGCAGAGCGGCGGCCGTCCCCAAGACCGCCTGCATCGAATTTCAACATTCCAGTTTCTCCCCAAGTTTGTCCAAAATTTTGAAGTAAGCTGTCCCAAAACTCAAAATTTAACTAAAAAGATTCATGTATCGACTGTTTTACTTTTGATGTTTAATCTCTCACCAATACTCCCAGCTATATTTCTCCCCTCGGGGAGTGGTTGTGGTGGAGGGGTGGAGCATGGGAGGAACGGAAAACGCACACGGCGAAATTAGTGTCTTTATTTGCATTTTTTTATCTTTGTGATAACGACACGATAGTGGTAATAAATAAAAGCGTCCGTGGTGCACTGTGCGTGTGTGTGTGTGTCCTGTGCGCCCTCACACGCTGTTGAGCTTGCGCCGGTAGTTGGTCTGGTAGTCGAAGGCGGCGGCGTGGCCGACGGCCACCCCCTGGAAGGAGCGGCGCATGGAGGCGGACCGGGGCGCGCCGAGGCCGGCGGCGAACCCCTCCGCGGCCTCCGCGCCGTCCGGCCCCGCCGCCAGGCCCGCCGCCACCACCGTGTCCGCCGACACCGTGTCCCCGGACAGCGCCGACGTCCGGGACGCGGCCGACGTGGACGTGGAGGCCGCGCCCAGGAGCACGACGGCGGCGGGCGGCGCGGACGGCCCGATCGAGTCCTCCGGGACGAGCGTGGCCCGGGAGCCCCGGCCGCTGGCGCAGGCGCAGGCGTGGCCCTCGTCGCACGCCGACTCGCAGTGCGAGTGTCTGTTGTTCCGTAAACTGGAACAGGGCAGATATGGCGTGAGCGTAAGCGCGGCGGCTGCTTTACGACGTCACCGGAGCGGCAGAGGGCCGGAATGAAAGACCGACCTGGTCCCTCGTTCCCGGCGGCCCTCAACGCGGCAGACCCGCTGCTTGAGCCGCGCCGTCTGCCCCGCCAGCTCCGCCACCGCCTGGTTCAGGCGCAGCTTCATGTCCTCCAGAGATCCGTCTGCAACACAGTCGGCACCGTGAGTGGCGGGCCCCCGCACCGCCGCCGCCGCCGCCGGGGCTCGGCACGCCGCGCACGCCGCGCACTCACCCAGCCTGAGCACGCGCTCCGCCAGCGTCTCCTGCTCCTTCTTGGCCTTCTCGAAGGCCTCCTCGTCCAGCAGCCGGTCCTTGCGCAGCAGCTGGCAGCCGCGCTCCAGCAGCGAGTGACGCGCGTCCGGGTAGTCGGCCAGCGCCGCCCACAGGTCGCTCTTGGAGAGGCAGAACAGGTCCGAGTAGCCCAGCGACCGCACGTTGGCCGTCCGCCGGTTGCCCGTCTTGTTCCCCGCGATCTCCAGCACGCTCACCTGGACAGGGAACATTTTAAGCTCAAAACTGATGAGGTTTGACGGTTTGAATTGTGGTGTGGTTGGCGCCACGCCGCCGCACGCACCTCGCCGAACACAGAGCCGGGCCCTAGCCGCGCCAGCACCACGGACCCGTCGTCGGCCACCACCGAGAGGCGGCCGCGCTTGACGATGTACAGCTCCTTGCCGACGTCCCCCTTCCGGCAGATGTAGTCCCCCGGGCTGAAGACCTGCAGCCGTAGCTTGAGGACCAGCTCCTCCAGCAGGCCGGGCTCGCAGTCCTGGAAGATCTCGACCTGCTTGAGCGTGTCCAGGTGCACGTGGATGGCGATCTCTGCCTTGAGCTTGTCCGGCAGCGCGGCCAGCACCCTCTCCTCGTCCAGGGCCTGCGGGGAGGGGAGCAGGGTTACACACAAGCCGTTACCCAAAACTCAAGATTTTGGCAAATTCATTTCGGCAAAAAAAATTGAAACTAAAAACCAGCAGGCGACCGACCTGCTTGTTGGCCCAGGTGTACGCGAACCAGCGGATGACCCGGGCCTCCAGGTCCTTGGAGACGCGCCGGAACGCCATGTACTGCTTGACGCCGTCCATGCGGTTCTGGAACTCCACCCGGGCCGTGTTCATGTTGCTGATCATGGAGCCGATGTTTCCGACGATGGTGGCGAAGATGAGCACCCCGGCCAGGAAGTCCATCACCACGAACAGGTACTCGAGGTCATTCTCCGGCTGCGGCGTCTCGCCTGGGGGAAAGAAAGTCGCCGGCGTAAAGCAAAAGAAACTGACGACAATCCAGTCGATTTTCTAAGTTTAGACGATGCGACGGTTGAGGTGAACTAACACGAAAAGTCGCACATCGTCAGAACGATTAAATTGTTTTAAGAGAAATTGCACTATTTTAAACTTGAAGAAACGAATTATGACTAAGTTTTAAAAGTGATTCTGGGCGACTTGCCGATGGTGGTGAGGGTGAGGGTGGACCAGTAGAAGCTGTAGATGTACTGCCGGGACAGTGTGATGTTCCGGTCGTCCGGCGCCGTGCTGTTCTTGAGGTTGTACACCCAGTTGTCCGTGCCGAAGCCGATCACGTAGCTGATGTAGAAGTAGAGGCACGCGTTCCAGTGGATCAGCACCAGGATCGCCAGCACCACCTGCAGCACGCCAACAACAACACCCCCGTCCGTGTCAGCGAGGGCGGCGGGGGCGGCGGGGCGCGTGCGTGGCGGCCGAAGCGCCGCTAATCGCGCTGTTTACATGGCGAATTGGCGGATCGGAAGGCGAGGCCGCCGCCGGGGCCCCGCGGGGGGACAGAGGGCGTGTTTAATTGCCACGAAATGGTCCCGGAGCGGCACACCCTCCTGCGGGGTCCTCCTGGCCTGTGCCCCGCCGGGGCCCCCGGATGATAGGATCGGTGAAGCCCACTGTCCCCGCGGCGGCGCCCCTCCGCGTCCTCACAGTCCCCCATGGCGCCCCCGCCCCGCCCTGAGGCAAAGTGGCCCGGCGACAGACCCCGTCATTAAGAGCGGACAATGTCCTCGACGGACACGAAGCAACGGTCAGCCCGTCCCAGGCCCCGGGGAGCACACACACACACACACACACACACACACACACACACACACACACACACACACACACACACACACACACACACACAAACACACATCTCGCCCGCTCGGGACGGCACGCGGCCTAACGAAACGACGCCACGACTGACACTACGTGCACTGTAATGCGGGAAAAATGATGGAAAATTGTAAACAGTGGGGTACCGGTCCCAGTCGTCCGAGCCCGTCACGGGAAAGGGTTTCAGCGAGCTTTCCTTTTATCCTTTTCTCCCCTTTTTATGTGGCGGGTTTATTTTTCTTACGCTGACCGCTGCGCCGCCCGTCGATTCATCAATCACGGCGCCGGCCGCGTTAAGGGAGCCGCTCGTTTGGGGGCCATTAATTAGGGTCGATAAGGGGAAGAAACGGCCCGAGTGATAAGAAAACCGGCCGGCCGGCCGGGATTCGAACCGCCGCCTCTCGGTGCAGAGAATCAGAGACAATGGGAAGGAGAGGCCGCAATGCGGTTTCCAATCCTAACCTTAGAAAGCGTTATAAAAAAAAAATCTGCAGTATTTGCAAGTGCGGCAAAATTGAGAAACGAAGTCGTTGCAGCAAGAGGCTCTGACCTTGCAGATGCGGAAGGCGTTGGGGTAGCCGGTGCGTGTCTCGGTGCGGTCGAAGAACTCGAGCATCCTGGGGAAGCGGAGCAGCCGGTTGACGCGCACCACCACGGGGCACGGCAGCGAGTCCTTGCTGCAGTAGTCGGCCGTGCGCCAGAACAGGTAGGCCACGTCCGTGGGCAGCAGGCTGAGCAGGTCCCAGCGCCAGCGGTGGCTCCGGATGTAGTTGCCGCGCAGCCGCGACGCGTCCGTCACCATCAGGCCCTGCTCCAGGTAGCCTGCGAGCAGCGAGACGTGAGGAAAGTTACCGACGCCGAGCACACGGAGGGAGAAAAAAATATTCCAGCGCCGAAAACCGCTGAGCGGTCCCCGCGCCGGCGACCAGGTTCTACAACGTCCAAAGCAGCTTGACCATTTTATAAACATAAAAATGAGAGCTCCTTAGCGATGACTCGGGTCTTATTTCACACCGTTATGGTCGTCGCAGCTCGACCATTTTCTGTCAGGCGACTAATACGGTCGTTACGCAATCTTCATGAAGTTGCCATAACTAGGACAGGTCGCCAATACACCTCCGACGCAGTCTGATACTCTGTGTGAATCATTTTTGTCAGCAGAAGCAGCCCCCTCTGTGTGTGTGTGTGTGTGTGTGTGTGTGTGTGTGTGTGTGTGTGTGTGTGCGGCTGGGGGGGGGGGGTGTAAACATGTTTGTTCATCCCGGCATGCGAAGGCGGGAGCGGGCTGGCAGGCGTGTTGAAAGACAGTGAAAGGTGAGGCTCCGGTCACGTTCCGCTCTCCCCCTCCCCCCCTCTCCGTCCCCTTCCCCCCTTCTCCTCCCTCTCCTCTCATTTGCGCACAGGGCCATTCCTCGTGTGCGGGGAGGCAAAGAGGAAGGGAAAGAAATATGCGACCGCGAATGCAGAAGCTACTAAGCCCTCATAAAATTATTGACCGCCCCTGGAATGACCAGCGTTCCCCCCGCGAGCAGTTTCAAACCATCCCCCTTCTCTGTCTCTCCCTCTGTCTCCCTCCACTCTCCCTCCCTCTCTCTCCCTCTGTCGGCCGGCGGCGCACGGCCACGCCCTCGGCAAGCACTTGGAGTCAACACAGGTGCTGAAATGTGCCGCTGGCGATGACCACCAAAAGGACGCCGCACCGGGCCCGGGAACTTTCCGATCGGGGTGCGGAGGGAGAGTGAGCGAGAGGGAGAAGGAGAGAGAGGGGGAGGGAGGAGAAGAGAGAGGCGACGAGAAGGGGAAGGGGGGGGGGGAGTAAAGAGAGACTTTGAATTTATGGCGGCTCTTCTACATGGAATAAACAGCCTTAATAATAGGAAAGCTCCCCCCCGCTCCCTTTCGCTCTCTTCGTCTTACAAGCGCGACGGGGAACGTTAGTGCTTGAAAAAAAAAACAGAGCACCCATCGACAGTGTCGGCGGGTCAGTGCGTTGGCACTGGAATTTTCTGTTGATGAAACTAAACCGGGGCACGCCGAGGGGCGGCGGGCGGGAAGCGCCTGCGAACGGCAGGGTAGGCCGACCCGCATGGCGCCGGTGCACGGCGGGGCCGCGGCCGACTGCCCTCCAGGCGGCCTGGTGCCGGGTGCGGACGCAGCGGCAGCGGCTGTGTGCGTCCACACCGCAGGTGTTGCAGGCCGGCCACGCCCCGCCACGCCCCGCCACGCCCCGCCACGCCCCGCCACGCCCCGCGACCGGCGGTCCACACGTCGAAGCCGTCGAAACGTTTCCAAACTAACTATGGAATTGATCCCGCGAACAGCGTCCATTTTGCGATTTCCCCGCGGGCGCTTGCAGCCCGTGGCAGCCTGTGGCTTCCGGCCGATAGGGGTGTGAAAGTTTGCTGTCGTCAGCGCTGCCAACCGCGAGCCGCCCCAGAGTGGCCAACACTACACGAAGTTTGCGGAGCGGCCCCGGAAACCCCGGGCTATTCACTCGCGCGGTGTCGAGTTGTTGGGGCGAAAATTTATTGGCGCGCTTTTATCGGGAGAAGATTAAAGCGCTGAAACTTTGGACCCGGACACCTAGCTGTTTCTGTTACCCGAAAAATTTGAGCAGAAGCTCAGGTATTGCCCATTTAAAAAAAAAAAACTCAAAACGTAATTTCTCAAATGGAGGGGGGCCCTGAAAAGTTTCCTAAAATTTGAGCGACAGTCGACGAGGACTCGGTGTACGAACCTTCGTGGGCGTGGACCACGGTGTCCAGCACGTAGATGAGGTCGGAGGTGATGTCGAACGTCCACCACAGCTTGGTGGGGATGGCCCGGTTCAGCTCCCAGAAGACGGCGCGGCCGATGGTGAAGACCAGGTTGTAGAGCACGGCCAGGCTTACGAACACCAGCCACTGCGGGGCCGAGACAATCATGAGCACGGGAAAGAGAAAACGTCCGCAGTAATGAAGTGGGGGAGAGAGAAAACGAATCGAGTTGGAATGCGCGGGTAAGCAGAAGCTCGGAGTGTAAAGGATTCCGGAAACACGATAAAGAGAGAAACGGCAAGGGAACGCAGAAACCCACGCCGGGACAGCTGGAAAAGGCCATCCCGACACAAAGAGAAAATGTCAGTAAGCGAGAGAGAGAGAGAAGAAAGCTGGAGCTTGCATCTTACTCGGTAGTGCAGCGGCTGCGACGGGTCAAAGGACAGGCTGCGGCTGCGCAGCAGGTCGAAGAGCCCTTCGTTTTGCGCCGACTTGGGGGGCGGCTGGGTGCACTGGTGCAGGGCGGGCGGGGGCGGCGGCTGGGGCTGGCGGAGCCTGTGCGCCCCCGACCCCGCTGCCGCCCCCGCCGCCCCCGCCGCCCCCCCGCCCCCGTCCCGCCCGGGTCCGGACCCGAGGACGCCCAGCCCAGGCGAGCCTGGAATCAGAGAGCAAACACAACAACAACTCACACTGTGAGAAGTACCGTCGGATATTTTTGAAGTAACACAGTTATTGCGCTGCAGAATCGTCCTATCGATTTGTTGGGCTTCCGAAATAATTTGTTGCTCAGTGCAGCACAGGCTGCTCACAGTGGTCACCGCAAACAGGGAGTGTGCTGGCCGGGGCGCGGCGTCCGGGAACAGGCGTCTCACGGCCTGCGGCGGGGTGCCGCCGTGCCCGGCCGTGCCGCCGCCTCCAGCCGATGATCTGATCACGTGATTCATGGGGCCCATCTGTCAGGCTGGCCGCACAGTCCACACAGGCCGCTATGGCGCCACAGTAGCGGCAGCAGCCGGCCCTCCCAGAGCCGGCGTCGAAAATATTTTTCGGATCATCAGACACGATCCGGAACGCTCGGCCGAGCGCTGAGCGCGGCCGGGCGGCCGGCCCCGCCAGCAACCCCGCCAGCAGCCGTGTCGGGCCGCCGGCCGTCGAATTGTCCCCGGCCGGGCGGCTTTGAGGGCTCAAGGGAACGCGCGCGGGCCGCCGAATACAAAGGGACGGCGGAAGGGAGAGGAAAAGAAAGAGAGATGGGGAGACAGAAGGGGAAAGATAGATATGTGGAGAGAGCGGGAGAGAGAGAGGGGGGGGGAGACAGAGAGAGAGTATACAGGGTAAGACAGAGGAAGCAGGGAGTTAGTGAGGCGGCGATCCGACCCCACATAGGTTGTCAGTTGTCACGCTTGCTTGTTACTCCGATTAGAGCACAAGTTTGTTGCCCGCCCCGCCTCCCTCCCCACGCAGATATTACCCCTGCTGCCTGTGTCAACAACAAATTCTCTTTAAACTTTTTATTTTTCTCTCGGCGGTGCTTACCTGGATTGAGGTGGCTACCCTGTGCAGACCCCGCCGGAAGCGGGAGGAAACGCCGCTGGGGCCGCGCTCGGAGGCGGCGTCCTGTTGGACAAGAGGAAACGGTTTCGTTTTTTTTTTAAATGTTTTTGTCTCTCTCATAGGAATGCGTCTGTGGATATAGACAGATTTGAGAGAGGGGGGTACGGGGGGGGGGGGGGGGGGGTCTGACGCGGTCATCTCTGCGGTGAGCACATCGTTGGCGTCAGCATCATGCATGCCGTGTGCGCATACGGGAGGCACTGGCGGGCTCGGCGGGGCGCCTGGCGGGCGGGCCGCGCGCCCGCAGCCGTGCTCAGCGGCGCTGCCTACCGGGCATGGCGCTCGCCTGCGCCGCTGCTGCTACCGGGAGCCGCCGCGCTGGACGTGCCTGCCCCTTTTATTCCCCCGTCCCCCTTCCCCCCGCACCTCTGCTGCCCCCCCCCCCCCCCCCCCGCTTCTCCTCCTCCCCGTCCCGCCCCTCTTCTTGCGCTCTGCCTGCTGAAGCTTCTTCCGAGGGGCAGCTGCCACTATTCCATGACGCGGCAGAGAGAATGATTCTGTACATCGCTGTCCGCCTCGGCGAGTAAGCCCCTGATCCCGGAGCTTTCGGCAGACGCAGCTCGGACCGGCTCGGCTCGTGGGAGGCGGGCGGGAGGGTCACAACTCCGGCGAAAGCAGCCGGGGTGAGCCGATGCTGGGCGCTGCGGTCCACCCGAGCGGCCGGCACTACTTTTCATTTTTATTATTCCTGACCCAGTTTTACAAGTACAACAACAACAACAACAACGGCAGGCAAGGAGGACGGGGGTGGGGGGGGGGGGGGGGGGTAGGGGTTGCTTTGGCAGCAGCCAATAAGCCCCGCATCGTGGGTGGACAGCGAGGCCCGTAGGGGGGAAGGGGGGGGGGGTAGGGGGGGGGGGGGGGGGTAGGGGGGGGGGGGGGGGTTCCACGGGGGCCATAGGTCTGGAGGCTGACGGGCTGACGCCTCTGGCTGCGACTCGACGCGAATTGGGTCCATTAGGCTCGCTGTTCAGCCTCCCTCCCCCCCCCCCCCCTCTTCTCTGTCTCCTTCGAATGCAAATGGCCCACTACCGTGGCCGCAAAGCGGTCCCCCGGCCCGCGCGCGTCTCAAAAGTGGTATGCCCCACCCACCCCTTTGCAAGAGGGGAGAGGGGGGGGGGGTAAAACCGCGAGTAGCGGATTAGGGGAAGGGAGGAGGGAGGGAGAGGAAGGAGGGGGGGGGGCAGTGGAGAGGGGAGGCATGATTTATTGCGCACTGTTTCATTAAGCTATCTGGAGGAGAAGTGATGGCCCATCAAGGCAACAACAGGCGGTGCCAAGGACTCGCGGCCAAGGATAACACACGCCGACATACACACACGCACACATACTCACACACACATACGTGCACACCCGCAAGCGAACACGCACATATACACAGATGCACCAGCCGCGCGCTGCATTTTCTTTAATAAAATGCGGGGACGTGAAATCATCGGGCGCTTTAGCTGAGCCGCGTGCGACAGACAGAGACAAACAGAGATAAAGTGGCGTGTTGAGAGAGTGGGAGAGAGAGACAGAAGGGTGGCAGGGGGAGAAAAAGGAGAGCGAGACAGAGTGCGCTTGTTCGCGTGCCAATTGAGCTGCCTGCTCGCTGCTGCTCTCGGCGAAACACGCGCAACAACAAAAAATAAATCAACAAATAAATTTATGTAGATGGCGCGCGTGGCATACTGCGGTACGGAAAGGAGCGGGCCGGAATATCGAATCGGTGGTGCGTGTGCGGGACGGGTACTCGCCGTCCACGGCCTGGTTACTTGTCCCAGGCCAGAGCAGCGGCGGCACTGCAGACAGCTTCCGTTCCGTCACGGCGCCAGGGGAAGGAGTGGAGGAGGGGGGACTCCCTTCACCAGGGGGGGGGGGGAGAGGGGTGGGTTATGGGGCAGCAATTGACTACGAGAGAAAGAGAGAGAGAGAGAGAGAGAGAGAGAGAGAGAGAGAGAGAGAGAGAGATGGGGGCGGGGGAGGTACTGGAGGGGGGATGCGGCATGCGATGGCCGACGGCCAAAGCAGCTCGAAGGAAACGCGCGTCGGAAGCACAGCGTCTTGAGGGGGCAGGCCACTCTAGCGAACGTCCCCCGCACCTCCAGAGGGGCTGCGTGGCCGCAGCGGCGGGGTCCTTACTTAATCCCCCCTCTCCCCCCCCCCCCCTCTCCCCCCGCAGCCCCACAGCCACTGGCCGGCGGCGGCGGCGGCGCGGCCGCACGGGGCACGGGGCCCTGATCGGCCCGGGGGGCTGCGGCTGCGCCGGGGATCCGGAGGCCAGACGAAAACGAGGCCCTCCTTGACCCGGCCACAAATCGAAGGCGGCCGCTGCTGCAGCAGAAGTCCTCCCGGGCCCTGCGCTGCAGCGGCTGCCCGCCGCCCTGCCGCACCGGGTACTGCCGCCACGGCCGCGGTTAAAAGGCCGTCCGCTTGTCTCCTGCTCCACGGATTTATTCCGCTTCCTGTTTCAGCGGGGGCGTGAGTGCTTCCGCGCCCATTTGCCGCGTCATGTGCGCGTCTTTTCTACCCTCCCACCCCCTTACTTTCATGTCTCCCTCCATCCCCCCCCTCTCTCTCCTTCTCTCTTACCCTCGCCCCCTCTCTCCCCTGTCTCTCTCTCTCTCTCTCTCTCCCCCTCCCCCCCCCACTCGCACTCTCCCCACCTCTCTCGCTGTCTCTTACTCCTTTCACCCGACGCCGGCCAGGGCCAGTCGGCTATCGACAACATTTTACCACCCGCGTCACGTAACTGACGTCTGTGTGACCTCTCTCTCTCTCTCTCTGTGCTGAGGCTGCTCCCCCCCTCTCCCCTCCCCCTCCAACGACCAATTGGATACCCCCTTCCCGCCTCCCCCTCCCCTCGCGGTACCTCTGCGGTTGCCGGGGTGGCTGCGGTTGCGAGGGTACTTCTTGCTGTCAGCCACACTGTCACTTCTGTCCCCCTGCTCCAGCCCGCCCCTTCCGAGGCTGCGTGCGGAACGCCAGCTGTCTCACTCCCTCTGACTCTCAGTCTCTCTCTCTCTTTCTCCCGCCGTGTCTCCCTCTCTGCCCCCTATCTCTCTCTCTCTCTCACACACACTCTGGATCTCTCTCTCTCTCTCTCTCTCTCTCTCGTTCGCACGTAGCCAAACGTGTGCCACCCCCTCCCCACCTTCCCGCGTGCAAAAAGCAGAGGGTTATCACACGCCGCGCGCTGTCTGTCCTTGTCGCACCCGCAGGAGGGGGCGGGGCCCTGACTTGTCGCGTACGCTAACCGCATCCAAAGGCTTGTTAGCATAGTGGCATCACGAAGTGGGGCGCGCACTGCAAAAAGAAAAGACGCGCACAGTGCCGCTCTCGCCCTGCACTGCTCGCTCCTTTTGTTTTTGTTCTTGTTTTTACTTTTTTGCCTTTTTTACTAAAAACAACGAGCAAAAAATTTTAATTTTGCAATGCTGCAATTATTTATTTTTTTTGAATGAAAGGAAGCATTTTGCGTTTGCATCATTCTTACTTTTTTTTTGCTACAAGTGCCGCTCGTTGGCGGAGGAGAGTGCGACAGTGAGACGAGACGAGAGAAAGGGGGACAGAGATAGGTACGGGCTAGGTAGGCCCGTCAATCCCACTGAGACGAAGACGACGGGTCCACAAACTTTTTGAGAGAGAGAGAGAGAGAGAGAGAGAGAGAGAGAGAGAGAGAGAGAGAGTCGGGGAGAGGGACAGAGAGAGGGGGAGAACGGAGAGAAAGAGAGAGGTAGAGAGTCCGCGGTGCGGAGGGCGGGGCAGGGAGGGGGTTTGTTTCATCATCAGCTCTAAAACCGCGCCGTAAGCCTTGTGCACCGGGACCGCTTCCATCCGTCTCCGTCCCCCCCGTTCATCTCTCTCTCTCTCTCTCTCTCTCTCTCTCTCTCTCTCTCTCTCTCTCTCGCTCTCGCCTACATCCTTGACGTGTAATCACGGCCAGCGTCAGCGGCTTTCCCGCGGCCGACCGAGGAGGGCCGTGTGTATGATGAGGGCCCAGAGTGCACACTTACTTCCGATCGACGAGTCGCGGAGGAAGGCGGAGAGGGCGCGGGGTTCAGAAATCAGCTGGTGCGACGGAATATTTAGTACCGAAATATCGACCGCCTGAAATAATGCGCCCCCGCCCCGCAATTGAAAATGCCTCGTCAGAAATTACCGCTGGACAGTAAACAGGGGGGGGGGGGGGGGGCACAGCCGAGCCCATGTCCAGCGCTGCGGTCGCTCACTGCCTGCGCCCAGCGAGGCCCCGGCTGGTTTGTCCCCGCGAGTTGCGGTCAGCACAGCGTTGCTCGCTGCGCTGGCTGCCGCCGCCCGCCGCCCGGCGGGGCGCCGCTCGGCCCGGATTTGCCTACCTCCGCGGCGCCCCCTGCGCCACCTCGCGTCGGATTTGTCATCTCGTTTGCGCCCGAAAAAGTTGCGAAAGAAAAGAGGGTTTTGGGCGCGGGAGGGGTGAGAAAGTTTGCGAGGGAAGTGGGCCGAGGGGGTGATCCCGGGGGAGACTCCCTCACAATGCACCCCTCCGCTGCTCCCCCCCCCCCCCCCCCCCCCCCCCGCCCCCTGCCCGCCCCTGGGTGTGAGGGACGCGCACATCCCCGCCATATCCTTTTCTTTATTTACCCCGCCAGGTGGCGAGCGGGCCGGCCTTATAACTTTCACGACAACAACCCGGGGGGGCGCCGGCCCGGCCGCCTCCCGGCCCGCCTCCCGGCCCGCCTCCAGCCCGCCTCCGGCCCGCCTCCGGCCCGCCTCCGGCCCGCCTCCGGCCCGCCTCCGGCCCGCCTCCGGCCCGCCTCCGGCCCGCCTCCGGCCCGCTCCCGCCCGCCTCCCGCCCGCCTCCCGCCCGCCTCCAGCCCGCCCCCGGCCCGCCCCCGGCACGCCGCCTGGCCTGGAAGGTCAACATTGGCTTTCATGGAAGGCGGCCGGGCCCAGGCCGGTCCGCGGTCCTCTGGAATTGAAGGGTTGTCTGCCGGCAGCCCCCCTCCCCCCCCCCCCCCCCCCCCCCCCCCCCCCCCCCCGCCTCCAACTGTGCGCCGTAATATTCTTCGACCTCCCGTCCCGTCCCAGGGGCACCACACACACTTCTCTGCCCCGTTGTCTCCTCCTCTCCGCGGAGTGCGAATGTCACGGTGCCCCACACGGAGCCCCCGCGGCCCCCGCGGCCCCCGCAGCCCCTCACCACGGCCCGCTGCTTAGCGCTCCCAGATCACCACCCCCCACTCTCCCTCACACCAAATCTCAACGTAATTCTCTTCACGGCCTCCCGCGAGGGTTGACTCCCACCCCGTTAATTTCCCCCACCCTCTTCCACCCCTTTCGCCCCCCACACTCACACACTCACACACACACACATGCGGCCATGACTCGCGGCCACACACGAGCCGCACCGTAACGGCCGCACGCACACACACACACACACGCGCCAGTTCAGACAGACGGCATTAATATTATCGGCACAACAGGTTGAGCGCGGGAATCAACAGATTTATACGATATGCGTGGTTCCGACGCCGTCTGCCGTCCTGCCAGTTTTGCCGCGCCCGCCCTGTCTTAAACGGAGAGAGACAGACAGAGACAGAGAGACGTTTTCTACTATCCTCCAGATGTGGCACAAAGTACTGTTCATTTTCATCAGTATGTGGGCGACAGTCTTACATTTGTAATTTCTCCCAGCGCTGAGAACGATTGTCCGAGTCACTTAGGGACGGGCCCCGCGCAACCCAACCCTCCTCGGGGGTCCTTGCCACAGTCCGCCCCCCCCCCCCTTCCTCTCCCCTCCAATGACACGTCCTCCTCGTTTTCTAGATTGGACCCGACCAGACCCGTGTGGTGCAGGCCGCAAAGGGGTCGGGCTGATGAGGGGGGGGGGGGGATGTCCGGGCAGCCCGGGCCCGGGCACATGCACAAATTACGTCACCCCGCCCTAGATCGTAACGCTCTGATAAGAGCGGATGGGAGATAAGGAAACGCACCGGCGGCACGTCGTAAGAGACGGCCATGACGCGCCCGCGTGTGGAGAGCCCCCGATGCTCTCTAAGTGTGGACCAGCACGTGAAATTTGAAAGAACAGCGCAAGTTGCCCGAGAGCCGGCGGCAAACGTCGCGCCGCCCGGCAGGCAGGCAACCCCAGCGACGCGGCTGTGTGGCGGGCTGTCCGCGCCTACCTCCCAGGGGCTGAGGGGGGAGGGAGGGGCAGGGCGGGGGAAAGTACTGCAGAGTCCCGAGAGATGGCGCTGCCGGTCAGCGGCGGGACGTTCGCTCTCGCGGGGTGCTCCGTCCGGCGCCAGCATGACCTCCCGGCGGCTCCCGCGCCTCGATCGCACCGTGGCTGGGTGCACAAATCGTCGTCGCCTTGGTGTTGGGCGGCAGCGTTTGTGAACGTACGCCGAGTAGACCAAAGACATTGCTTTCACACGGTGAGAAGTTGGGGTCGAACAGTTGGAACGGACGGGGCGCTCGCCCTACCCCTCCGGAGGTCCGGACTGCCGTGGTTAACCCTTTCCATCCCCACGCAGCCACGGCCTCTCTCTTTCTTTCTCTTTCTCTATCTCACTCACATACAACCGGTGCGTATTTTTTTTTCTCCAGCCCGTCCCTTCTCCCATGCGTCCCACACCACTCACACGGCGTGGTCGCACCGCCGCAACGTTGTTCTTTTCGAGACAAAACAAAACTCCCCCCTCCCCTCTACTCCTACCCCTCAACCCCCCCCCCCCCCCCCCACGCCGGAATAAAAAGCGCGGCAGAGGCGGAGACAAAGTTTTTGTTATGGCCGGTACCGCCGCTGCGTTCCTGATGTTAAATTTCATCAGAATTTGTCGCGGAAATTTTGTCTTTGCTCTACGAGATACAACGTTGGGGGGGAAATAAATCGGTGGCGTGATGGTGGGGCGCCACCCTGATCGCACGGTGTTCGCCGACCTCGAGGGTGGTGGACTTCTTCTCCGGCACGCCGCCGCGGCCCGCCGTGCGAGGAGAGCAACGACCCCCGCCTAAGAGGCGCTCGCTCCGGCGGCTGCCGCCAGCCACGGCGGCGGAGCCTTCCCCCTCCCCCCTCCTCACGCCCCAGTCGGGTGCTTGGGGAACGCGGTGCTATGCAGCCCCCGAGGAGTGCAGCGCGGCAAAGCGGCAAAGGGCCCGGGCGGAGGCGGAAGCAGTAGCGGCGGCGGCACTGGGAGCGTGAGAGTCGCGGCAATAAAACGCGGCGAGGAGGGCGCTGAGGCGAGGAGAGCCGCGCGATGAGGACGTGGCTGCGACGCAGCGCGGCGGCAACGCCGCGGTCCTCGGTCCTCGGTCCTCGGTCCTCGGTCCTCGGTCCTCGGTCCTCGGTCCTCGGTCCTCGGTCCTCGGTCCTCGGTCCTCGGTCCTCGGTCCTCGGTCCTCGGTCCTCGGTCCTCGGTCCTCGGTCCTCGGTCCTCGGTCCTCGGTCCTCCCCCCCCCCCCCCCCCCCCCCCCAGTGCCGACGTGCGGGAAGGAGAAGGCAGGGCAGGTCAGGTCCTCCCGCAGCTGCCTCCACAAATTTACAAAATTCCGAAAAGAGCATGAAATCGTTCGGAGACTGTAAACCATAAAACATGAAATCGGAATTTAAAATATTTCAATCTTCTAAAAAAAATTAAGCCTGTTCCTAGTGAGAAAATATTCTGGCCCGAACAGGTGCTCCGGACTTTGCACAAGGACAGGAGGAGGAGGGGCAGGAATGGGTCCAGGAATGATGCGCACCGAGGATTTAATTTGACTCTCGCACAAGGCTTGGTACAGCAGGCAGCTGCATGGGCGAGCATCCTCTCTATCTCTCTCTCTCTCTCCCCCGCTTCCTCACTGTCGTTCGCTGCCGCTCTTTCTCGTTCTCTCCTTCTCTGTGGCCGTCTCTCTCTCTCTCTCTCTCTCTCTCTCTCTCTCTCTCTCTCTCTCTCTCTCTCTCTCTCTCTCTCTCTCTCTCTCTCTCTCTCTCCTCTTCCCGATTCACGTCGGGCACCCATGAGTTTGCAGTCGCCAACCAAGCCCTCTCGACAGTCGGCAAACAGCAGCACAGGCTTGTTGTGGAGGTGGCGTGTATGTGGCTTGTGTAGGTGTGTGTGTGTGTGTGTGAGGGTGCGTGGGGGTGTGTGGGAGGGGGGCGTGGCTTACTTGTGTGTGTGTGTGTGTGTGCGGTGGTGGCACGGTGCTGTATTGCGCCGCTGTGACAGAGAGGTGGCCGGTCGGACTGGCAGCACCACAGACAGACAGGCGGACAGGCGGGGGGAGGAGGTAGCCGAGCCGGCTGAGCTTGCCGCAGTCAGCTTCCTCAGCTTGTAGAAAAATAAATCGTTGCTCGGCGGAGGCAGAGGGGGTCCGGGGGTCCGGGGGGGGGGGGGGGGGGGGGGGGGGGGTCCGGCCTGGCGGCCGCGTCTCGGGGTGGGCGGTGACCGCTGGGAGGGGGGCTGCGGGGGCCCTTTATCTGGCGACAGGCGACTCTGGAGGACTCTCGGGCCGACACGCGGGGCCCCGCTGCCCGCCGCTTACACGGACCTCCATCTGCCGGCTACAGATTCGGCCACAAATTTCCTATTGCCGCCTCTCTTGAGGTAAACGTCCCCCCCCCCCTACTTTTCCTCCCCTTTAATGGCCCAGCCGCGCGGCTGCTGCTGCGGCTGATGCGGCTGCGGGGGCTGCTCCCGGAGCGTGGAGGTTTGCAGGCCCGACCTTCACCTCAATTTACACAAAGTCCCGCGTTAAGCTATGTAAAGCAATTAAGAGTTGAGGATGCCTTACGCCTCATGCCGGTGCGGCACGGCGCCCCCGCCGCCTCCCGTGGCCCCCGCCGCCCCCGCGGCGCCCCGCGGCGCCCACCCTTCCGCTCCGCCCACAGGGCCTTCTTTCCGACCTTTCAATTACAGGGCCAAGAATGCGGACTTGCGGCCGGGCCGCCGCGTACCCTGCGGGGAAAAAAATTGAGGGTGCGAGGAAGAAGGAGAGGGAAGGAGAGAGAGAGAGAGAGAGAGAGAGAGAGAGAGAGAGAGAGAGAGAGAGAGAGAGAGAGAGAGAGAGAGAGAGAGAGAGAGAGAGAGAGGGGGGGGGGGGGTCGGAAAGGAGAGGGGCGGGGGTGCTACGAGAGGACTTTGAGAACGACGTTGGTATTCCTACCAAAGCTCTCAAATAAGCTGCTCTGCTTCAAGGAAAGTCGGCTCACGGTCTCGGGGGCCGCGCCGCGCCGCGCCGCGGAGGACGAGGACCCTGCGAGTTGATAGTTTGTTCAAGTTGAACGGCCGGACAAGTACACGCGGCGGGGAGGGCGGGGTCACGGGGGAGAGGGGAGGGGGCGGGGGGCAGACAAGAGCGCGGGAACACTTCCCCCGACTCAACAATAACGCCCTCACAAAGGCGGCCGCCTCCCACAACAACAACACCGACGTCTTCCTAAGCGTTGCGAGGGCGTCGCCGTCAGTGGTGGAGGAGAGGAGAGTGGAGGGGGCACCCGAGGTGCGCCGCCTGGGTACAGGTTCGCGGCGGTGACTAACAAAGCACAATCCGGTGCGGGCCGGGTGCCGCCGGCGCCCTCCCCTATCCCCCCCTCATCCCTCATCCCTCACCTGCTCCCCCCCCCCCCTCAAGTATCCCACGCCGTCCGGCAGCGGGCCGGATGGACCTGGGGGCCGGTCGGGTAGTGTAGCTAATTGCTGACATACCCAACCCCACCCCCCCTCCCCGCCTCCTCCACTTCCCCCCTCCCTCAGGGACCCCCCGCGGGGAGGCGTGGTGTGCAGAGTACCGACACCCCCTCTAAGCCTCGGTAAGCCCCCCCCCCCCACCACCCCTCCCCCTCCACCCACCCCCTCCTCTCCTTTTCTCACACGCCTTTCACCAACGCCCCCGCCGACCCTCGCCGTGCCAATCTGCACAGCTCAAGGTCAATGATCATGAAAAGAGATGGAGAGAAAGAGATAGCGACAGTGAGAGCGAGAGTGACAGAGCGCGAGCACTGGGGCGGCAAATAGTCCCGCGCCACGCGATAGCTGCATCCCACGGCGGCTCCCAGTGGCGCCCTCTCTCTCTCTCTCTCTCTCTCTCTCTCTCTCTCTCTCTCTTTCGTCCCCCCTCCCTACTCTTCCTCTCTGTATCTCTCGCTCTCACTGACACACACTCAGTTACTCCCCTTCTCCCACCCCCTCCGCCCCGCCCCCCACCCACCCACCCCTCTCTCTCTCTCTCTCTCTCTCTCTCTCTCCCTCCCATGTGAGCGGGACCCCCCGATCTGGGCCGCGCTGCAAGGACTCTGTCCTCTTTTCTAATTGGCTGCTGGCGGGTGACTCTTACCTCGATGGCGGCCAGACTGGGGGGTGCCGTATCAATACATGATGACTCCACGTGGACCAGAGCCGTCGCTGCCCGGGTACCGCCGTGGCCGCCGGGGCCGCCGCCGGGGCCGCAGGGGGGTCCGCAGGGGGGCGACACGAGCGCCCCGGAGATCGTCGGCAACTGCGCGTCCTGGACACACACGCCGAGGGTCACGCAGAAGTCCTTGCAGGGTGAAAACGCTTGCGAAGTAAAGGGTCTGGCAGTGGATGTACGAACTCTACTGCGGCAGTAGCGCAGGTACTATTTTATAATTTCAGTTCACAGTACGAGTTTTTTTTTTCTCACAACTGACGGAATCGCCCAAATTAATTGTACGAAGATTACGAAAAATATACAATGAATCCTGTACGAAACTTTTAATGCGAAAAAAAAAAAACAAATGAAGGCACATTGAAATAATTTGGTGAGAGGGCTCACCTGCCGGCCATGGTCCTGGTCCCTGTCCCTGTGAGTGTGCCGCTTACGCCTGCCTTGGGGCGCGGCCATCATAGCCGGGCCTCGCCCTGGGGGCCCCGCCGGGGGCCGTGGCCGCTGGGGCCCTGCCCGAGGCCCTGCCCGCCCTGTGGGCCCAGTCCCTGCACGCAGTCCGCCCACGTCGCATACCGCCAGCAGACCTGCAACCGAAGGACACGCCAGCGAACTGTAACAGATTGTCGTTTTCACAAGTGATCAAGCAAATCATAAGCAGCAACGACACGTGTGCCGGTAACACGTTGGGTGAAGTCTGTACAGCTTTGTTGTTCGGTGCGGATGAGAACAGCGCCGCAAAGACGGTAATTTACTGCAAATTTTTCAAAAAGAAGACATTTGAACTACTCCTATCGTGAGAACTTTTACGACGGCGTGGCTCCTTGCCGGCGCCTGCTGGGTAGGCAGTCCCGCGCCACACGCGTGCCCGGCGCACTGCCTACCCTCGCGGCCGCGGGCGCTGGCAGCACCACGGCTCCCCGCGCACATAACGCATGTAACTCACTGCACACTTGACGCGGTTTACGCGTGTTTCTTTTTTATTTTACTGCTGCAGGCAGGCAGAGCGGACCCACCGCTACACCCTCACGGCATAGGGGCGGAGCAGGAGGGGGGGGGGGGGGGGGCACGGCCCGCCCCCTCAAGCCGAACGCGGGCCCGTCGTGAATAGCAAAAGACCCTCCCCTCCTCCTCCCACCCTCCAACCCGCACCCCGCCAACCTCCTCCGGATATGAGCTTGATGGGCGCGTGGGCCATGGAGGGTACATCGGTGGAACCGAGTGGAACATGGTGGGCCCCCCATTGGCGTCGGGGGTCATAAGGCGGCCCTAACCAGCCCCCGGGCGTGGCCCGGGTTCAAATACTGCCTGGGCGGGGCGGGTCACGGGCCGAGCGGAGCCGAGCGGAGCCGAGCGGAGCCAAGCGGAGCCGAGCGGAGCAGAGCGCGCTGATCAAGGGCAGCGCCAAGGTCGCCAAGATTTCTAGCGCCGTACTCAGATAGTGGAGACGATTGGTGGTGGGTGTGCAGGAGCCCGGCGTGGCCGGGGCTGCAGGCGCGGCGGCCTGTTTGAGTTGGCGGTGTCGGCGCTCGCCGGTGAGCGGCAGTTGGCAGCGGCGGCGGCTGCGGCGGCGTGGCGCCGCCGCCGTGTCAACAGCCAGAGCTAACGAGCCCCAGATGAGGCCCGGGGCCGCCGACTTCTTCACGATAGCTTTGCGCTGGCGGTGCGGTGCGCGGCCGCCGCGGCTGCGCTCCCGGCACTGCTGCCAACTGACAGCCGCGTGCTGAGAGCATCGGTCAGGGCGGAAAGCGTGCGAAGGGCTCGGTGCGTGACGAGGGAATAGTATTAAGGATGCTGTTGTACGTGGCGACGAACAAAATTGTGCGTTATGAATAAAATCGTGTGCGCAACAGCCAGATTATTCGGCAGCAGAGCACGAAGCGAAAAATACCACAAACATTCTTTTAGGATTACATTTTAAAAAAGAAGGGGAAAAAAAGAAATCTGAACTGACCGCGAAATCTAATTAACAGTTGGACGTGGCCGAAGAATGTAACCACAACGAGGCGGAATTGGGGTGGGAATGGGAGGCGGCCGCGGCGGACGGGCGCCCGGATTAGGCCTCACAACACCGCGGCCCTGGAAAATTGTCCGTTCCGATAGAGTGCGCCGCCCTGGCCATAAATCTGTGCCGCGAGCGAAAGCAAACGACAAGAGGCAGTGCACGGTTACGTGCGTCTCGGAGGCGGACTGCCGCTGTGCTGTCTCTGTCGCACTCGTAGGGGCGCAGGCAGAGCGAGAGAGAGAGAGAAGTGATGGCGGGCCGAAGCAGAGTCCAAGCATGAAGCAGCCGGGCCGAAGCAGCTGGGCCGACGCCAAGTCCTGGCCTGAAGTAGCCGGGCCGAAGTGGACGCGAAGCCCAGCCAGCCCCAGAGCGACGGGCCGCGATAACAGGTGAAAGTTTGCCCAAAAGTGGTTCCTGCAAATCGACCCAGACGAGAATAACAGAAAAAAAAATCGATTCTAAGTAAATGTTGTGGCAGTGAACATAGGTTGGGCTTTTTTGTGCTAACGAACGACGGTTCGCAGAGCGAGAGGTGAGAGCGAAAGAGAAGGGGAGGGGAGGGGGGGGGGGGAGGGCATTTTCAGCCACCACTCACCCGGGCCAGCAGTAACGAACCAAGAGAAAAAGGGAGGATGAAAAAAATATAGACGTAAAATATGAATTTTACGCTGCGAAACGAGGGACCCTCGTTTGAACACGTAATGCCATGACAATTCCAACACCCCTTTCCCCCCTCTTTGCATCGTCTCCCAACTTTCTCTTTTGCTCGTCGAGACGAACGGTCAATTTTGTTTCGTATTATCCCCGATGAGCAGCAGGTCAAAGTGCTATAAAGTGTGTGCGTTCGTGTGCGTGTGTGTGCGGGTGGGAGTGAGCCAGCGATAGGGGAAAAGAGACGGGGGAGCGAGTGGAGAGAGAGAAGGGAGGGGGGGGGGGGGAGAAAGAGAAAGATAGAAAGAAGAACGTGTCAGAGAGGGAAGAGGCCCCCACGATTAAGGTGGGATGCCCGAAGCTATGGCGCCGGAGTATTGCTAAACTGCGAGAACAGAGCGGGCGGTGCAGGACGGCAAAGGCAACGAGTTAGAGAGAGAGAGAGAGAGAGAGAGAGAGAGAGAGATGTGAGTGAGTGCGAGTGGGAGAGAGACACACAGACATGGAGACAAAGAAAGGAAGAGAGAGATGGAGAGAGGGTGCGAAAGTTGTGCGGAAAAAAATAATACGACAACATACACGACCAGGGTGGGTGAGCATGCGTGTGAGAGAGAAAGAGGGGCAGGCCATTTTCATGTGCGAGTCCCAAGTAAGCAAAGTGCGTTTCCCTAAAGCGAGCGTGAATAGAGACAGGGAGAGGTTCGGGAGGGAGGAAGGGGGATAAAAAGATTTCAAAGTGGGACCCGCGCCTCCACCTGATGAGTGTTGTGCACAGGTCCGGGGGCCGGCGGAACACCGTATAGGATAAAGCCTTCACCGTGGTACTCCACCGTCCAGCGATGTGGCAGTGTGGCAGTTGCGTGCGTTTAATATTGGAATTTCTGCCAGTCCGCGGTGGTAGCGCTGGGATTTTTTTACTGCATTCAAATATTCGACGTGAAATGCCATTTTAGAACAGTGGTGAAATGCGAGGGTTTTGCGCGGTGAATGTGGCGGGTGAAATGTTTTGCGAGAAAGCTGCGAGGTGCCTCGGCATGCGGCGGCGCGTGGGGGCGGCGAGCAGTACAGACACAAGACGGGCATTAGCAGTGCGCCCGGCCCGCAGCCTGACTGGCGCCGACCCTCACTCCCTCCCTCTCTCCTCCCTCCCTCCCTCCCGCCGCCTCTCCCACCAGTAAGCACACTTCGGGCCGTCGCATTCCATAGTCTGTCTCGGTGGGGCTCTACCACCCCCCCCCCCCCCTCTCCTTTCCCACAAGCAGCCCAAGTGTGACAGTGTGTTAGGCAGCGTGAATGATATAGAGGTGGAAAAAGAGGGAGAGGGAGGGAGGGAGGGAGAGAGAGAGAGAGAGAGAGAGAGAGAGAGAGAGGAGAGAGAAAACCGGTAGGCGAAGGGAAAGCAACTCGCGCCCTGCGGCCCTATGCGGTCCTCAGCAGGAGTTTCTCACTCCTTCGCACTTTCTCAATTTTACCGTCTCGCTCTAATAATCCATCCCAAAATGTATGCTCTCTCTCTCTATCTCTCTCTCTCCCTCTCTCTCTCTCTCTCTCCTCTCTCACGCAGCGAGCTGTGTGCCTGCCTACCGCGGGCCGGCCTGCGGGCTGGGCATACATGATTGCCTCAGCTTAACTAATCCCTGCCACTTATGACTTGGGTCCGCTCCCCTCTCTTCCGCTCCTTGACTTTCTCCCTCTCTCTCTCTCTCTCTCTCTCTCTCTCTCTCTCTCTCTCACTCTCCCTCCCTCGCTCTCCCTCGCTATGAAGAAGGCAGCCGAGCACCCTTAAGGCTACAGGTAGGTGGGGGGGGGGGGGGGGCGGTAAGCTTCTTCCCAGATTATCAGCACCAACAACAACCAGGCCACAACACCCCTGCCATCAAACATTAAAAAAATACGACAAGAAAAATTATATTTCATAAAGTTTCTATCTACCACCACCACCACCACTACCTCCCTGAAAATCACAATGTAAACAAAGGAACCCCAAGCTTAAGCCGCAGCGTGGGGTTCCCGCGGGGCGCGGCCGCTCGGCCGGCTCGGCTCTGCCGCTGACCTCGTCACAGTGCGGCGGCGTGGCGTTCACTCATTCGCCGCAGAAACTTTCTGCTCCGCAGCGGCCCGCAGCTGAAGGCACGTACAACCCCGCCCACAGTCACGGCCATTGTCGTATGTATATATTTGCTGCGAAAACCCAATGTGCTCCGTTCTGTTTCGAAACTTTCTCCGGAACCTGTCGCCTTCCCTTGCTCTGTTCACTCTATCCTAAATTCCGTGTTTCTCTCTCTCTCTCTCTCTCTCTCTCTCTCTCTCTCTCTCTCTCTCTCTCTCTCTAGTTCTCTCCCTGTGACACACACACTCTCTCTCTCTCTCTCTCTCTCTCTCACACACACACACCGAGGCGCGAGCGAGCTGTTGCTCGTGCCTTTTGGTTTATTCGCCAATGACAAAGCTGGTTTGGGCAAATAACGTCCCCTGTCCTGCCCCGCCCCACTCTCTCTCTCACACCCTTTCTCTCTCCCTGTCTGTCTCTCTCGCCTCGCCACAAACTTGAAGACGAAACGCCCCCCTGCTGCCCGCCCGGCCCCGTCCTCCCTCCCTCTCCCTCCCCCCTCAACGACTTCGGCCAAGTCCAACAACACAACTCCCTCTCGCTCACACACGCTCACAATGGCGGGGGCCCCGGGGCCCCGCTCCCGTCCCCTCCCGGCGCCTCGGCCGGTGCCGACGACAACACCTTCGTCGCCAAAACGGATCCCTTCCCTTCCATTTTGATATTATTATGGCGAAATACGGTGGCGGAACGAGCTGGCGGAGGGGTGATCGAGAGAGTGAGTGAGAGAGAGAGAGTGAGTGTGAGGGAGAGAGTGAGAGACAGAGATGGAGGGGTGCGGGGCGAGAGAGTGAGCGAGAGGAGAGAGACAGGTTGAAGCGGTGCGTTGCCTCCCAAAAGAAACAAGCCCGACGTGCTTTGGGGGCCATGCTTCTTCTCCACCTTTCGCAGCCCCCACACGCCGCGGAGGTCCGGGCCGGATGCTGCGCCGGGCGCCGTGGCGGGGGTCTTCATGTCGGACGTGAGCCGGCCGCCCCGCACCCCGCCGCACCACTTCTTGATTGGAGAGCCTGCAGGGGTAGTTGTGAGGGCCTCTGACCCCGAGCGCGCCTATCCACACGCACTGCTCACCGGAGGAGGAGGGGGGAATCGTCAGCCGTGAGGGCTAACAGGGTGATCCATCACATGCAAAACCGGAACCTATAGGCAACAATGCTGACGGCCTATACTGTATACAACCATGAGGGGGCCGACAGACAAGGTAATGTGCGCCGCGACGGACACCCGCGTCAACAGCCCTGTCGCAAACAGAGACCGAGGTTAGACCGTGTGGCACGGACCACGCGGGCCGCCGCGGTGCGCCTGCAGGCCGAGGGGATAGGCAGCCCGACGCACGCACTAGATGTGGATGGCGGCACTCTGTGCGCGAAATCTTACGGCGAAGAGGGTATTTACACCGCAGATCACTGTGTGCTGCCTCTCTCTCACTCTCTCTCTCTCTCTCTCTCTCTCTCTCTCTCTCTCTCTCTCTCTCTCTCTCTCTCTCTCTCTCTCTCTCGTACTGTCCGCTGCCCCTCGCTGCCCCTCCCTACCTGGCTACGCGCGTGTCCTCGCCGCTGCACTCGTCGCCGCCGAGTGCCGTCCGTCCGTCAGTAGCGGGGCTCCCTCATTGAGGGGGCGTGCCCCTCGCCCCCCCCCCCCCCCCCCCCCCCCCCCCCCCCCCCCCCCCCCCGCCCACCGTCACCGGTACCCCTCTCGCCTTTTATATTATCGTGCCGTCTCTCTCACCCGCATAGTTAGGAGCTGCTCAAACACCAGCCCCCCCCCCCTCTCTGCCCCCACCACTGCATGTCATCTTGTGTACGTGTGAGGGCGTGTGCGTGCGTGCGTGTGCGTGCGTGTGTGTGTCGGCGGACCGCGGACGCCACCCGCATCGGCGCCACACCCGTGCAGCACGGCGCAGCCACCGCACACACGCACACACACACCACATGCACACACACACACACACACACACACACAAACACATCGACCGTCCGTCCCGTTACATTCGCGGCCGCACGGCGACACGCCGCGGCTGCTCCCTGTGTGCAGACATGCAGACGCGGGTTCAAATACCAGTGTCCGCCCCCCGCACTGTGCGTGTTTGCAAAATAAGCCAGGCCGTGCCTCGCACATGGGCAGCCCATGTGTGTGTGTGTGTGTGTGTGTGTGAGAGAGAGAGCCCATGTGTGTGTGTTCTTGTTTTTGTGTGCGTCCCTCCATCGGACGGACGCACATCCCTCAACAGAAGAATTAATAAAACGGAAACAATGAGATGGGCGAATAAAAAACGAGTGGTGAGGGGGAAAGGAGGGTGGAAGGGATGGAGAGGGAGAGAGGCAGAGAGGCAGAGAGAGGCAAAGAGAGAGAGTGAGAGAGCGAGAGAGGCGCAGAGAGAGATGCCGTAATGACGCGCGCGCTTGGCTGCCAACACTTGCCGACCGTTTTCTGTTTTCACTTTTCGCCCCTCAAAGGCCCTGGCTGCCGTCGGCTGCCTACCCTACTCCCGTCCCCCTCCCTCTTTAGCCCTCCTCCCCCTCCCTCTTTCTCCCTCCCCCTCTTTTCTCCGTCCGGAGCCGCCGCCGGAGCCGCCGCCGGAACCTAATTGCCGGAATTTAGCCGATGAAAAACTTTATTTAGTGACCTGTCTGGCGGCGGCGGCGGCAGCAGCAGCTTCTATAGCGAATGATGAACAGTTTTGCAGAGGCGGCTCGACTCCTCCCTCCACCGCCGCTGGAATAAATTTGCCCCCCTTCTCTTTTCTTCTTTTTTTTGGGGGGGCGGGGGAGGAGGAGGCGGGAAGCCTCGGGGCGCAGCTCAACGCGGCGCCGTGGGGAAGTCCGCGGGGCCACGGCGGAGACACGGCGACAGCGGAAGCGGCGAGTCTCCGTCAGCGCGGCTCCGTCGGAGACGCTCAGCCGCGCTCAGCCGCGGGCCGAGGCCGCTGCTGCCGCTCAGCACGGCTCAGCGGGCTCAGCCGGCTCAGCCGTGGGGGCGACGGCAATCGGTAACGCACCCGCCGCGTCGTACTCGGAGCGCAAGTCAACGCAAATACCGTCGCCCCCCCGCAGCGCCTTCAGCGAACGGAGACCGCGGAACAGCCGAGATGGTAGGAATATGCACCGACAGCACGCTCAAGAGTGAGTGCTTTGGATCGGGAAGCGAAATTGACGCTGAATGAGGATGTGCTTTGCGCGGAGTTGCCTGGATCAGTCCCTCCGTAAAAATAAAATAAAAAAGAAAAAATATTTTGGAAATTCTGTGTGAAAAATTATTTCGAGTTTCTCTACAATCGTGTGTAACAGCGAAACCGGAGGGCGTCCCTAAGAGTGTTCGGTTTACTGTTCTAGCCTCGCGTGATTCACGATTCTGTGTCCTCTCCGACATGCCCACAAGGACCGCTGCGTCATCTCTGTCCCTCCGTAGTGACTCTGTGAGTGAGAGAGGGACAGACAGAGACACAGAGAGAGAGAGAGAGAGAGACAGAGAAGACAGAGAGAGAGAGAGAGAGATCCTGCCCACCTCAGCACGACAGGGGGCGGACCTACCCCCACGTCAGCGGCAAGCCGTCCAGGCGCTCTTACGTGCCTCAGCCTTCTCTCTCTCTCTCTCTCTCTCTCTCTCTTTCACTTTCACTCCTTCTCTCTTTCTCTCTCTGGCACTCCTCCTCTCTTTCTGTGATGGTGCTGGACGCGGGGGATCATTTTGGAGTAATCACATGTTTTGGGCTGTGCAAACAATTTCCCGACGACTGCTTTTCTTGTGCGTCACGGCCGCGGCGCGGGTATTTGCTCGGCATGATTCACTGCGCGGTGGCGGCGGCGGCGGCAGCGGCGGCGGCGGCGGCGGCGGCGGCGGCGGCGGCGGCGGCGGCGGCAGCGGCGGCGTGAGGGGGGGGTGAGAGCAGGGAGGCTGGGGGAGGCCGACGAGGAGCCGGAGCACCCGTAGGAGGAGAAGGGGGCGTGTCCCGGGAGACGGCCGCGGCCCCGGGGGGAAGTAAAGAGAAAAAAAGAGAAAATGCACGGAGAAATGGTTTTCGAATCGCGAGATACTGACTTCGCGCTTGCCTTTCCCTACCCTCCGCCCTCACTCCCTCACTGTGCAGGAAAAAAAATATATGGGAACGCTTTTCGTGTGCGGGGAGGCCGAGCCGATCTGGGAAGGGCTCTTTAGTTGCCGACTGGCCGGCCAGCGGCGGAGCGAAGGGACGTTTTAATTAATCATTAACTCCCCCGGCTTTGTTCCTGATCGGGCAAGAGGGCGGATTAAGAGGCAGCGGAGCCGAGCCCGGATCGGAGGGGAGTGTAAGGGGAGCACGGCGGAGCGCAGCCATACCTCCCCCGCAGGGAGTCGGCCCGGCCATACATCGACAATTTTTCGAAACGGACCCGATAGGCGTTTCCTACGAAGGAAGTAGGAGAACGAGAATCCTTCCAGAGTTGAAACGGGTATGAGAAATCGCACGATACAAAGGGTATCTCCCCGCACGGGGTCATCATAATGCAAAGCTAAACTTTTAGATTTATGGTCCAAATTTTTGCATTTTTTTTTAGCGAGTTTACCGGCCACAGACAGCGTTCCACTGGGAGGACCTCTCAGCGGCGGCGGTATGGCGCTGGTATTTCGTCCTCTTCTGGTTCCCTCTCCAACAGTGTTGGCAACAGTGGCAGCGCGGGCGGGGCGCCGGCCCTCTCCGGGAAATAATACTGATATGTGGCGACAAGCGGGGAGGGGCGCGGGCCGCGCCGTGGCCGCCTCCAGCACCGGCCTCCAGCACCGGCCTCCAGCGGTCTCCAGCCGTAACTTCTCTTAGCTTGCGCCACCCGCTTGGCCCCCCCGCTGGACAAAGCACTTGCAACATCCGTTACCGTATCTGTGTGTGAGAGTTGGAAAGAGAGGGGCTCGGGAAACAGACAAGGAGAGAGTACGGAAGGGAGGAGGTGGGGGAGGGAGAGAGTGTAAGGGGCGGGGGTCGGGCGTCCCTCCGAACGCCCCCGTTAGGCTGGCAGCGCTGTCTTATTACTGCCAAGTGCCGCTGCCGCCGCCACCGCCGCCTCCGCCACCGCTGCAGCGCCGATAACAGGCAAAGCTACGGCCCGAATAAAAGAGAAAGGAGATACAGGCGGGAATTCTGTTTGATGGCGGCGGTAGCGCGCTCCTGCTCTCACAGTACTTCCCTCCCTCTCCTCCCTCCCCCCTCCTCCATCTCTCTCTCTCTCTCTCTCATTCTTACCCTCTCGGTCTCTCCCTCTCTCACCCTTCTGTCTCTCTCTCCCCTCATCGCTCTGTATCCCAAATAATGTGAGGAGCGTGAGTGGAGCAGAAGGCAGGATCGTCCTCCTAAGGTCCTAACGAGATGGGCTGCAGGCGCCTGCCAACAGTTCCGCTCAACGTGTCCTCCGGGGTGGGGGGGGGGGGGGGGCGCGAGGGCCGCTCCCAGGATCCAACTTCTTATTTCTCGGCAGACCAGAGGATCTCGCGCTCGGGCGGGGAAATAAAAAAAATCGCAGGCAATTAAGGCAGACGCGGAGAGGTAAGTCCTGGCGCATCTGGCAGGACCTCCGTCTCTCTCTCTCCCTCTCCCTGTCTCTCTCTGTCTCTCCTCTCGATATGGCCCAGTAGGGCCCACGGTGTCCCGTAGGAGGAGTCCCTCGGGTCCAGCGGGGGAATAAATCTAGATTAGCAGCAGCGGGACCGGCCCGCGGCCGGCGTGTCCAGGGGCCCCTCCTCCCCACCTCCACCGGCGGCGCCCCCGCAGCCCCCCCCCCCCTCTCTTATATTTCACCCCGACGTCCTTCAGAAAACTCGCGCCCCCCCCCACAAGTTACACTCGTCGCAAAATAAGATGATTCGATAAGCAGTGCTTCCGCAGAGGCGTGCGCGCCGCACCAACGGGTGTGTTGTGTGGGTGTTGCGGGAACTTGTAGTGTGGACAGCGGTATCGGCCGGGGGCCGTGTGTCGATCAACATCGGACCTGTTGCACCGGCCGCGGGGGAGTGGGTGGGGCCGCGGGAGCGACGCCGGCCGCCCCCCGGCCCGGCCAGACACACTGCCAAAACAGTAAGATTATTGCTGCGATTAGGTTCTGCTGCCGCTGACCCGTGGAAGGAGAGCAACATTTCGGTTTTCTTCTTAATGCACCGCCCGTGGCCGTTGTCATCAATAATACTCAATAATACGCGGCAACCAGTTTTCCTGCTACGAACCAATTTCCGATGAAACTCATTTCTTCTCGCGGCGGCTTGTCCTTTTTTATCGAGTTTTTTTGGGGGGCATGAAAACGGAGATAGAGAGTGAGAGAGAGAAGGAGAGAGAGAGAGACAGACAGACGGGCAAAGTCGCACCCAGTCACCCCGCCGCCGCACGCGCAGTTTGGCTGTTATCGAATCAAGCGTCTCGCACGCCACGGCCTGAGGGAGAGAGAGAGAGAGAGAGAGAGAGAGAGAGAGAGAGAGAGAGAGAGAGAAAGAGACAAGATATACAGAGGCAGGGGAGTGGGAGGAGGGTGGAAGCGGGGTAGCCGGGTCAGTGATGCTCCCCTAGGGGGGTCGAGGGGTCCAGCGGCGGCGGTGGCGCGGCGGGGCTTCGGAGCGGCGGGGTTCATCTCGCCGACGGTCCCGACGACGAACGACGCGGCCTTGGTGGGCGCGTGAGGCCGGGGTGTGAAGCCCCGCCCTGCCCTCCGCGTCCTCAGGGGCCCCGCCGCGGCCCCGCGGCACCGAGCGAAAAGCCTCCAGTCCACTTGGAAGCCCCCCGAGATGGCTTTCTGCTGTCCGGGAGCTCGTCGCCGCCCCGCCCCCTCTACACATACCCCCCACTCCCCCCCGCCCCCCCCCCCCGCGACTCCGCGTATTGTCCTGAGCGATGGACGTCGGGGCACCGCCGTCGGCCCGTGACGTCATCACAAAGAAAACAGTGGCGGGGGAGGAGGCGGGGGGGCGCCCAAAACGCGCGCCACGCGAGCCCCGGCCCCACCCCGGCGGAGGCATTAGGCACCGCGGCGCCGCACCAACCGGCGTCTCCTGGCTCGGCCCGCCGTCAACACAGTTGCCGCTGTTCACACACAGAGGGCCGCGAGGCCGCCCCGCCCCACAGAGGGCCGACGGCCGGCGGCGTCAACGAGGAAAAGGCGGCAGCGAGCTTCATAAAGCGGCGCGCGGAGATGAGCGTCGGGGCACCGCGGCGCGGCCCCTCCTGCACGGACACAGTCAGGAAGGTGCCGAACCCATGCAGCCAGCAGCACGGCCGCCGGACCGCGGACTGCGCTGTGTACCAGGCAGGCAGCAGCAGCAGCAGCAGCCGCAGAGCAGCCGCCACCGCTCGCCTCCGAATCCAACCCCTTTTCCTACCCGGCGACGACAAATATGCTGGGTGGTAGCGCCCCGGGGGACCACACCAGCCCTGCAGGGCGCGTGATCACGTTGTACACACACACGCTCTCTCCCTCTCTCTCTCTCCCTCCCTCTCTCTCTCTCTCTCTCGCGTCTCTCCCTCTCTCTTTCACGCACTCTACATCTCCCCTCACTCTCCCTCTCTGTCTGTCGCTCTCTCTCTCTCTCTCTCCCCACTCACACCATCCCCTCTGTCGGTCTCTCTCTCTCCCTCTCTGTGCAACTGCTTGTCGACGCAACTCGTACACCCCGCAGGCGCGCAACACTTACACCAACAGCTCCCCTCCCCCCCCCCTCTCTCTTTCTCTCTCCCTCTCCCCTCCCTCCCTGCTTGGAGGTCACACGGACCGTTTACAAACGACTCGACGACGTCACCGTGTTATGCAGTAACAACAAGCAACAACAAAAAAAGGGTGCCGCACCTGGCTTCTTTTTGTTCTGCTAAGTATTTGTTCTTTTTTTTAATACTTAACGTATGTAGCTCTTTTTTTCTCAAGGACCGGCGATCTTTTTTTTTTGTCTTAATATATTTAAAGTCGCGATGCATACGGTCAGCGACTCGGAATGCAATGTCTTGTATCCCAGCCAGGTAGCCGGCCGTCCGCTCGCCGACAAACTTGGAGCGAAAATGTGTTAAAATGTGTTAAATGTGTTAAAAAAGGTGTGGTCCGGGCCCCCCGGGGGGGCTTGTGGAGTTGCCGCAGTGGGGCCACCAGGGGGCCACCAGGGGGCCACCCTATGGGGCCCGCAGGACGCACAGCCCAGCCCGTGCCAACCAGCCAGGTGTCGTTTGAGAGGGTCCCCACTGCAATACCGCCCCGCTCATCGCCTACCTTGTCGACATGAAGAGGGAAGAAGAGGTGGTGGGGGGAGGGAGGAGGAGGAGGGGGGGGGGGTACTTAAGCTGGCCGGGGGTGCGGGTAAGCATCCCCCTCATGGGGGTGGACCCTGCTGGGGAGGGAGGGGGGGGGGGAAGCAATCTATCCCCATCTGCACGGAGCGGTCCGGGGCGGCCGGGGCCGGCGGGCGGGCGGGTCGTTTTCACACTCCCGAATCCCAGCGAATGGCCTCTCAAAGCTCGAAATACCGAGGGGACGGAGGATTTAGTGGTGTGCAGCGTGTGTGGTTAACCTCCCGCTCCGCGCCGCGGGCCACGAGGGAACGACGGAGCCGCTGCAGGGAAAGACCGCACACAGCGCACACAGGAGAAGGTCATTTAGTGTTTGGCATTTGTTTGTATTTGATATTGGTTAGGATTTGCAGCTTGTGGTATGAGATGAGGGGCGTCTACTTACTACGTACAGGGCACGCGCCTGTGACGTAGGGTGCAGCGGTAGCTGAGCAGGGAGGCGTGGACACCCCATTTGACTGCGGAAGTGCGACAGAGACGCCCGACCCCCACCTCTCTCTCTCTCTCTCTCTCTTGCACGACCGCAGCCAAATGGAGCGTTCCGTCTTTCTCGCACCCGGCCAGACCGATAGGGCGTCAACTCACACAACTCACATTACTGTGAAGTACTTTGAAGCGATTGAATGAAACACCCTGAACAGCCGCCGCAGAGAGAACGCACTGCTCGCTCCGGTCGGACTCGAAAAGCGTGAAACGGAGGGAAAAGGGCAGCGGAGCCGGCAACACTGGCCGACTTTGTCGTGGCCCGGCGATGTTGTCGGTGTATCTTACGGCGGCGGCCGGGTTTGGCTCCACCGAAGGCCTCCTCGAGGAAGATTGTATCGTTATTTATGGATTAAAGAAAAACGAACAGCATCGCGTGGCAGCGACGGTGGGGCGGGTTAGCGGAGCGGCCGGGGAGAGAGAGAGAGAGAGAGAGGGAGAGGGAGGGGGGGCTTCCACTCGAAGGGAAAAATCTGGAGGCGGTTGGGATCGGACCTTATCTGAGCCGCGAGAGGCCGCGTGGCAGGCGCACACACAAAAAAAAAAAACAATAAAAAAATAGTGAGGGTTTCTGTATTGAAGAAAATCTAGCAGTGGGCAGCTTTTTTTTTAAGAGAGAGAAAGAGAGTATCCATGACTCCCTGAGAGCGGGCGTTGGCGTCGATAGTAGCTCACCTAGACGGCCTAGGCTAGGCCAGCAGGTGGTGCGGGCGGAGGGAGGAAAAGACGCAGCAGGGCAGGGGGAGAGAGAGAGGGGGGGGGGGGTCTCATGCATCGCAAATCAAAGTGGACGTGCCCACAGTCAAAGTGGGCAGCCATACTACCCCCATACATTAGGGTGGTGTCAGCCGGCGGACCGGTGTTTCAGATCTCCCCCCCCCCCTTTCTTGGGAAGCCACTCCTGGAGCCGCCCCTGCCTACGAACACCCTCCCACACCGACGTTACGTGGTATGTGACCGGCCCCTTTCTCATCTCCGGCCCCCGGCAGTGGCAGCAGCAGCAGCAGCGAGCAGCAGTAGGCAAGCTTGCGCGTACATTAACACTACCGCCAGGCCGGGGGGTCCTCTTTCACAAGGCAGATAAATCTCGTGCGGTGGTGGGTTGTTGACTACAGTCGCTGCAGCCACAGCGAGACCTCCCTGGGGACCCGACAGAGAGCGAGATAGAGAGAGAGGGGGGGGGGGAGGGGGGCAGAGGGAGGGGTTTGGACCGGTAGAAAGGGGGCGAAAATCATATGCAAATGTCCCCTGAAGGGGAGGGGCCCGGGCTGCTCCCAGCGGGTAGGGATGCTGTGAAATGTTCTGACCGCCCCTTGGGCAGGCCGTTACAGTTTGGGTCGTCAGGGCGATCGGTAACCTTGGCTAACTACATCAGACACGGCCGAGGGCCGCACCGAGGAGCTCCGGCACGGGCCTGCGTCTGATAGCAGCCGCCTGACCGTGATGCACTGCCAGGAATAACAACGAGGCAGAGAGAGAGAGAGAGAGAGAGAGAGAGAGAGAGAGAGAGAGATAGGAGAGCCTTGTCCGAACACGGATGCAATGTGTCACATAACTATTAATATGTAGTCTATACCCATTGTGGAACGCGAGCTGTCTGAGCAGTTACCATAACACTCCCCTCAAGATTCTCTATCAATTAAAGAGAGCGGCCGAAAATAAAATTACCAACTGATTCTTCGTTTTTTGTTGTTTTTTTTTTGCTGTACGTCGAGCTTTTCCTTGGGAACCTGCACTGATCCTGTGGCAGGAAGTTGCGCGGGTGTCGCTGTGCCGCTCTGCGTGCGCCCCCCCTAAAGTAGCGGTGGGACACACTCGGCTGGCCCCAAATGGACCCCCAGGGACGGACCGGCCGGCCTGCGGGGGCGGCGGCGGGGCCCACGGGCCTCGCGAGCCTCGCACGCCTAAGCCGGCCGCGTCCCGGAGGCCCCACCGCGGCTCCGCAAGAAGAATATCATGAAGTAACATACGTCAATTGTTTCTAAATATATATGTGCCAAGTAAAGTGTTGGTAGGAGCAGATCTGAGCATGTGCTGTACAAACGCTAGCATGTATAAATTTGTACGTTGGAATGTACATTATTAGTACGGAGAAAGTAATGTACGATTACTAAGAAGCAGCCAGTGAGACGCCGCATCTGAACGCTGTCCCCGATCTTGTTGCGCGGATGGTACAACGGGAGAGTAGTGTTGTGGTCGTGTGTGCGGGAGGGCGTGTGTGTGTGTGTGTGTGTGCGTCTCAGGGTGTGAGGGTTGTTTGAGGTGACGGAACGGAAAATTCGGGGGTGAAGCGGGGTGGGGGGTGGATGGAAAGGGGTGGGGGCTGTTCGTGACGGGGCTTTGGTGCTCCGGAGAAGAGGGAAGTTTGGCAACTCATCCGTCACTCCGGAGACATGAACGGCAAGAGGAAGTGGAGGAGAGAGTAGGAGAGAAGAGAGGAGAGAAGAGAGATGGAGAAAGATGGTGAGACCCTGAGGGAGAGCGAGAGGACGCAGGGATATGGAGGAAGAGAGGAAGAGTCGGAGGGCATCGAGACAGAGCACTGGCAGTCTGCTTACATATTGTCTCTCGCCGGCAGATTTCTCGTCCGCCCGCATCGCCCCTGCACCCCCTCTCACCCAGCCAGCCCCCTCGTGAGCAGAGCCGCACAGCGTCCCCGTCGTACTTTTGGACGTCTTAACGGCAATTTACTCCCTTCTATTCAAAATTTGACTTAAATTGAGAAATTCGAGTCATAAATCAAAAAGGTCTTTCTTTCTGCTGGTGTACTATAAAATGCACAAAAATCCACTTGGTGGTCCGCATCGCAGGGCGCAGGGTCGGTTCTCAAGGGGCACAAAGTCTGGCCCTCCCTGCGTAGGAGTCTGCTATGTGCCCACGCACTTCCCCCACGGCTGATTGAGGGGACAGAGGCCCATGGCAGCCCATGGCAGCCCATGGCAGCCAGTGGTGGCGGGCGGCGGCCTTGCCGTCAGGACGGGGGCTCGCCGCCAGGGCCCGTCGACGGGCCGATCTGACTCAGTCGCCGGTCCCTGGCGCCGCGCCAGCCCATCCAGTCCCCGGGCCACTCCAGTGGCTCCAGTGGCTCCAGTGGCTCCAGTGCCTGCACGGGCTCGGCGCCTGGTCCCCGCTCGCACTCAGAAATGTATGCCGCTTGACCTGGAGCGGAATTGTACGCATACAGATTCCCCGGCCTCCGAATTTGGACCTTCTCCGTCCAAGTGGGTGCGAAGAGTTGGCGGCCGCACCGACGGTCGTCGCCCCTGGTAACCATCCGTGTCCCATGAATTACGAAAACTTGACAACGAGAGAGAAAGGGGAGTGTTTCTTTTTCTTTGCCCCCGCGAGACGTTGATCGCCTCATCTTATTTCTCCGTGCGCCCGGGGAGGTAATCGGGGAAGGTTAGGAGGAGGGGGTTCCCAAATAGCGAAGAGCCGGTGGTGCAAAATAATTCGGGGCATCGCCCCTGACGACTTCAATTTGCCTCTCACAGCACCGCTATGACTACCGGCCCCGCCCAAGTATCTTCCCCATCTCTCTCGCTCTCCCTCTGTCTCCCCCCTCCCCCCCCCCTCTCTCTCTCTCCGTAGGGATGGGAGGGAGCGCGTCGGAACGGCGTCACTTGATTAAGTTGACGCTAACCTCATCTCCCGGGGACCAGCCCCGCCCAGCCCGGTCCAACCCGCATAGCTCTCCTCTTTGGCAAATCGAACGGGATGAATCAGCGGCACAAGTAACGCAGTGCTGAGAGAGAGAGAGAGAGAGAGAGAGAGAGGAGGAGGAGGAGGGAAAAAGAGAGGAAGGAGGGGAGGGAGCCCCTTGAACTGATCACGAGTATGTACAGTTGTGTGAAACTGGAAGTCCGCGTTCGAGCACTGGCTCATGTGGCGGTCTCACGCACGTTTGCCGTCGCCCTGTACCGCTTCGTTTGAATTTGATCCTTGAACTCTGCATCTTCCTTTTCTTAGTTTCTAATTATTCCAACGGAGAGAAAAGAAAGACAATCAGGAAGCAAGAGAGAGTGTTGTGTGTAAGAGGGAGAGGGCAGCGGGAAGTAGGCCCTCATGAATATTCCGCGGCTTTTAAGCAAGGAAAGCAGACAGCTCTGGAATTCGTTTACAAATTCGTTAACTGGAAAAGGGCTCCGGTGTTGGAGGGTCATAAGTGTGAATTGGTTTGGGCAGGGGGGGGGGGGGAGGTTGTACAAGTAAGGGGGGAGTGCAGGAAGGTCTGTCCGCGAAAACCATTACGTCGTGAGGGGCGCAGGTACGGTATCATCACCAGGCACACACCCCACCCCCCGCCGCTGCCCAGGACAAATATTTGATTTCATAATCCGCGCCAGATCAAAAGAGATTGAATTGAAAAGGGGAGGGGAGGGGGGGGGGAGCTGTGCTGGGACGGATTACATCGGTGGCAGCAGCGGAGATTCGGGATAGCAGGCTAGATTAGGCTCGGAAAGGAAAAGGGAGAAGGGGGAGGGGGGCTTTAGGAGCGCATCGCGAGGGCAGAGCGAACAGACAAGGAGGCGGACAAGCAGGAAGCCAGCAGGCAGCAGACGGACAAGACAGACAGACAAGCAAGTAGTTAAGCAAACACGCAGGACAGAAAACCGGCGAGAAGACAGCAGAAAGGCGAGTGGATATATGCTTGCAAGCAGACAGAGAAGCAGACAAGCGTGCAACAGACAGACCAGCAGGCAGGCAATCAGACAACAGACAAGCAGACGGAGAAGCGTTAGGGAGTCCGGGCAGTGCAGCCAGAGCGGGTAGGACGAAGCAGGACACCGACACATGTTTGTGAAAGCATTCAACAGCCTTCTTGATTCGCAGACAAGCAGCGTCAGTCTGGCCCAGACCACCCTGTGCAGGAGCCCGACCCCTCACCCCCCCCCCCCCCACCTCTTCCCTTTCCTCTTCTGCCTCCTGCCCTGACCTTCCTGCAGTCCCTCACCATTAGCGTGCTCACCACCTTGCAGGAGCTTCATTTATCTCATCGCCACCTTATTCCAAACCCTTGCCTCTCATCCGCTTTATCCTTAATTCCGTTCTCTCTCTCTCTCTCTCTCTCGTCCTCTGCACTCTCTCCGCGTTCTCTCCTTTCACTCCTACCTCCCCTGCCCGCTTTCCACCTCTCCTCCTCCTCTCCGGGCTCGCTGCCCGCGCGTACGTCGCCGCGCAGCCGACGCCGTTTCGAGGATTTTGCGCGGAGCCGACAAAACAGAGACAAAGAGCGTAATCCCTCGGGGGTGGTGGTGGTGGCAGACGCCCTGCAGCTGCGGGCTGCAGCTGTCGGCTGCAGCTGCGCCGTCGCGTCCGCTGATCCGAATTCCATATTAGGTCCGGCGGGACGGGACGCGACGCCCTGCCCGACGGGGCTTTGTTCCGCGTGGTCGCGCGGGTTCGGATATCGATCGTCCCCTGCGCGTGTGCCGTGTGTTTGCAGTTGTTCAAAACAAGCCAGGTCAAATAAAACAAATTTGACGTGTAAAAAAAGCCCCCTTCTTCCCTCGGTTGGTTTTAATTTTCCGGTGGGGTAACAACTCGGCAATGTAGTGGCAGCAGGATTACCCCAGATTTCCCTTGCATTACCCCGGATTACCTCTGGATAACATCGGATGACCGCAAATTACCACTGAATTACCTGCCATTTTCTTATTTAAGAATCTCAAATTACCTCAAGGAGCCCGGATTACCGAAGTTCTTGCCCCCTCATAATTTTCGTATTCAAATCAGTACCGCTTTAGAAATAGTAGGGCTCTGCACGGTAGGAAAACAGTCCCCTGTACTGCCCCTCACCCTGCCTCACCACCCAGCGAAAACTCGCAAGACAAGCAAGAGGAGAAAAGCACTGTAAAATCTCATATTTTGAAGGGAAAAATTAAAATAAGGAGATGAGGGACAGGAAAAGAAGTCAGGGGACCTTTTGCCAATTAACGGAGCTGTCGTCTGAATGGGCGGCGATGGAAGCGGGGAGCACCTGCGAGGTGGGGGGGGGGGGGGGGGGTGCCCTGGGTGCCCGCTGCGGCTCTAGAGTCATGCCCTCCCAACACTACCCACTTGAGGGTCTTGGGCCGCGTTGGGATTCGGCCGTCCGTGAAGGCCCGCGGGCAGAGAGGGAGGAGGGAGGAGGAGGGACGGAGTGAAAAGCAGAGAGAGGGCAAGAGGAGGGGGGAGGGTGCACCAGCAGTGACTCCGGCCTGCGACCCTATTCAACGTAACGGGTGTTTAAGCGCAGGTTGGCTCGGCTTACGGTGGCGGCGGCGTATGCCGTGTCTGCTTTGCCCGACAGTCTGTCTCCCTGTCTCTGTCTGACACTCGGTCTCAGTCTCTCTGTCTCTTTCTCTCCAACTCCTCAGTCTCTCACCCTCTCACCCTCACAAGAACTATGAGCGAACGACGGCATTTGTTGCTTCCAGGAAGGCTGCTGCTGCTGCTCTCTGTGTATTGTGTGTTTTGGTGTGTGTCCGTGTGCATGTATGTGGGAGCTAGAGATAGAGAAGAAGGGGGGATGGGGGGGGGGGGGGGGGAAAGAGGGCGAGAGAGAAAAAGTGAATAGAGCCCGTGTGGGGCCGCTGGGGCCGCAAGGGGGGCTGTTTTTTAATGGCCCTGCGGGTCGGATATTTTCACCACTTTGGCCCCATTCCTGATGCAGCGGGGGCGGCCGTATTTTTCCGGCTAATAAACGGAACCCGCCGCCGTTTGCGTAATAATGAATCGTTGGCGCTTCGTAATCTCCCCTCAGCCGAGCTCCCGAATTCGGCACCGGCAAAATCTATTACTCGTTCATATCAAGCGTAATATGCGTTTTAATTTCTTTTCTTTTTTTGATGGTTTTCCAAGTTTACAGGCCAATTGTCATTCCATAAAATCGCCGTTGTTTCATTGTCTCGAACAGATATCAGAGTGTTAAATGGCCGGCGACGGCCCGGTGACAAACGATAACGCATTACTGGGCCTGCGGGCCTCCGGGCCTCCGGGACTCCGGTACGGGGGAGGCGCGGCCGGCAGAGTTTGTGTGACGGAAGGGCGGCCACTCTGACGGAAATAACTTTGCGGTCTGCTAGCGGCCAGAGTCGGAGGGGGCCGGGGAGAGAGAGAGAGAGAGAGAGAGAGAGAGAGAGAGAGAGAGGGGAGGGGGAAGGGAGAAAGAGGGAGGGGTAGGTGAGGGGAGTCGGAGGCCTTGTGGGTCAGCACTTTAGGGCCGTGGGAGAGGAGACCCGGCCGGCCCTCTCCGGGACACAACGATACAGGCCCTCAACTACACACCCTACCGCTGCTGCGAAAATAGGGTGATCTGCGCACCGCAGTCTCCCGGGAGGAGGCCCTCGTCTCGCGGAATTTCAAAGCACATTTTTGGGAACACTGGTGTTCAGATTGCATGCTTATAGATCTCTGTACATTGTACTCGAGAACGTTGCACAAAATTACGCATTAAAATGCGTGCTCAGATCTTTACATAGCAGTGTAACACACTGACATTTGTGCACTCTTCTGCTGTTCCCCTTTTCCAGCGGGGTCCCACACACGCTCGCGGTCACGTGACGAGTAGGGCTCGCGTGCCCCCCGCTCGCCTGATGGGCCTGCTGTTTACGCTGCACGGCCTGAGGTGCGTTCCCCGTACTTCCGCACTGAACACCACTACCAGACAGTGCCACTCGCTAGAAGCCCCCGCCGCGGTCTCTCCCGCCTCTGCGGTTGTCGTGCGCGCATTTCGTCTCGTCGGCCCCCGAGACGCCTCGCCGAGTGGCGCCCGTCCTGGCCGCCCGCCCGCCCGGCGGGGCACAGCAGTCAGCGCCGTGTCCGACGAGACGAAATGGGCAGCGTGCCTGGAGAATGCGACCTTCTCCAGCTCCAGCGGCGTGCTTCCAAGGCGCTGGGGGCCGTCCTGGAGCGGCGTACGTCCGTGCGGGGTATAGGCGACGACGGCCACGGAGGCCGCCGCCGGCCCGGGAGGGCGTCGCAACGAGGGCGCGCCACGGGCTTTGCGCCCGGCCCCTCCCCGGGCATTCAGCAGAACTGGTGCATTCCTGGAATTGGCCCACGACGCTCTGCAGACGGCCAACGCCCCCATGCCATCTCTCTCTCTCTATCCAACACACACACACACACACACACACACACATACTATCTGCCTTTCTCCCTCTCTATCCCTGTCTCCCTCTCTTCCCCTCCCCGCTCTCTCTCTGCCTCTCTCTCTGCCTCACTATCTCGTCTCTCTCCCGCACACACACTCACTCAACCATTCTCTCTCTCTCTCTTTCTCTCTCTTTCTCTTCCTCTCACGCTCCCCGTCTTGTCCCTGTCCCCGTCATCGTCTGCCTCCCGTCATTCTCGAAAATATTATGCAGATGAGCCCTCCGGACGTGGCACGCGCCCGGCACGCGCCCGGCACGCGCCCGGCACGCGCCCGGCACGCGCCCGGCACGCGCCAGGCACGCGCCCGGCACGCGACGGCACGCGGGAGGGAGACGACGGCGGGGCGCGGTAATTATGGAAATGGCTGATTGTGTGATGTGATCAGCGCTCGGACCGGCTGGCTGCCGACGCCTCCAAAAAGTCGCCCTCCTCCAGACGGGCCCGCGCCGCCGCCGCGCCGCTCCTGTGCGACGGCGAGGGTGCCCCCCGCGGGGCCGAGGCCGCCGGCCCACGGTGATGACGGCACACACCGACAACGGCCCCAGCGAGCTTATCAGCCGGGAGGGGAAGTCCGCGGGCCGGGTGTGGCGGTCATTTGTTCACCGATGATTGCGAGCGAAGCGAGCGAACCTTGCGGAATACTCTTCGTCGGGTTGTCTCCCCCTTCTCTCTCTCTCTCTCTCTCTCTCTCTCTCTCTCTCCCTCTCCGTCTCTCTTTCCCCCTCACAGTCTCTCTCTCTCGCACGCACGCGCGGTTCTCACTCCCAATTATCCCCCCATATATATATTTCGTTGGCTGTTATCTTGGAGCGAAAAAGGTTCCAACCGCACCCGCGCACCGCCGCCGCAGCAATTCGAGCGCGACTTAATCAGAATTCATTGCGCTTTTACTCTCTCGAGCGTGCGTGTGTGTGTGTGTCTGTGTCTGTGAACGCATGACTGACTCTGTGTGTGTGTGCATGCGAAATGGACTGCCGCGCGGATCTCCGGCCCTGCCGTTGAGGAGAGAGTGTATCAAAGCACCACGATGGAGCAGCAGGAGATTGAGAAGAGAGGGGAAAGGGGGTGGGGGAGGAGGTCGCGAGAGGCCGCGAAGTGAGGGTAAGGGGGTCATGTGGACGTGTGTGTGTGTGTGTGTGTGTGTGTGTGTGAATGTGAGAGGGAAGAAAAGAACGCACTGAGATCGTTGACAATTTTTTTCGAAGCTCATCGAAGCGTCCCGATTCACCGCGCCCCTCCGCCCCATGAGTCTTGGCGCTGCTGTGGAAGGGTTGGGTGGGGGAGGTGGGGGAGGCGTCGGAGGAGGGGAGGGAGGGGAGGGAGGGAGAGGGAGGGGAGGGAGGGAGGGAGGGGGGGGGGGGGGAGCCTCTGGGGACCGGGCGATGCGCGGCCGTCAGCATGATGAGTGTTGCCCTTGGACGTCTCGCGCTGCTTACTCCACACGCCACCTCTCTTACCGGCGGGTAATGCACCGCTCGCACACACACACACACACACACACACACACACACACACACACACACACACGTGTATGCATGTATACGACAGCGCCTGGGCTCACAGTTGCGTGTGTTCGCGAGTGGACCGCACCAGAGAGCGCCGTGCTGGGTAGGCAGTGGAGGCATGTGGGGGGCACCGGTGTGGTGCGGGCTGGCCTACCCTACCGTTCGCAGGCGCTCGGCGGGGCGTTCTCTCCGGACTCGCGGCACACACACACACACACACACTCCGCCCCGCGCCCCGCTCATTTGGCATTTGTTTAAGCTGGCGGTCTGCCACTGTCCGGTCCGCCCCCCCCCCCCCCCGTACCTCTTACCCACCTTGCCCCTCACCGCGTGCTCCCGCCGCAGAGCAGCAGTCCCTCGTCCTCCTTGGACTGCCGCCGCGCCGCCGGTCCTCGGCCAGGGCTGCCAACGTTTTGTTTTGCCTCGCCGGTCCCCCGCTCTAATTTGGCCGAAGTCCAGTCCAGATCGCTGCGCCCGGAGATGCATTGCGGCCGACCGGACTCTACTCCGCCGGCAGGGCTCCGGCGGAGTAATTCGTGGGGAGGAAATAAGTCCGGCGGCACAAGACGCGAGAGAGTAGTGAGGGGAGGCCCGTGGGGAGCGGCACTCGCCTATTGAAAGTGTTTTTTTTTTTTCGTTGTTTGCTTTTTGGTCTCGTTTCCCCGCCCCCCTCTCATCTCCTGTTCAGCGTCCATCGAGAGCGCCCTTGTTTTGCCAGCAGATTCTCCAGTTTCAGAGCTGCACTCCCCCGCGTGTCCTCGGGGTCCGCCGGCCCCATCCCCTTGCGGTAGCTGTCGTGGTGGGATGTCGTCAGGGGGGGAGGGGGGGGGGCGGACAGGGCCAGCCACACTCGCCTATCTGCACAGGCTCACGCTCGGGGTAGTTGGGGTTTCACATTCCAGCCATATCGATTACGTTGCCTGACGCGCCGCCCCTCGGCGAGCCCTGCTTGTCAGGGCACAGCGGCGTCAGCAGCAGCAGCAGCAGCAGTGGCAGCAGCACAAGGCAGAGATACGGTCGGGATAGCGGGTGCCGTATACGGACATATCGGAATCCGTCTCCTTATGTGTGACTCCGCGAGGCGATGGGGGCGGGATGCAATAGTGCCGGTGACATGTTGTGGACCATGGGAACCAACGAACGAAACCAATATATGAGGCGACTCTGTTGTACTCTGTGCCCCAGGGAAAAAAAAGCCGGTACCCTTATTTTTTCATTTTTTTTATCAAGGGACAGAGAAAGAGAGAGATCTGTTTTGTTTTTTCAAAAGTGAAGAGCGAATGGTGACCACACAGGAACCGATGTTGTGTACCGAAAATGGTACATTTTTTTCTGTGTTTAAATTTAACTTTGATCTGCAACGTTTTATAAACGCGCACCGTTCGGTTAACGAGGCCCACGCCGAGCCTGGCAGCACTCAAAATAAAATTACCATTACAGGACCGCGGCCAGCAGTAGAAAGACTGAACAAGACAAAAAGAAACAACACACGCACACACACACACACACCGTGGACGTGGAGATAACTAGACTGGATAAACACCGGCGGCGCCTGCTTGGGATGCTCACCGCGTTTCGTTTACAGCCGAGAAAAGAGGGAGAGGGGGGAGAGAGAGAGGAGGAGGAGGAGGAATAAAAGCGAGAGACAGAACAAGGGCGTACACGGGTGCGGGAGGTGTTGAGAAAAGGGGGCGGGGCCCCGGAAACCGACACCGCGAACCAAATCACGTGAACTGAAGAAAAATAGAAAATGACCGAGAGCGAGAAAACAGAGGGGGCGGCAGTATGAGAAATCTCCATAGGGGAGGCACCTGTTGTCAGCAGCATGGCCTCGGGCGTGAGGGAAGGGAGGGAGGGGAGGGGGAGGCGGGAGGCTCGACGCTGCAGCCCCCCGTCAACCTCCAAACCGCCCTAGGAAAGAAAAAAAAAAGCAAGTCTACCAAGTCGATCGGCATGGAGAGGAGGGTCTTTGGCCCGAGTCGGCCCGAGTCGTCGGCAGGTGGCTAATCCACTTGGGACCAACTCCGGCTCCCCGGGCTCAGGCACCCGGGGACACCCCGGGACACCCCGGGACACCCCGGGACACCCCGGGACACCCGGGGACACCCCGGGACACCCCGGGACACCCCGGGACACCCCGGGACACCCCGGGACACCCCGGGACACCCCGGGACACCCCGGGACACCCCGGGACACCCCGGGACACCCCGGGACACCCCGGGACACCCCGGGACAACCAAGGCCTCCGACGAGCGCCGCAGTGCTCCGTACACCGACTTCCTCGCCTGACTGCACAGTGTCCGCGGCGCTGCCCCGCTCCCCTTGTCCTTCCCACCTGCTCTCCCTCCCTCCCTCTCTCTCTCTCTCTCTCTCTCTCTCTCTCTCTCTCTCTCCCTCTCGCCCTTCCCCCCCCCCCCCCTCTCTCTCCTCTGGATGTAATCAATGTTATCAAAGTTGGTGCTCCAATATCACTCCTCCCACTTCAACTTTGAATCCGATCAAAATGGGAACGGGAGAGGAGTGAGTGAGAGAGAGCGAGAGTGAGAGAGAGAGAGAGAGAGAGAGAGAACGGACAGGCATACGCTGGCAGAGGCAGCGAGAGGGACGGGAATATGAAGAGAGGCCGATAGGGAAAGGGCGGGGAACGTGTGGGAGAGAGACACGCTAAGTGTCGCAGAAACGAGGTGCATCACCATCACGCCATGCCACCAGTCGCACACACACACACACACACACACACACACGGCCACACACATACACACAGCCTCGGCTTCACGCACACACCCACACAAACGACCATATGAGTCGCGTCGACAACATCCTGCCGTCACTGTAATTAAATGCGCCGGTTGGTATGGACAATGAATGGCACACACCCACACACGCACACACCCACACACGCACACACACATGCACACGGCCTGCGCTGCGGTTGCCGCACAGGTGAGCACGGCACACCGCGCGGACACGCCCCCCTCGGGACTCGCGGGAGCGCCCTGTCAAAGTGCCACTGGCTTTTCTGTGAAAGAGGAAAAAAGGCGCCGCATTCGCAAGCGTCGAGAGAAAGATAACGAAAATAAAAAGAATGAAAAAAGGAGGGGGGAGAAGGAGAGGAGGCGGGAGCGGATAACACATCGCGGCAACAGCATCGGGGGCGGCAGGGGTGGCGGAGTAAAAACAAACGCCGAGTGAAAAAGAGGTGGAGGCGGCTGGCCTTGGATTTAAACGGCGCGCCCGAGATAGGACGGCGGAGATAGCACTGTAATGGTTTTGCTTCGGGTTTATTTTATTTTTATTTGCCGGCTCAGTACACCTGCGTCCGGATTCTCGCGTAAGCAGACATCGCCCGGGATGATGCGAGAGATTAGGAGAACACACGTAGGCCTGAGCACGGCCACGCCTTGATTACATGTTTAGGCTTACGGAAGGCGGTACTGGGCGTGGGAGGGACGCTGTTCAAGTAACACGTAACATATAGAGGGGGTGGGGCGAGTATTTTCCTTGAATTAAGATTTCTCTCTGAGCAGCAAAGGTAAAATTGTACTTGATTCTAATGCAGTTTACTTCATTTATTAAACCGACATTTTACAAAAGTAAAGAAATTCGAGTCTTATTTT
>CM049601.1:6898744-7021244 GCA_026979955.1 Megalurothrips usitatus
ACTCGCCCTGGGGACACACCGCGCCGCGTTTCGAGAGGGCGGTGCGGCGGCGGCGGCGCGACGGTGCCGAACGTGTGGACGTTTACTCTCTCTCTCTCCCTCTCTCTCTCTCCCTCTCTCTCTCTCTCTCTCTCCCTCTCTCTCTCTCTCTCTCTCTCCCATCCCTTATCCCTTCTTTTCGCTCCCCTCCTTTCCTTTCCTTCTGGCGCGAGCGGGCCAATAATAGAACAAACAGTGACAGAAAACACTTTACTTTTGTTGGCGGCGTCCGAAGGCAGCCAAGGCGGTCAGTCAACCGCGCCGAGCCGCCTGCCCCTCCCCCCTCCCCGGACCCTCCGCGCAGGAAACCATCCAATTACGGGTCGCATTTCATCGCCGCCGTGAACTGTTATCATTTGCACGATAAGACATATAGCGTGTGATGGGTATGATGATCTGTCTGCGCAGGCTCTCACGCCGGCTACCGGCAGCTCACGGGCAGCTCACAACCAGCCCACAGGCAAGCTCACGGCCAGCTCACAACCAGCCCCACTCTGTGAAATTGGTTCGTCAAACGACGAGAATTTCTGCGGCGATTCATCAATCACCCGAATGTGTCGTCACGTTCATTCGTCACGTGACGACACATTCGTATGACGAATGAAGCGACGGTCGTGACGAGATGTGGCCTTCGGAATGAAGGTGCAGTTTGCTACGTTTTGCGTACTTTCCTGGCAAACACCGGTCAGAGAGCAGCCAGAGCCGCCGTGTTGGTTCCAGAGGTCCAGACCCCGTCCCCGGGGAGCTCGGCCCGGCACGGCCTGGGACAGACCAGGGTGGGCGGCCTCGGCCAGGTGCTCCCCGACGACCCCCCGCCGTGGACATGCACCCTGCCCCCACCCCCCTCTCTCCGCAAACCCTTCCCTGTCATTTTCTCTGATTGGCGTGATGGGGCTTTGGGCTCGGCCATTGTACCCAGCCCGGACCACGGGGGGTCTCTCTGAGCCGCGCGCGCGTGTGTGTGTGTGTGTGTGTGTGAGTATGAGAGGAGAAAGGACCTCAAAGGTGATCCAATCAGAGGAGTAGGTCGTCCTGGCTGCGCGCTGGCCCTTTGGTACACCTGGGAACAGCGGGGCGGCGACGGTGGCGGGGCGTGGCGGGGGCGTGGCGGGGGCGGTGTCCGTGCGGCGGACCACACACACACACACACACACACACACGTACACACACAGAGGCGCGGTGTGGAGAGGAGGAGATCCCCTAGCAGAGCTTTGGTATCACGAAGTGCCGCCAGGGGAGTATTACTGGCTGGGAGCGGCGCCTTGCCCTGCGCCCGCGGCCTGCCCGCGCGGGGGGCCCCTGCCCTGGCAGCGCTCCTTGCTGCCGCCTCCAGTTTGTCCTACCTCCCACGCGCGCGCTCAAGGCACCACCGACGCGCAAAGCCACGGGAAGGCGTGCTCAACAGCATAAACGACAGCGTAGCGTTACCCCGCTGTCACGCCATTTGTTTCTTTCTGTACTCCACACTCGTGCAGGAGCATGTCACCCTAGTCGAGCGCCTTCGAAGTGCTCAATGGTTTTTGAATTTCCCGCTCGCGTCTTTCTGCAGCGGTGTAGCGAGTTTGCGGCCCCGATCCGAGAGACTCTGGCCGCGCGGCATTTCTGGGTCTCCGCCGGCCAATTATGCGGCGAGATGAGCGGGACTATCGACTAATTCCCTCCTTTCGTCTGGACCCTTCGCTCCCGATAACCTTACTCTGCGGAGTGACGAAGAGGGAGGGGTGGGTGGGAGTGGGGGTGAGAGAGTGAGAGAGAGAGAGAGAGAGTGCCAATACCAGCAGCAGGAGCATCCTGGAGATGAGGGGGCTGAGGGAGCGGGCTGAGGTTTATGATTGGCCAGAATTAGGCCCATCCCTGCCGAGTTTCTCATACGCCTAGGCGATGATGCCGAATACAACGCCCCGGAGCTGGCAAACTTTTCTTCTTGAACTTTTCACCTTTAGGACCCCGCCGCGCGCCGCGCTCCCTTGCTGGTGGTGGACACGGCCGAGACCGTGTTCGACTCCTCCAGCCGAAGGCGCGGGGCCCCCTCCTCACGGGGTAATGCGGCGGGATGAGAGAGGGAGAGAGGAAGGGAGAGCGAGGGAGAGAGAGAGGCAGACAGAGAAGGAGATAGAGGGAGACAGAGAGACAGCGGATGAGGGAGAGAGGGAGACAGAGAGGAGGGAGAGAGAGAGAGAGGTGGGAGAGAGTGAAAGAGAGCGGAGACAGAGAAGGGGGAGGGGTTGCCCCGCCGCGCTGCCCCGCGGTACCTCTGAAGAAAAAGTGGCTTTGCCGACGCTGGTGAGCGGTGCGGCCGGTGTTCGAGAGTGTGCGGCCCCTCCGGCCCTGCTCCGGCTGCTGTAATGGTGGCGACTGCCTCGCCTCGGCCGGTCGCTCTTGTCGGGACGGCTCAGTGACCAGCGGCCCGGCGGCGGCGGCCCTCCAGTCGGCGGCCATCGCCGGCCGGGGGGGCTTTGTAGCCGGCAGATGCAGCGGCGGCGGCGGGCTGTCCGGCCGCTGTCCAGCCGCTGGCCGCCGCTGGCCGCCGCTGGCACCATCCCCAGCCCGATTGGTTCCACCTCGCGGAACATCGCCAAGGACAATACGTCCGGGATGGACTGGCAGCCCGAGCGGCCCGGGGGGCGGCGGGGCGGAGGCTGGCCGGGGGCGGACCGGGGGCTCGACGCGGCGCCGTCGGAGCCGGCGGGTGAGGCGCGGAACCCGGCGAGGCGTGGACGGCGAGGGCCGCCAAAGGATTAAGCGTTTCATAAAACCTTGGCATAACGGCAACCTATTCCCCCCCGGCGGCGGCGGGCCGCCAGCGTGCGCCAGCGCCGTGACGGCTGCCTGCCCCCGCGGCCTTGGCATCTCGTCTTCACGGATCTCGGCGCGGAGGGCGCGAGGGCGGAGGGGAGCGCCGGGCGGCAGCGGCGGCGGCAGCGGCGGCGGCAGCGGCGGCGCAGCGGCAGCCACTGAGCGGAGCCCCGTCCCGTCCGGTCCATAAGCCCACGGACGTGTTGGCGCATAGTTAGGGTTACCCTCTCTCCTACTCCCTCCATGTCTTTCCTTTTCTCTCTCTCCATCTCCTCTCTCTCTCTCTCTCTCTCTCTTTCTATCGTGTATCTTCGCCCACCCTTATATAAATATATACAAAATTTTAAATTTATAATCACATGCGTAGTGTGTGAAGGTATTTCCACCCAAGCTAAAAAAAAAATTATAATCTCGGCAGGCACTTTGAACGATTCAGTGTCCCTTTATCTCGCTAGACTTGGCCGGTTCTTCATATTCCATTGACAGTGCCCCGACCGGCACATCCTCTTTGAGTGAGTGTTTCGCCCCGAAGAAAAGGGCGCTCTGAGAAAGGCGAGCTGTATATAAGAATCTGTAGGGCCGTGGGCGCCGTGGGCGCCGTGGGGGCCGTGTCGTTCCACGGGGTCGTCCAATATCTGGGTCGGAGGCTCAACGACCTCAGGAAGGCGGTGAGTGAGGCGCTAACCCGCGGCGGCGGCGGCGGCGGCAGCCATGCGTGAGCCGCACTGCCATGGGCATTGTGATCGGGAGGAGAGCGGTGCGTGGCAGCCCCATGGCAGCCCCATGGCAGCGCCGTGGCAGCGCCGAGCGGGGGAAGATGAAGATGAAGGTTTTAAGGCCCATCTTGTCGGATGCCGGCCGGGCTATAAATATATGTGCGCCAGGCCACCCACCTGGCCCGGCAAAGTTAGGAAAGTGAACAAAAAAAAATCGAAGAAAAAAAAAGGGTTTGCTTAGATAATCTGGAAGCGGTATGTAATTTGTGAAGACGGCCCCGCCTTGTCGTCACGGTGCGGTTGGGGGGAGGGGGCGGCGGGGGCACCGCACGCCGGGAGCCTGTCGCCGCCGTCTCCCCGTGATTGTAGGCGACATGGTGCCCGCCCCCGCCGTGCCGAGGCCCCCGGGGGCCCCCGCAGCCTCCCGCACCGCCCATGCCCCCGGGTACTCCTCCACTCGCTCTGCGGCCCTCCGTGGGAAAGGTGATTAAAGGCGGACTTGGCAAGACTCTAAATCATTGGAGCGCAGCCCAGCGTCGACGCACGGCGACACTCGGGAAGTTAACGCTGTGGGAGCCCCCCCCCCCCCCCCACCCGCCGCCCTCGTCGCTCCTCACCCTTCCGCCACCTTTATTTCTTTCCCTCCCCGGCACCACATCTCCCCCCCCCCTCTCTCTCTCTCTCTCTCTCTCTCTCTCTCTCTCTCTCGCTCTCTCTTGGTGTCTTCCTCTCCCTCCCCCCCCCCATTCAGTCTCCCTCGCTCTCGCCCCGAATGAAAATTTGTGTCGAGTCTTGCGGCCTGCGCGTCGAGCCCTCTGCTCTTCGGTTCAGCCGCGCCTCGCCGCCGCCGCCTCTCGACAGATTGAGGCCAACCGGTAATCACGAAACAATTTAAACTTGCCGGGTGATTGAGGTGCCTTGTGCCCCCCTCCCTCACCCTCCGTTGGCTGCGAGTACGCGGTCCGTCCGGGAATGTGCAATCATGCTGGTGTAGCGCCCCTGCGAGGAAACTACAACAACAAAAATGACCAAAATCGGGCAAAAAAAGTGTCGAGCTTTCGGTGGGACCTTGATTATTTTCCAAGTATTTCTTTTTCAGCGTCGCAAGTGTTTGCTCTTGCAACGGGGTAAGGAGGTGTGTGTGTGTGTGTGAGAGAGAGAGAGAGAGAGAGAGGGAGAAAGAGAGAGAGAGAGAGAGTGAGAGGGGGGAGGGAGAGAAAGGAGAAATTTTCCACTCGGCTACGAACGCAGGGGCGGAGTGAGAGAGAGAGCAAGAAGAGACCTGGCGCGCGACGCGGCGTGTTGGCGAGAAATTTCCACTGTCAACAACACTCCCGAACGAGGTCGAGGGGAGCAAGAGGGTGCTACTATTGGAAAAGGAATCCTCGTCGCCGGGGACCGGTCACAGACCGGCGGCGGGACCAGGCGGGACGCCAAGGGGGCACACTGGCTTCCCGCCAGGGACTCTGCAAAACAGCCAAGTGCATCACATGATGAAACAAGCACAGTTCTTTATTTTTTAAATGTCTCTTCCACGGGAGGAAGGATTGCCAGGGTGTGAGCTACACCAGAAAACTGCAGCAAAACTTTTTGTTTTTAAAAATCTATAATTCTGCTGGAGAAAAAAAGAACCTGATAATTGGGACAAACTGTAGTTTTCCCGCGTGGACTGCCTTTCAGGCACAGCGCAAGTACAATAAAGCTACCGTTGTGCATAATTAGGTACATTTTTTTCCCATTCACACCGAGCGCTGACACGATATGTTCCCCTGAAGCAGTGACGAGGAGAGACCTGCTTTTATATGGGGCTCCTCTCGCTTGCCTCATCGTTCCACCCCTCTGGGCACACACTTGGCCCGGTGAGCGTTTGTTTGCGTGTGTGTGTGTGTGTGTGTGTGAGGGAGAGAGAGAGAGAGAGAGAGAGAGAGAGAGAGAGAGTTTGTGTAACGGACAGAACAAGCCCGGTGGACCCGACACCCCGTGTGTGCGTGTGGGTGGGCATGCGTGAGTGTGTGTGTGTGTGTGAGGATCTAGACAGCATATTATTAATTTGGCCGTTTGCGCCCTGGGGCGTCACACAACACGTGCCAAACGGCGCCCCACCCCCTCCACCTCCCCCGACCCACACCACACCTCTCCCCTTCCCTTTTCTCCCCCCCGAGAGGTATTATGTATACGGACTTCTTAAGCCACACAGAGGAACCGCAAAAAGTTATGGGGTGTTGTTTGTTTATATGTATGTAGGTAAGCAAGTGTGTGTGTGTGAGAGAGAGAGACTGGCGTATTGGTTTACACGCAAGCGTATCATCGCGGTCTGCTGTCATCGGCATGGTGGGCGTGCCTCAATCAGAACCCATATTCCAAAGTGTTTTAGGTATACGAACTATGATCACACATCTCTGAACCTACAGAACAAAATTGCCGCCCAATTTTAAAACATGAATTTATTTCAATGGCATTCAGAGAAGGTTAAAAAAAAATAATCGTGCTCCTGCCACAATTTGGCTGCTCGTCGCGGAGATCGGGGGAAGGCGCCCGACGACGGCAGGATAGGCAACACGGTGTGCGGGCCTGTCCGGCGGCTGCCTACCCTGCACGGGGCTCCTCCTGTGGGTGCGAGGGAGACGACGCCGCGTCTGACTGCGTTGGTGCAAGAGAGACGTCCGACCGGGTATGGGCGGCCGCGGGCGTCTCTGTCGCACGGCCACGGTCAAAAAATGGGTATCTCACTCGGGACCCGCGAGACATTAGGGTACCGGGGAGGGCCTCGGCCGGCCCGCATCCTTGCTCCGCGTCCCGTCGGTTGCGTGTCAGTGTATATAGCGGGGCTCTCCGTTATTCACACCGCTTACTATGTAAACAACAAAATTCCGCCGCGAAGCAAAGTCCTTGTGGAGCGCGGGGACGCGGCCGCCCGCTGCCGCCGCTGCTGCCGCGGGCTTCGTTCCCTGCGTAGCGGCTGTCCCGCGGGCCCCACGGCCGCCGCCGCCGCCGCCCCCGCGCTCGCAGTGACGACATTAGGCCCGGCTATACGAGCGGCAGCGGGGGCGCCTCGCCTCGTCCGCTCACCGGGTCACGGGGACGATGGCGGTGGCCGCTCCTCCCTAAGTAGTAACCGGAAGGTTCTTTCCTTACTACTTGATGGAGCAATTTTCCGGGGCGTTTTACGCAGTTAAGCGCTCTCGTGAAACAGCTTGACGGCTCCCCGGGAAGGCGTTCCCGCCGGCCCGCGTATACACAGAAGCGGCGGCGCGCGCGGCCGCCACGGGGCTCGTCTCCCGCAGCCGTCGTCCCTCGCCATCGTATACCTTGTCTCTCTCGCACCCCCACGGTGACTTCCTCAAAGCTGTTAAGTCCCCTCAGCGGGGGGTCGGGGGAGGCTCCCCCCGCCTCACACTGCTCCCCCCAGAGGCGTATCGGCTCGCGTGTCACTCTCAGGCGGATGTTAAGCAAATTCCTTTCTTTAAATTATGTTTTATTTTTACACAATTCACACGTTTAATTTTTTTTAGCGTGTGGAAGATTTAAAGTGAAGCTTACTCGTGTAGTTCGAACAATAGCCGGGGTGTCGCGGCGAGGTGTCCGCATTGCACGGCATCTGCAGCTGCATCTTGCGGGGATATGCCGCTCGTGTAGTTCCCTGAGCATAGCTCCTTGTAGCTCCCTACTCACCCCGAGGGCCGGGGCGTCACGGCGAGGTATCCATTGCACGGCCATCTGCAGCTACATCTGTGGGACGCGACGCTCTTGAAGGGGGTCGGGCGCGCTGAGTCGAGAATCACTTGTTTGCGAACACGCAGTACCGTCAGTTTCGTTCACTTAAATACTTTTATCTCACTTGGTTAAAACCGTTAATTTCTTGTCGATTGTGTATTTTAAGTCATCGGTTTAAGTCATCGTTCTATTTTTGAAACTGGACACGCACACACGCACGCACGCACGCACACGTTGTCCTAGTTCCGGCACGCGGCGGCACAGAGGGGCGGCGGCGGCGGGACGGCGGCGAGGCGCGGCGGTCCTCGCGTCCTCCGGTCCGGCGGGGAGGTCCGTGCGCTGCGGGCTGCGCTGCTGGGGGCGGGTGGCGCCGTCACGCCGCGCACCGCATCGCGCGCTGACAGAGGCAGACTGGCGGCTGGTCCTGGCCGCGGCGGCGGCGGCGGCGGCGGTCCGGAGGCGGCGGCGGCGGCGGCGGCGGCGGCGGAGGCGGCAGCACGGGGTAGGCTCCTCCCCCACCTCCAACCCCTACAGGCGCTGGCCGCCCGCGTGGACCGGCGCGGCGTGGTGCGGCGTGGTGCGTTGCGGCTCGGCGCGGACCCCGGACCCCCCATGGCACCCCCCCCCCCCCCTACCCCCATCCCTCTCTCTCTCGCTCTCTCTCTCTAACCCTGTCTCCCTCTCTCACGCGCACACGCCTTCTCGCCGTCTCGCTCGCTCTGGCGCCAGTCGGGCCGCCGCCGCCGCCGCTCTTCCTCATGCCCTCACCGTGTCCCGCCCGGTCTTGTCCGGTATCCGGACGCCCGACCCCTCCCGACCCCTCCCGGCCCCTCCCGGCCCCTCCCGGCCCCTCCCGGCCCCTCCCGACCCCTCCCGGCCCCTCCCGACCCTCCGGGGCTCAGGCCGGAGGCTCCCGACAACAGGCCAACAGCCTCTTCAATCGGGTACTCCCGACTGCGCCCGGCACCCTTCGGTTCGAATGGCCGTAGTCGGACCTGGAAGTTTGGTGAGGGCGTAGAATCAGGTGCATTTCCGTGACTGATGAGGGCCGCTCAGCCACCGGAGGATCTCAGAATCTGCGATCGCCAACGCGTCGCATCCGCCAAACACTGCCTTCTGATAAACTTATTTTAGCACTCTTACTTTCTCTCTGCCTCTCTCTCTCTCTCTCTCTCTCTCTCTCTCTCTCTCTCTTGTTCCTATCCTTTTCCTGTCAGACTTTGGCGTGTACTGCTCCAAGGTTCTGGCAGGCGCGCGGAGTAGCGACGCCAGAGGTCGCGGGGTAGCGGCGCGCGCCGGGAGTAGCGACGCGCTGCGCAGGATTACCTCTGGCTTCGCGCGTGTCAACGGCCGGCTGACGAGCTCTCCGACGACCTCCCCGAGGGCGTCCCCGAGGCCCGGCGGCCCGGGACGCGCGTGCGGCCGCCGCCGGCTCCCATGCCGTATTCCGTCCTCGTCGGCCCGAGTGGCCCGCGGCCCCCAAAGTGGTACGGCGGCGGTTAAGTCGTCGTTTGTCACGTGACTCATGCCGGCGGCCGGGCTCGGGCCGCGGGGGGCGCCACGCCGTGGACACGCGGCGCCACGTGCCGCCACGCGCCGCGAAGGTTACGGCCCCGTGGGGCGCCGGCAGCCGCGTCCCGGCCGCCTCCAGCCGGGTAACCTGCGAGGCCGCGCGCCGCGGGTGCGGGGTTCCGTCCGGCTCCGTCCAGGACGAAGCCATCAGCGAGGCATAATTGCGCGGTGGGCCCGGCGGCGGCGCCGGCAGCGGCGCGCCGTGTGTGTATTCGCGGCGTCCGCCGGCCAGTTCGCAACATGAGGTCCCCGTCGACGGAGCGCCGCCACCGCGGCCGCGTCGCCGTCACCGTCGCCGTCCTGGCGGCCGTGGTCTCCTGCGGCCTCACCCGCGGCGCGGAGGCGAGGGCCGCCGCCGGCGCCCTCACCGAGGACTTCAAAGGGCAGGCCATCGCGGCGGCGCCCGGCCCGGAGGCCAAGGCGGCCGCGGCGGCCGCCGTCGTGGCGGAGGAGGCGGCAGGTCAGTGATACACCCGCGGCGTCTTACTGGGTCCGCTGCTGTGGGGCTCGACGGGGTGTTCCTGTTGTCTGAGGGGCCACCCTGGTGGGCGCCGAGAGACGCGCACTCAGGACAGCAAAAACGATGTGAAAAAGAAACGAAAACAACGACGACCGAAACAAGGAAGATTAAGGAAATGACTGGTGTGGCGCCACCTGCCATCAGCGCGCCCACGCTGATGCGCGAGCCGTGTGACTCCGGCCCTGCATTTGGATGCATCCAGCTGCTCACTGCCGCACACAGTTTTTTTTCACATAAAGCTTATTTAATTAGTTTCGTTGGGTTTGGTGCCGGTTTATACAAACCGGCAGTATCACGTTTGTCGAAGCTGCATAAGGCATATGTCTGTCATGTCTTTAAAGGAATCGTAAATTTTCATTTTTTTTTTAAAATCCGTTGTAGATAAACTGGTTTTGGTTTCTTGCCTTTCTCTTCTTTTCCAAGGGCGAGGTACCGGAGTACATTCGAGTGCCTACGATTGCACAACACTGGAAAAGAACACTCCTATCGTCCGTGTGTGTGCGTGTGTGTGTGTGTGTGTGTGTGTGTGTGTGTGTGTGTCTAGTGCCTGATGGCCGCACTCTGACTGGCACGGCCTGGAGCGGTGTGGACAGCAGGACGACACTGACGGAAGCAAAACACAATCAAGGCGTCAAGCTGCAGCCATGGCGTGAGAACGGGACGGGCGGCATGTCGCTCACACGCCCACACACACACACACACACACACACACACACACACACACACACACACTCCCCCCTCCTCTCTCGTTCCGCCCGTGTGCCTGTCTCTGTCGCTCTTCCTTTTCCGCAGAGCATAGATTTTTTTTTTTTGCTCCCAGAACCGAAATCTGGTCCCCACGGTAATATTTTGGTCGACATAAATTCGACATAATTCGTTCGTCGGGCCGACCGAAATTTTCCTTGTTACAATAAAATTGAAATAGATGAGCAGGACAGAGCTTTAAGGCCGTGGTTGTCGACAGCGGCCTGCCCCTCCGAGCCCTACCGGCCGCTGGTGCACTTCACGGCGCGGTCCCTGTGGCTCAACGACCCCAACGGGCTCCTGTACGCCGCCGGCGAGTGGCACCTGTTCTACCAGTTCAACCCCGTGTCCGACGTCCCGGGGAACATCTCCTGGGGCCACGCCGTCAGCCCCGACCTGGTGCGCTGGACGGAGCTCTCGGGCCCCGGCCAGCCCGCCATCGCCTTCGACGGCGACCGGGAGCTCATCTTCTCCGGCAGCGCCGTCCTGGACCAAGACAACACCTCGGGGCTGGGCACGACGGAGAACCCGCCCATGGTGGCCGTGTACACCAGCCACTACAGCAGCCAGACCAAAGAGGTGCGCGGGCGCCGGCCGGGCAGGGAGCCACGCGGGGGCGGCTGGGCGGCGGCCGACCGCACAACTCCTCTACGGCCGACTGTTTGCAGGCGCAGTCGCTGGCGTACAGCCTCGACAACGGCCGGACCTGGACCAAGTACGCGGGGAACCCGGTGCTGGACGAGGGGCTGGCCGAGTTCCGCGACCCCAAGGTGCAGTGGCACGCGCCCACCCGGCGCTGGCTCATGGCCGTCGCCATGCCCAACGACCACAAGATCCGCTTCTACTCGTCGCCGGACCTCAAGGTAAGCGCCGTCCGGCGTCGTCCACTGCCGGGCCGTACCGTAAAATCGCTTTGTCAAATGACGAGAGTTCCTGTGACGATTCATCAATCACCCGATGTCGGCACTTCATGTCACGACGCATTTGAATGACAAATGAATCTCCACAGCCATCGTCACACTGAACCAGAGTACAGTAGGATTGTAAAAAGGCGATAAATATTTTTACAGTGTGCTCTCCTTCACTGCCCTGCCCGCAGGTGTGGACCCTGCTCAGCGAGTTCGGGCCGATGGGCGCGGTCGAGGGCCAGTACGAGTGCCCCGACCTCTTCCCGCTGCCCGTGGACGGCGACCTCGCCCGGATCAAGTGGGTGCTGGTGGTGAACGTGAACCCGGGCGGCAAGCAGGGCGGCTCCTCGGCGCAGTACTTCATCGGGGACTTTGACGGCGAGCGGTTCGTGGCGGACGACAAGGATGCGTCCGCCGTGCGCTGGCTGGACCACGGCAAGGACTACTACGCGGCTGTGTCCTGGGTGGGCGCCCCCGACGGCAGGCGGTACATGATCGGCTGGATGAGCAACTGGCAGTACGCGGCTCAGTGAGTATCCCCGTCTGTCTGCTGGGGGGAGGCTCGCAGCGCCCTGACAGTGTTGTCACCCCCAGGACGCCGACGTCGCCCTGGCGCAGCGCCATGACCGTGCCCCGCGTCATGTCGCTGCGGTCGCGCCCCGACGGCGGCGTGGACCTGCTGCAGGAGCCCGTCCCCGCGCTGGCCGCCACCCTGCAGCGCGGCGCCCCGATGGCGGCCACCGCCAACATCACGGCCGGGGCGGCGCCCGTGGTCCTGGCCAAGGACTGCGACGGCGCCTACGTCCTGGACGCGACCCTCACGCTCCGCGGCGGCGCGACGGGGGCCTCCGTGCTGGTGCGGGCGGCCGAGGACGGCTCTGCGGGCACCGCCGTCGTCCTGGACGTGGCCAAGGCGGAGCTCGCCGTCGACCGCCGCCAGTCCGGACGCGTCGACTTCAGCCCCTTCTTCTCCGGCGTCCACGGCGCCAACGTCGACCTCGCCGGCGGCCGCCTCCGCCTCAAGATCCTGGTGGACGAGGGGTCTGTGGAGGTGTTCGCGGACGACGGCAAGGTGGCCATCACGGACATCATCTTCCCGGACGCGGCCAACAAGGCCGTCGTGGTGACGGCGGTGGGCCCCGAGGGCGCCGCCGTGGACTTCGACGACGTCCGAGTCACCCCGCTGAGGTCGTACCGCGCGGAGTGCGCCGCCGCCTCAGCCACCGCCAGCCAGACGTGCCGCCTCGCCGCCTGAGCGGGGCGTTACTCCATGTGAAGATCCATGCATTTGTCGAGAGGAGAGACACGCAGAAATGTAAACATTCCCACTGTGCTTCAGACTGTTCTCGAAAAATACAGAAAACAAACCACACTTCACATTTCAAATTAAAATACCTAACGGAAATGCCTGGCTTATTTAAATAAAAGAAGACACAAGGAGAGCACTTTGTGCCTTGCGCAACCACACTTTTTCAGACGTAAAACCCTACAGGTATGGTTTTCTGAAAGGGGTGATTCAGCCTGGGCGCCTCGTAATCACGATCGGCTGCCCATCGAGAACCCGCACGCCTCGGGTTTAGACCACTTGTAAGGGTATGCTATCTCGCAAGCTTGAAAAGGACTCCCCGAGTTTGGGAGAAGCCAGTAGCACCGGTGCCGTTCCTCCGAGAAGACATCTAGCGGCCAAGGTATGCTTTACTGGAATTGGGACTTCTGGGCGTTCGGCAGAGTTCCCGAGAGGCAGCCCAGCCACACGACAGCTAGACAAACTAGAGTGCCGTAACGAGGTTCTGCTTCAAGCGGGAATTTTTCGGAAGTACCCTCAAGTATTCATCATGAGGATATATTTTTGGCACAATTTTTTCCGGAGTTTTAGACCCTTGCGAACGAGTTAACACATGCACTTCAAGGTGGGTCCACATTAAACCATGAGAATCTCAGTCTCTGCAGCCCACGCGACGCACGTCTCCGCCGTCTGGCCTTCAAAAGTGATGGGATCATTTTGTCACCGAGAAATAATCCATCGACACAGAGTCGGCCCGACGCGTCAAACGGCGTTGGGTGCAGTGCTTATCTAGCCCCCAAGTGTTCGGGGGCCTCTTGTCTTCAGTGATTGCTTTCTCTCTCTCTCTCTCTCTCTCTCTCTCTCAAAGCCTCTTCCACGGGGCAGGCGCTTCCCTTTGCCTCGTTTCTACTATCCGAACTGATGTTAACTTACCTCGCTTTCGCAAAGCAGGATGGACCACGTTGCGACGATGCACGTGTCCTTGCTACTGCTGCTGGCTGCGGCGTACCAAGCTGCTGGTCTCCCAGCAGCCGTGCTCCAGGCGGACGCCGACCGCTACAAGCTGCCCGCCGAACTGTTGGTGGGGGCCGGCGTTTCAGCCCTGCAGTCTGAGGGCGCCTGGAATGCGTCTGGTAAGCACCTCCGAAAGGCACTGCTTATGAGGCTATAGAATGCAAGTAGCGGAACGACTCGTCTAGATCGTTAGTAAAGACAAAGTGAAAGGAACTCTCCCTAAAATGATCGGGTGTACTTGCTTTCCCTGTTCTGGAAACCTGGTCGTAAAACCGGGATTTCACCATTTCGGTGCGCTTTCCCTGACGGGCGCTTGTGACGCACGTTGCAGGTAAAGTCGAGAGTGCCGCAGACCACCTCATCCACGCGCTCGGGGCCAGCACTTTCCCAGTGTCCCACGATGTCGCGGCCGATTCGTACCACAGGTTCAGAGAAGACGTCGCCATGGCCGCTAAACTCAAGGTAAGGATGCTGGGGCCGTACACAAATCCTTTGAGGTTTCTCCTTCATGTCTGACCGCGCTAACCGCACACCACTTTTACATTTCTCTCTCAGCTCAAGCTTTACAAGTTCTCCATGTCCTGGGCACGCATCCTGCCTACAGCTGACGCCAAGGTGAACAAGACTGAAGGCGTCCAGTTTTACCATGATCTGATCTCGGAGATAAAAGCACACAACATGACCCCTATGGTAAGTCAGCGAATACAAAACATTTTACTTCTACTGGACGATTTTGTTGCACCGCATGAAGTTGATGATGTACCGTGGTTGGCAACCCTGCCGCCCTGACACAGTGACTTACAGTCGTTTTTCCTGTCCTTCCAGGTGATTTTGTATCACTTTGATCACCCTCTAGCCCTTGAGAACGAATTCATGGGCTGGCAGAGCAGCAAGATGGTTGACAGATTCGCAGAGTACGCGCGGTTTGTTTTCGATGAGTACGGGCAAGAGGTGAGTAATCCGTCTTGTACCAGACCTGGCCAAATTTATTTTTGGCAGTAAAATTGCACGATACGGAGTACTTGTTTATATTCTAGCCCTTACGGCGTGCGAGGGTTGTCGTAGGATTGTCTTTCTAAAATCTCAAATGCTTTTCTTCACCATGCCGATAGCCGTAACTGAGCAGGTCTGATTTGTGACAAACGTTTTAAGTGAAGCTGTACTGTCTATTGTCCTTAGGTCGATCTGTGGGCTAGCATCAATGAGCCGAATATGTATTGCACGTACTTCAACTTGATGTACGTGGAGGCCAATCTTCGCAAGAAGGACGAAATCGACATGTACACCTGTCTCCACAACAACATCCTGGCGCACAAGGAGGCTTACAAAATATTCAAAGAAGGCAGAGCAAGTGGAAAGTACAAGGGTAAGCATTTAATGTATGAAGGTGTAAATTTTGGCTCCGCAATGATTCTATAAGAACCATCGCTCTTCTGATTCAGGTCATTGACTAAAACTTTGTTGATTTCAGGCAAGTTAGGGTTTACGTCGCTGATCATGCATGGAAAGCCTGCGACAACCAGTGCAGAGGACGTTTATGCCGCCGATTCTTTCAACGCAATACAAACAGGAATGCTCCTGCATCCTGTCGTGTATGGAGACTACCCAGAGGTACAAAGTAGTACACAACGCACGGCCGTGCTCACTCGGACGAGCTGTATACGATTGTTCTCAACTTCCAGGAAGTTAAACTCCTAGTGGGATCCAAACTGCCCGTATTTACGACCGAGGAGCAGAAAGATTTGAAAGGTGCGAATATTTTTATGGTTTATTTTACCAGTGCGAGAGGCAGGCATGCCCTCGTGTGTGAATCTTGTGCGCACATGCGCTTTAATAGGGTGTTTCATCCCAAACCGGAACCAATGCAAAAGATTATGGCGTCCATATTTCTATCCGGCGCGGCGGTGCCATAATCGCCTTAAAGACTTAACCTGTTGTCTATTTGACAGATTCGACGGACTTCATTGGTTACAACTTGTACTTCGGGATGGAAGTCACTTATAAACATCCTGCTGCCAGCCCCACGCTTCACGAGGGAGGAGGTGGTGCCGCTGCAAACGTGATGATGGGTGTCATCATGGCCGTCCTGCAGGACCTGCCGTTCGTCAACGTGGCTATGGGCGGCGGTGGTTCTGGAGCCGCAGCAGCGTTCACATCGGTAATGACAGACGGGGCCCGTAAAACTCTAGACCAGCTTACAGGGTGACTCTGATACGGTGCAAGAAAGATGTGGTTCAGACTTGAGCCTGCGCTCTTTCAGGTCTCGCTTGACAGTTCTAACCGTGTTTCAGATCGTGCCCGACTTTATGAAAGAGAGCCTTGTTTGGTCGCATGAGTTATATAAGAAGCCCATAGTTATCTGCGAGAATGGGTTTGGTGACTCTTTGGGATACGGTCTTCACGACCATCAGCGAGCTGCATACCACAGCGTAAGCATGACCCTCGAGGATCTTTCAGAAAACGAGATCAGTTCTAGAGCATTCCGTTCTTGAGGTGTTAAAGAGAATGAGGCATTCTTGTTTTTTTTCTATCAGCAAAGCATGATGAAATAAAATTGTGCCTTGATCTCAGCGATACACCAAATGTCGCTTTCATTTAGCAAGGGATGACGCTGTTGGTCTTCCTGTCCCATCATTGCGGTTGCCACAATCTGATTAGGCTCATTTCCTTGTGACCAGGCCTTCCTGCGAGCCGTGGTGACTTCAGTCAAGGATTTCGGCGTGAAGGTGCTGGCGTACAGCGCCTGGAGTCTCGTCGATTCCTTTGAGTTCACAGCAGGCTACGAGTGAGTAATGCGAGTTTTTCCTTTTCCGGTCGTCATCGGATGTCGAAGTTCATCATTGGCTGGGCCTTGGTAGCGTGCTACTGTTCCATCAAAGTTCAAAAATTCGATTAGCTATGAGCCGCCGTCCCCGGAAGTCCCTAAAACTCTGAAATCTGTTAAATAGTTTCCCCCGGCCCGATTTACCCCCTGGGTCAATGTGAAGAGGGAAGACTTAAATAACCGCGATCTCATTTCAGCCGACCGTTCGGCCTAGTGCACGTGGACTACGCGTCCGGCTCGCTGAAACGGACCCTCAAGGACTCCGCCTCCTTCTGGACCGAGATGGCCGACACGGGAGTGGTCCCCTACGTGGAACCTGACCATAGCAACACCACCGACTCGAGCAGCACCGCCGCGCCGCCGGTGTCAACCACTCCTAGCTCGGCACCCGTCAGCGTCGCTTCCTGGCTGTTGCTGGCGATTTTGGCGTCCTTAACGCGCCTGCAATGAGCGGAGCCGAGCCCATCGTGCAGCGAAATTATTGTAACCGACCGCGAGGCGTATGAAATACAAAATCGGGAAGGCTCTACGCTTAATCCGCGGAGCGTGATGACAGAAAATATGTATTGTTCGTAAATACTGGAGACCTTAATCCTTTAATGTCCCCCTTCATGAGTATGACCGTTTGCCGTGCGTTTCTGGGGCACAGGCTTCGCGCTGCCGTGCTACGTTATTTGTGGAGGCAGTTGGAGGCGTGAGTCAGGAGGGTCAGAGTCCAGCGCTCGGCTCTCTCTCTCTCTCTTCCCCCTCTCCGTGTGGTGGACGCGGGTGAGTGAGTGTGCGGTACGGGTAAGTGGGACCGCGCGATCAAAATCTCGTCCGATAACGAAGGAAAAACAAATGGAAAGGGGAGAAACACTAGCCGCCCCGGCTAAAAAGAGTGAGAATAAATAGAGGCAGGTGCGGCAGCGGGGCGCACGGTGGAACCCGTTCCGCCCGCTGACTCCCGGGCCCGCGCGCGCCCGCCCGCCAGTCCCTGCCGAGATGTCCCCGCTGCTGCCGGCCCTCCTGCTGGCGCTCGCCGCCGCGCCGCCGCTGCCGGCGACGGCCCAGCGCGAGCCGCACATGGCCCCCGGCCGCAACGCCATCGTGCACTTGTTCGAGTGGAAGTGGAACGACATCGCGGCCGAGTGCGAGAACTTCCTGGGCCCCAAGGGCTACGGCGCCGTGCAGGTGAGCTAGCGACAGCGACGGAGGCGGTTTATGTTGAGCTTCGCGCTCTCAAACTGCCGAGAAAGCTGTTTGTAAATTAAAGCGGAACCCGTAAGTTGAAAACGAGCCTACCTGTGTGATCCTTTCCTAGCAGTTCGTCTCATTTTCTGCCATCGGGTGCATTTCTGGTTTATCCACTGAGATTCAGTGACAGTTTGGCCGTTGAACTATGACATTTCTTGTTCCCGGCACTTCCGCTTCGTACCTCGTGGTATTCGGTCGAGCGCTCTGCCGGGGGGTCGCGGCCTCTGCTGCAATGCGACGCAGCCAGGCCTGTCGTCATCAGCGTAAAGTGCCAGTTCGAAAACACATCGCGCGCTGTCTGCGTGGCATGTTTTGGCCATGAGACAAGGAGCCGAGGCTGCTCTTTTCCGAGGCGTCTCGACGAGGCGTGGGCGGGCCGCCGGGGTGATAAAGGCTCCTGCCTGTGCATCGGTCAGGCCCATTATGCCGAGCGCACAAACACCAACACTGCCATCGTTTCCCACTCACTCGTAATTTCATTTCTCTCGCTCTCTCATTTTTGGCCGAGAGTAATTTATGCTCATTTCAAGCACTATATCGTTTATCCAAGCTTGCATTTTTTTTCGGTGGGCAACGAAACGAACCAAAGGCCGGCAGAAAAAGTTTTGCAGACCGACTGGAGAGTCGCCTGTTACACCTTTCGACTTTGGTCCGCATGTAGCGTTTAACCGATTCGATAATGGTCCACAGGTGTCACCGGTGACGGAGAACGTGGTCGTCTGGCAGGACGGCCAGCGCCCCTGGTGGGAGCGCTACCAGCCTATCTCGTACGGCCTCCACACGCGCTCCGGCACCGAGGACGAACTCCGCCGCATGGTGCGTCGGTGCAACAACGTGGGCGTCAGGTGAGGCAGAGTCTCGGATGCACTCAACCGAGAAGTCAACTGTTAGGAGAACACATTTCTTGGCATTTTGTTGCTACAACAGGCCGGCAAGCAAGGTTGGATCGGATTTACGAATGAACCAAGAAAATAAATAAAGTAATATAAATATATTGCAGTGTTGTTTATTGACGGCTTCGAAGCGCGACAATGAAGTGTGCTGTTTTTCATTGACTGCAGGTGTCTGGAGGTGTTGAGGTGTATTCTGAATATTGAGTGGCATGAGATATGAGAGAAACTACTTGAAGATAAGTGGGATGGTGACTGAGGAGCAGCCTGAATTTCGGCCGTATCACGCGAACACGCACCTCAGCCATTTATTACGAACTTTCTTACGAATTAGGTTTCTATATTTGTATTTATTCAAAAGAGAAGGGAGCTTCCAAGCTTAGGAACCACTTCTTCACTGAATATTATTTTTGTACCATGTGGACAAATAGTTCGAACGATCTTTCCCATGCAGAGCTGCAGCTCGACCCAATGTGAACATACTGTCCTCTGCAGTAGTACCATAATGTTGCTTATTTGATTTTTCAGAACATACGTCGACATCGTGCTGAATCACATGACTGGAGAAAACCCTAACGCTGTGGGCACGGGTGGATCCACGGCGCAGACCTCAACAAAGGACTATCCTGCTGTGCCCTTCCATGAAAACAACTTCCATCCCACCTGTGCCATTAACAACTACAACAACAGAGACGAGGTGGGTGCTGTCTCATTGGCGGGCTCAGGTCCTCTCATGGCTGCGTGTTGTAACGGGAGGCCTGCCGATTTAACAGGTCCGAAACTGTGAACTGGTTGGGCTGAAGGATTTGGATCAGTCTCAGAGCTATGTCAGGGATCGTCAGGTGGAACTCATAAATAAACTCGTGGACATGGGAGTTGCTGGCTTCCGGTAAGTGCTCATCATTGAATTGCGAAGGAAAAAAATGCAGGAAAAGCTGGCCATGATAGCTGTACCTGAAATGGCAACAACTTCCTGAGCATATCAAACAGGTCAGTATCTTTGCACCTCGGTAATTCTGTTCCAGTGTTGATGGTGCCAAGCACATGTGGCCCGAAGACCTGAAGGCCATATTCGAGAGATCTAATAACCTTAGCCAGGAACATGGTTTCGCTCCCAACACGAGACCTTTCATCTACCAGGAGGTAATCGACTTGGGTACGTATTTACAGTTAACACAATTACGTTTGACTAATCAATAATAAATTGATACGATTAATCTATCAACGACTCAGGTTGAAATGAGGAGCTTGGTAAAATAAGTTTAAAAAAACGGCGACAGGAGATGCAATACAATAAGTTTATTGCGCCAAAAGTGTAACAATTCATTTTCGATTTTAGGTGGAGAGGCGATCTCTTATAAAGAGTACCTGGGCGTCGGCCGTGTACTTGACTTCCGCTACAGCGCTGAAATCGGCCGTGTCTTCGGAGGCGGTGATCTACTGAGATGGCTCGTCAACTGGGGTGAGAATTACGACAGGATAATATTAGGAGTTATACTCTGTACATTTTACGAAGACCTCTGGCGTTACTGCGGAGATGTGTTGTGATTAAATCCGAACTATGAAAAGACCTTTGGTGCTGGACTATGGGCGCAATCGGACGTGCGGGTTTTCATTGGCTGCGCGCCCTCCAGGACCCGGCTGGAACTTTGCCGACGGTGACGAGTCCGTCGTGTTCGTGGACAACCACGACAACCAGCGAGGGCACGGCGCTGGAGGAAGCAGCATCCTGACACACAAGCGGTCCAGGGAGTACAAGGTGCGTGTCGCTTGCAGGGGCTGGTCACCACCGCTCCCAGAACCCAGATGATGCATCCGATGCCCTCTCTCTAGATGGCCGCCGCCTTCATGCTGGCGCACCCGCACTCCCTCAAGCGCGTCATGTCCTCGTTCGCCTTCGAGTACAGCGACCAGGGGCCGCCCGCCGCGGCGCAGACCGGAGACCTCGTCAGCCCCACCGTCAACACGGACGACTCGTGCGGCTCCGGCTGGGTGTGCGAGCACCGCTGGAGGCAGATCTACAACATGGTCGGCTTCGGCAACGTGGTGGCGCGTGAGTACTGCCGAAGCGACACCGAACACAAAAGTGGTGCTGCGAGGCCCTGGTATCGAGCGTTGTTCGGTATGCCCACAGAATGCTGAATATTCTTTTTTGAGTTAACCATGACTATTTTGTATTGTGTGGCAGTGACACCGCTCACAAACTGGTGGGACAACCAGAGCAACCAGATTGCCTTCTGTCGCGGAGACAAGGGCTTCGTGGCGTTCAACAACGACGGCTTTGATATGGACCAGGTGTTACAGGTGCGAACTATCGAACGGATTTCCTTCCTTTGTACTGTCTCCGACTGTGACAGCGCCCTTCTGAGTCCTGCTCATGTGCGCAGACATGCCTGCCCGCGGGCACCTACTGTGACGTCATCTCGGGCAACATGAAGGGCGGCCGCTGCCTGGGCAAGTCTGTGGAGGTGCAGGCTGACGGCAAGGCGCGCATCGTCATCCGCAAGAGCGAAGAGGACGGCGTGCTGGCCATCCACGTCAACGTGAGTGCTTGGCACGCCCTACGTATACCCTCAAAACAGAAAGCCGTAACCTAGAACTATGTGTTTGTTCCAAAACAGTTTTTCAGGCTGAAACCGGAAATTCTCCGTCATGCATAATATTCTTGAAAACACTCGGCCCGTCGCCCTTTTCCCTCCATTGCTTAGCTGCACTCTTTGTGTTACAGGCAAGAGTACCTGCTGCCGCACCCGGAGCCTAAACTTTGCGTCCGATCCAGACAGCAACATAATCATCGACTTATGCCGCATCGAGTATTATTGTATTATTTTCACCTTTATTGTGGCGTTAAAAAAAGCGAGACAAAAGGCGTAATAAATAAAATAAAGTAATAAAATAAAAAGATACTTTAAAAATAAAAATTTTGAAATTTTCTTCTTGAATTACTGTTTGGAAGAGAAACGAACAAGCCTCCATCTCTCTCTCTCTCTCTCTCTCTCTCTCTCTCTCTCTCTCTCTCTCTTTCTCTCTCTCTTCGGCAGGCTTTGTTTATCGCCGGACCAGGTAGAGAGAATATAGCGGAACAGAGCCCATCTTATCTCCGAGCGATAGGCAGGAATAGGTGCGCATCGCGGCGCAGCGCTTGCGGTGGACGTCGGCCACAGTGCCGTTTGTGGGAGCCAGCTCGGACACCGCTGGTACACGACACGTGTGTGTAGGGGTCGCAAAAGGTGAACTCAACTTGTGACTGTCAGGCCTGACATGAGAGCATCGGGTGCGAGCATCGAGAAGTAGTGCACTGCAAAGCGACCGCGAATCGGAACACGACCCGCACTCGCGTCCCCGAGAACAGCGTCACGTAAGGCGTCAGCATGTACAAGTACCGCCAGCTCGTCTACCCGAGGAAGGTACGCTCAATACCCGACCAAGAACAAGGTTTTCACAGGAACTCGCGGCCAAGCACCTTACTAAGTAGCGGTTTGCGGTTTATAGTTTCATCGTAACTCACGAACTCTTCGAGTTTGTTCGCTTTTCTATAACATAAATTTGGCAAGGGCCACAAAATAGCATTCGCAACCCAAACCCTGCAGCTGACTTTGGTGTCAGTGGTAGCCGCCCGGGAGGTAGGCAGTCCATCGGGCTGCGCTGCTGTCTGGGCGGCCAACACGCCTTGGGGCTGTGGAACACAACGAAACTGGTGTGTGGGCCAATGTTCCTCGTGTTTTCTAGATCTAAAGTTAAGCAAGCAGTGTGAGTGAGATGCACCTCCTCTGACGGGTGCTTGGTGTTCACACACACACACACTTCTTTGATTAGCAGCGGCTTTGCCGCGCACACAAGACATGCTGGGCTGCTGGCATGCTGGTGGTGGTCGTGGTGGCGGCCGTCGCCGCGGCATCTTGGTGGTGGTTGTACGCATCGTGGCGACCGGCGGCCCCCGGCCCGGCCATCCGCGCCTCCGCCGGGGCCGTCTGGCCGCAGCCGCGGCACCTCGTCAAGACCCGCGACTGCTTCGCGCTGAGCCCGGACACCTTCAAGTTCACGGTAAAATTCTCTTGTTCCAAATCTTTTTTTACCTGTCTCATTAAATGGGTGGCTATCATGTACCACATGTATGTTGGACCGTCCCTTGGACCGTCCTCTCCCGTGCACAGGTGACGGGGGCTGCCTGCGAGGTGTTGGTGGCCGCCCTGCCGCGCTACGACCTGGTCCTGCGGCGGGAGGCCGCGGTCGATGTTCCGACGGCCGCCGCCGGAGTCGAGGCGCCGAGGCAAAACCTCTCGGGCCTGCACATCACCGTGAACCACTGCGAGGCGTGGCCCGGGCCGCACATGGACGAGACGTGTGAGTAGAGCTCCGTACCACCAGAGAAAAATTGTCAAGACAAGCCAAATCCGTTCGTTGAAGTCCTCAGAATAGACTGCTGACGTCACTGTATCTGGTAAGGATATAAAAGGAAGAACAAGCGCAGCCGACAAGGCAAACCTGCTGCGCATACGCACCGGGCCAGACCGCGCTCGTCTTTTCGCCTTCTTACCGGATATAGTGGCGTCAGCAGCCACCAATGAACACGCACCACGCTGCGTCTTTCTGCAGACCGTCTTTCGATTGTGTACAACGCCTCGGTGGCCGCCCCCGTCGCAAGCCTGGACGCCCCTTCCGTGTGGGGTGCCCTCCGAGGACTGGAGACGTTCGTCCAGCTGCTGAGCCCCGGCGGCAGTGGCTCTGTGCGTAAGCCGAGGCGTAAGCCGAGGCGTAAGCCTCATGCCTTGCCATGCTCTGTCTCTCACACAATCTCAACAAGCTGCACTGCTTTTCCTCGCAGTGCACTGACCGCTTCTCTGTTCGGCCCGCAGCTGCTGGTGAACGCGTCAGAGGTGCAGGACGGGCCCCGGTTCCCGCACCGCGGCCTCCTCCTTGACACATCGCGCCACTTCCTCCCCGCGGCCGATATCCTGCTGGAGCTGGACGCCATGGCTGCCGTCAAGCTGAACGTTCTGCACTGGCACATCGTGGACGACCAAAGCTTTCCATGGCAAAGCGCTCGATTTCCTGAACTCAGGTGCTGAAAACCAAAAATTCGCAACACACCGAAACGATATGTTCCTCCGTGAAACCGAGCAGCGGAGCGCTACTGGCAGCGAGGTTTGATTTATTATTCACACTTCTGACGTACTGTTCCAGCGGGAAGGGGGCGTACCACCCCCGGCTGGTGTACACGGCCCAGGACGTTCGCAACATCATTGAGCACGCGAGGCTGCGCGGCATTCGTGTCATCCCGGAGTTTGATACACCAGGTAACCTCTCACGGCACGAAGTTAAATAGGCATTTCCAGCGAGGTTCGAGAACGGAGGTATAAAAACAAAAATAATTCCAGAGAGGAAATTACGTATGATAAATTACGCGGCCGCCCGAGGTGGGGTTACTCCTTGCCGTGTGATACCGAGTACGTTGCCCCATGCAGGGCACACGCGTTCGTGGGGTGAGGGCCGGCCGGAACTCCTGGCGTCGTGCGGCGACGGCACGTTCGCCAACATTGACCCTACGAAGGTCGAGAACCTCGCCTTTCTGCGACAACTGTTCGCGGAAGTTGCCGCCTCTTTCCCGGACTCCGCGCTTCACTTGGGCGGCGATGAGGTGCACAGTTTATGCTGGTGAGCACTGTCAAACATTGTATTGTATTACGCCAACGAGTTGGGGACAAAATTGCAAATATTTCCTTGGGGGTTTCTGAACTTATGGGATTTTTTTAGTGAAGAAGGGAGGCTCAAAACGTTCGTCGACGAGCCATTTTACCGGAGCGGAGTCGAAATGTAACCGAGCCTCTCCCACAGGAGCAAAGACCCGGGCGTTCGGGCGTACATGAAGGAGAACGGCTACGGCAGCGACTACCACCGCCTTCAGGCGGTCTACCTGGGCTGGCTGTCCGGCGTGGCGCTCCGCCTCAACAAGACGGCAATCGTGTGGCAGGAGGCCGTCGCCCAGGGCCACGAGGGGCTGCTGCTCCGCAACCGTGTCATCGCTCAGGTGTGGTACGGCACCATCTTCAGCAGCTCCATGCACACCGTCAAGCAGGTACCAGCCTTTTGCCTACATTCTGCAGAGAAAGAGAGGGAGGGGGGGGGGGGATTGAAACTGTAGAAAGAATAATAGACGTCAACTGATTGACCTTTTTTTTTCCCTTTCAGCTGACTGACATGGGATTCCGGACCATTCTTTCGGCGGGATGGTACTTGGCTGATGTCCGCAATACCTGGCAGTCAATGTATCACATAGAACCTCAGGCATGTGCAGTATGCTTCATAACCTCGTTCATAGCCTTGCCCGAAACAGAAATATAACGCATTTGGGCGTAATGTGCACTTGGAAGTGGCCTCCCCGACAAATTAAGTGACTTGATGATCACCTGTCCCTGTGCCCTACAGGATTTCGCCGCCCGTTCGCAGGCTCAGCTGGATCTGGTGCTGGGCGGTGAGGTGTGCATGTGGGGCGAGACGGTCGATGAGGCTGCCGTGCACTCCCGCGTCTGGCCTGGGGCCGCCGCCGTCGCCGAGCGCCTCTGGTCGCCGAGGACGACGACGGACTTGGGGGAGGCGGCCCGCCGGCTGGAGGAGCTCGTCTGTCGGCTGCGAAGAAGGGGCGTCCCAGCGGCCCCCGCCAACGGCCCCGGCTTCTGCCCGCCTTAGCATCCTCCAGCTCGGTCCAGAGTTAAGGGGAACGCTGGAATATGAAATGAACAAGTATGCAAGTGTTGTTGCGGAGGACCTGGCAAGAATAGCCTCGAGCACGGAAGTAATCCTGATGTGGTTCGACTGTAGAACTTCAGTTAATGACTTAACGGGAACGTACGTCAACGCTCCCTGGTCGAACGTCAGTCGTCAGCCCACAGTCACGAGAAGACTATGAGATCTTTCCCGTGCTCGTTTCCCGTGAGCTCATATTGGACACGTGGTAAACGGTAAAAAAACTAGGTGAATAGAGACCAAAACAAATTACTGGGAGGTGTCTCTTCGTTTTCCTTCTTTGACGTCCCACAAATAGTTTCGCCAGAAACACACGCAAACGCGGATATTGGCGTGGCAGAGTCTGCCGTCCTTGAATCCCCCATGAAAATTGAAGAGTGGCCCATAAATGGAGCAGCACGACGTAATTATGTCTAGTTATTTGAACAGCTAAATAGGAGCACCCTACCCAAGGCAGCCTCAGTGTCATTCTACACTCGCACGACGATGGCTGTGTCTATGGCGCTCTGGATAGCTCTGATCATGCATGTTGTTTTGGTCGAGGCTTGGAACCGGGACTGCATCACCAAGCCTGTTGGGTTCGGTCGTAGCACCACAGGTGGCGCTGGAGGTACGTTTGGTTCACTCTCCATAAGCCACTTTCAGTCAGATAGACCGATACGGGGTACCTGCCAGGCACTGCGTTGGTACGGTTACGGTGCTCTACCGCAGTGTACCCTAATCCTTGATTCGGAAATGCAATCACACTCACCGCGTGAATGAACTTGCCAGGAAGGACGGTCACCCCAAAAAGCCTGTCCGAGCTCAAGACGTACCTCAACAGCAACGAGGCGCTCATCATTGACCTGACCACCACTTTTGACTACACCAACGCGGAGGGCTTCAAGACGGCGACCGGCTGCGTGTACAACAACTGCGGCAGCGGGTCCCAGAACGCCCTGGCCTTGTTCGGCGCGTGCAACGGCAAAGGCAGGAAACCGGTGAGCAATGCAGTAATCAGCCGACATCTATTGAGACAAGATGCGGACAGAATTAACGTGCACACGTACATTTCCATTTCAGGTTACGTACTCGGTAGCCGGCTCCAGGACATTGGAACTCTTTGTCTCCTCACGGAAAACTGTCATGAGTTCAAACGGCAAAGGCGTGATCAAAGGCAAGGGCTTGCGCATTAACGACGCCACAAACGTCATTATTCGAGACATAACCATCAGCGACATCAACCCGAGCGTCATCTGGGCCGGGGACGCCATCGTGCTCAGCAAAGTTACTAATGTTTGGATCCACAAATGCACTATCCGTGTAAGAGGACCTTATTCATATCTGGAAAGCGCCTTCAAACGAATGTGTGAAATGGTAAAGTTTATACTCCTCTCATCTGCGCCAGAACGTCGGACGGCAGCACCTGGTGACCTACGTCCAGCAGAACAGAGGTGTGACGGTGTCGTCCTGCCTTTTCGACGGCAACACCAAGTACTCTGTCTACTGCGATGGCGCTCACTACTGGCTGTGGCTCTTCTGGGGCACCAGGGACGAGATCACGCTAATAAACAATCGCGTGGTTAACGTGGACGGGAGAGTTCCCCACGCGGGCGGGCAGAGCTCATCATACGTGAGTGCTGTCCTCCACAACACACCGAAAAAGGGTTGCGCCTCACTGACGGATGTCATTTTTTGTGGCAACAAAAAGCTCGACCAAAGATTTTTTTTTGTTCTTCTAACGAAAAATGTGTTCACTGCAGTGAAAATTTGATTGACTGAAATACCCACTTGAATGACATTAAAATGTGTTTCAGAGAAATTTAATCCACATGGTGGGCAATGAGCTGGACACCAACACACGTCAAGGCATACAGTCGGATGCTGGTGGCTACGTCCTCAGCGAGGGAAATAAATGGATCAATTACAAGCAGGTGAGGCATTAGGAACGCTGCGCGATGTATATGACACCACTGAGAGGCCGCACTTCGGAGCTGAGGCTGTCATTCGTTTCCTTTCAGCCCGTCGACCCCAAATCCACGGGTGGGTTCGTCGCCCTAATTAACACGGCGGCACAGGCGGCATCTTGCAGCAGCTTCTTAGGACAGAGGTGTACCGCCAACGTCTACCAGAACACGAACGCACCCACACGGCTTGATATGGCCGTCCTCGACCAGTTCTCCAAGCTGGACAGAACGGCTATCAGTGAGGCTCGCGCGGCCGCCTGCGAACTGTGAGGGGAGGCCTTCATTTACACGATTGAACATCTGAACGAATTCCATCATCATGTATGAATAAATATTTTTAAGTCTGTACTCATAATCAATGCATGAAACCTGAACAAAATACATGTACATGTAAAAAAATTAAAAGCTTGACCCAATTTGACTTAACAACTAAAATCCCAGGGTTGAAGTAGCCAGGGTTGAGGGACTGTGCGTTGGCGGGGTGCGGCCGCCCGGGAGGTAGGCAGCCCATCGGGCGGTCCACTTTCACTCTTCCTCTTCCCTTCTTCCTCTGTCTCTCTTATCTTTTCTCCCATCCCTTGGGATCTGACAGGGGGGAAGAGTGAATTTACCCCCCCCCCCCCCCTACATCTGTACGCCAGGAGAGAGAGAGAGAGAGAGAGAGAGAGAGAGAGAGAGAGAGAGAGAGAGAGAGAGATGGAAGAGGATGAGGGGGCGATGTGTGTAACTTGCACTGTTCTTTTGTTCTGTTTGTCATTCTCCTCCAGATGCACACGGAATCAACTCGCAGCAAACTTCCCTCGACATTTTAACGCCCGCGCCTCCTCACACAGGCGCGGTGCGGCGAATGTTGGCCAGCCTGGCGGTGACGTGATTGCGGTTCGACTGCCGCCCATGCCGCCCGGAGCCACCCCCTCCCCCCCCCCCCCCCCCTCGCGGCTCGGCTGTCGCTACTGGGCAGTGCTGAGGTGCTGAGCAGGCGGGACGGATGCGGCCGCGCGCACGGACTATCAACAAACCCCCGTGCCGTCAACACAAGTTCGGTCATCATCAAACATGAGGTGCGTATGGTGAGGGTTACGGTCGGTTATTCCTGGCGCCTCGCCGAATTGTCGCCGCCGACCGGCGCCGCCGTGTGTTCGTGCCGGCGCGTGGCCATGCGGCCGGGCCGCCGGCTGCCTCCGTAGCGCTGTCTCTGTCGCACTCCCGGGGCGGCCCGTAAGAGCGGGGGAGAGAGAGAAAGAGAGAGACGTCCGAGAAGACGGCCGTGTGGTTGACCAGTGGTTCCAGCCCTCCAACGCAGTGCCCCCACCCCTCCTGCCGCCTCGCCCGGGATGAGCGTTTGTTTGTTTGTTTGTTTATATGTTTGCCCCTCCCCCTGTGTGGCTGTCTTTGCCGATTTTCTAGTGCCGTCCGCCGGGCTCGGACGCTCTCAAAGGGGTGGGGTGAGGTTAGATTGCCGCTGTCACTGGGCGGGGGCGGCGGGGGCGGGGGCCCGGGGGGGGGGGGGGGGGAGGGGGCGTCGCCCTTCTTTTCCTTGTTCCACCCTTCTCCGTTCTGCACTCCCTCGCAACTGTAACTTGACTGCCGTTTGCTCCGCAGCTACACCTCGGTCGGGTGGTCGTACACCTGGGCCACAGCCTTCCTTTGGTGCCCCGGTAACGGGCGCTGGCTGACTGTCACCCAGCAGGCCGCGACGGTGGCGGTGCAGCCGGGCCAGCCGTGGCGGAGGCCCCACGTACAGGGGGAGCTGCTGTCCCTGATCCCGGCGCCGCCCCCGCTGGGCGGCCGGTCGGGCGGGCCGGAGGGCCACGGCAGGAAGAAGAGGGGAGCCTCCGACGGCAGCAGCAGCAGCGGCGGCACGGCGGCTCCGGCTCGTCAGGTTAGACCCTGGGCTCCAGAGGGTGGTAGTTAGTGCGACAAAAAAAAAAATATTGTGCCGTCGGCGTGGCGTTATTTGTGAGTAGCGCCTGCGAGGTACCCAGAGGATTATTTCTGCATGAGAACCCGTTAGCATGAGTGTTATGGGGTGGGGGTCGTTCTGTGTGCAGCGTGCTCCGGGATGATTAGGCATCCCCTCGAACGCCTTCGGGGAGGTTTCCGCCGCTACCACCGCTACCGCCCGCGTTGGAGTGTCGCGCGGTTGGCTCGGCTTGCGTTTGAGTTTCCTCATCGGGACGAGCGTGTCGTCTCTGTCCCAGGTCGGCACGGCGGAGAGGTCCTCGTGGTCTGCCACCCCCGGCCTGGCCGATGCTCGGGCGGCGGACGAGGTGTTCGTCTTCACGGCCGCCCCCGCCGTCTCGGCTCCGCACCGTCCGACCGGTAAGGCGGGAGCCGATGTGAAGGTTGAGGTCATCAAATTGGATGATGATGACGACGTGCCCAACCCTTCCTCTTCGCTGGCAGAATCCACGACGACACGGGTGCCAGCCATGTCCGCAGCGTCCTCCAGGACGGCGACGGTGACGTCATCCACGGCGCCCATTTGCACCTCGCCGACGGCGGCTGCGCCCACTGCGGCCAACTGCTCGTCCTCCACGCCGGTGCCGCTCAGGGAGGCCCCCACGTCCTCCGCCTTTGCCGCCGCAAAGGCGCCAGCCAGGGACGAGGTGTTCGTCTTCACGGGGTCCGGCGCCATGGGATCGGGTCCCGCAGCACCTGCTGTGGCGCCTGCTTCGACTCCTGTGTCGTCTGCCGCGACGCCCACCGTGACGCCTGTGGCACCACCTCTGGCGTCTGCCGTGGGGCCTGTCCTAGCCCCTTCCGTGACCTCGGCTGTGACCCCGGCCGTGACCTCTTCTGTGACATCCGTGACTGCTGACGGCGCACCGGCGAACGCGCGGAAGCGCAAGGCGACCAGCGGCGCTAGTAAAGAGACCCTCGACGCCAACAACAATGCTGTGACGGACGCCGGGTGCGCCGGCGCGGCCACCGACGACCTGGGACTCCAGCCGGAGGCCAAGCGCGCCCGCACCGACGTGGTCGACGTCCCCCTGGACAAGGCCGTGAGGCTGGTGGGGGCGTGTGGGGGCCGGCTCGTGCATCGCACTGGCCTGGACGGCGTCGGCAGCCCCTACAGCTGGCCCTGGTCCTGGACGGTGCAGGGCGATGCCCGGCCCGGGGACGAGCGGAGCCCGCTGCGGTTCGAGCCGCTGGCCGCCGGCGGGGACGAGTACGAGACCATCAGGGCCGCCTTCGACGACACCTGCCGGGGGCGGGGGTTCCGCGTGACGGGCATCTGCCGGGTGGAGAACGACCGGCTCCTGCGGCTGTTCCAGAACCGGGTGCGCGGCCTGGAGGAGCGCTGCGGGGAGGTGGCCGTGGTCAGGGTGTACCACGGCACGCTCCGGGCCAGCGTCGAGCCCATCTGCGAGGGCAACCTGGACCCGCAGCTGGCGGGCCGCGCCTCGGCCCACACGCGCTGGGGGAAGGGGGTCAACTTCTCGCCCATCTCGTACTACAGCTCGCACTACTGCGACCAGCAGGCAACGCACCGGTCCATGCTGGTCTGCGACGTGGCCATGAGCCGCGTCTGCTCGGCGCGGGACATCGGGGAGGCGCCGCCGCTGCCGGAGGACGCCGGCAGGGTGTACGACACCAACGTGAAGCTGGAGCCGTCCGTGCAGGTGGTCTGCAAGTTCGCGGACAACGAGTTCTACCCGGCGTACGTGATCGACTACGCGGCGCCACCGGCGGGGCACCGCCCGGAAGCGCGTCGGAGGAAAGGGAGGATGGGCCGCGGGGTCGTCGGGGCCCCGTCCGCCTACTACCACCAGGTCCAGCCGCAGCGGGTGTGGCCCTGGCAGCGGGGCAACGGGGACTTCGACGATGTGGGCGGCCAGCGCCAACCGGGCTACGACTTCACAAGGTATTCTGGGTGTAATTTCAACTTTACAACGTCTTCCTCGTTTACCCAGTACGCTGGGTACAACGGTTTTTCCGGTTACACGTCATATACGGGGTTCAGGGGGTACAGTGGGTATTATCCTAGTCAGGGCGCTGGCTATCATAATTACCGGTGGTAGTGACACGAATTGTACTGTATTAGTATGTAAGGAATTCTGAATGTAAATAAGTGATACACATAGGATATGTGGCCAAGACTGATTCTTTGTATTTTTAATGATTTTTCTTCATGATTTTGAATAAAGTATGTTTCATGGAAATTTTTGTCTCCTATATTCCTGAGAAAAAGAATAAAAATCCTGTACAGGAGCTGTACGTCTTAATATTAGTATTATGGGTTTAAAACGCTCCAGTAAAAAAAAAAAAAGAATATGACAGCAATAATAGCCAAAGTTAATGTCAAGTAAACTGTCAATGTGTTTTTGGGGATGTCACGGGGAGGGGTTTGAACGTCCGGAAGAGGTCGGGACAGAGTCTGAAGAATTAAGAATTGAAACAAAATACACTTGACTACTTCATTGCATTTATTTCAGATAAATTGAAAGAACCAACAGAAACAGAAATGCAGAAGAAAAATTTGTTAAATGCTCCTAAACCATTACTTGTTTTGTGCTGTTAGCAAGGTAATAAATAAATAAGTAAGAGACTAGATCACACTGTAAGTAAGAAAGCTTGGAAACGCAATAAGTACTGACTGCACCACATAGGAAATTGCGTTTACCTACTGACCAACCAGACACTGGCTCAAATAATGTTCCTAAGGCCTACTTCTAGAAAGGAGATACCATCCCCTACAAGATTATGGCATTAAGGTCTGGCACATTTTGAAAAAAGCATGTAAATACTTTTATCATCCAGTTGATTACAAAAATAACTATACGAGAATACTTCAAGCAAAATTGATTTTTACAAGAACAGTAGTTGTCTTTTGCTCATGGCACTAATGAGTTTACACACAACTCAAAATAAAAATAGACTAGTGCAAATCACATACAAATACAAACAAATATAAATCAGGAACAAAAAAAGCAAATCATCATTGTTCCATTGCATTGACTTGGGGGGTGGGGGTCATTTTGGCACATTAAATGCTACGTTAGCTACAATAAAATGTCTGAAACAAACTAATTAATGTTGATAGTATTCAAAGCTGTTTTAACTGAAGAAATTTTTTAGAATTGAAAATTTTCTCAACCCTTTTAGTTTGTTCTTGTTCTCTTTTTGTTTCATCAGGTTGGGAAAGATTCAAATGACAAACATTCTTAGTCATCCTTCTTGCCACCATCTTCTTTGGTGGGTGGGCGTTGACTTGTGTAGGCAACATATGTGGGGCCAAAACCAGGTGGAGGGTACCGCTCCAGTGCAGGACTTCCAGGAGAAAATGTTATGGTTGCTGACAAAACAGCACTACTTAAAAGGGTTGACACACCAAAGTTGCAAAGAAGTATGGAATCCGCTGAGTCCAGGTAGATTGTGAATGCCCGTGCTGGCACAAAAACGAAAAACCATGAGTTAAGATCATGCTCAGATAACTGGTTGGATAAGACATACATGCAAACTCTGAACTTACACAAGTTTGTAAAAGCTGAAATGAACCATGTTGCTGCACTTATTCCTTGTGATGTGCCAGACCTCACGATTGCCATTAACTGGATCACCTTACTTGATGCAGAGATTGGGGTGCACAGGGGCTGTGAGAAAGACAAGGTATGTGAAATTTGTCAATATGCTATTACTGAATAGAAAATATTATGGCAGCAACCTACCGCCAAAAGATTAAGTAAAAAGGGTGGCAATATTTTTGACATGAACAAAGCTGTGACGGCAAAGTATACAAAAGTCCATATGATGCTTTGCTTATTCAGAAGTCGTCGGTAGAGGAGTACCAGGTAAATGAGAACAAGCTCTTGAATAAGTATGATTGGATACTCAAGGTATGTCAACGGCGAGTAACCATTCACATAATTGTAACAGGTCATGGTAGTGTAGCTAGAAAAGAGAACAGAAAGAATGAAGGACATTTTGGCAATTCAAAGGGTGTTAATGGCAGAAAAAAGCAAGGTAGCACACCTTGTTAATTCCAGAAGAAGACTCTTGATGCTCATGGCATTTGCATTCTTTACTTGATAAAGATTAATAATTTGTGGTACTTTTAACACAAGACACAGTCCAATAGTTAACAGACTGACAACATATGAAATCAACATCAAAGCTCCGGGAAAAGGCATTTTAAATCCAATCGTAGAATAAATAGTCACTGTTTTTTGGTTTAGAAAAATTTACTTTAACCTTTTCCCCACCTTAGACGTCGTCTGCTCACAACTCACATTATCAACAACAGATGCGAAGCATGACGTCACCGGTATCGATCCGAAATCTCTCATGAGCTCATCCTGGATTTTTCATCCATCTTATGCAGCCTTGTAGTAGGGTGCCTTCAGGCTCAGTGGCATTGAATATCGATGTCATTGTGAATGCTCCTCGTGCTTCATGCGAATCAAAACAAGGCTGAAGCCGCACGAAGCGTGAGCTGTGTTTAGTAAGAGGATTTTCAAACGCCCCAAAAGTGAGACAATTTATTCCCCGAAAGTTTCGTCTCTCTCGTTTAATCTCGTCTACGAGCTGTCGTGAGCTGATTGTAGGTAGTAATTAACCTCTTGCCTGTCGGGGTTTGTTACACGAGAAATGCTAACCATTTACTAACGTGCAATTCTGTTTATTTCAGTGACTCCATTCAGCTTCCAAGAAAACCCTCTCCACAATGGCAGAGCCGCTGTCAATACCGGATAAAATTTACAAGTTTGAATGTTTTGTGAATGATGTGCTGAAGGAAGATTTGAAAAAACTTGAGAACCAACTTAGTCAAATTAACTGTGAGAGCAGAGAATATTTAGAATTAAAGAACATGGTTCATACATTACAAGAAGCAGATCTAGGCCCTGATGGATTTAAGACAAAGGTTGATGTAGGATGCAATTTTTATATGCAAGCTAATGTTACAGATCCTTCTAAAATGTTTGTAGACATAGGCCTAGGTAATTATGTGGAGCTTACATCAACTGAAGCTCTTAAATTTTGTGAAATGAGAATGGCACTTTTGAAACGGAAAGCAGAAGTTGTTCAAGCAGAGTGTGCCAAAACTAAGGGACATATCAAACTTGTTTTGCATGGTATAGCTGAATTGAATAAATTTCCCCAAATTGTTAATAAATGAGTGCTGAAACACTAGTGTTTCCTTTTTTCCATCCTGAACATTGGTAGTTAAGGATGTTGTTAAGATGGAGAATGTTGGGGAAAAGGATTTGAAAAAGTCAATACATACGTACATTAAGACCTTTAATTGAATGTGTGTGCCTTTATCCAAACAGGATTAAAATAACAACTTCGAGTTTAGTGTAGAAAACAAATCAATATTGTAGCACAGTGCAGTACTATGAAGGACCCTTTGAGGGAGTTTGCTTGGAAAACAGTCTGTTCCGTGGACTTCCTCTTCCTCTCCCTCTTGACCGGGGTGTACCTCCTCCTCGGCCTCTACCTCTTTGAACTTTAGGGGTAGGAGGAGTTTCTTCAATAAGCAAAGTCTTCTCTAGATCCTCGGGTATGTCTTCCTCTTTCCCGTCAGCATCCTGCAAAACAGAAAATACACTCTTAAAAATGAAGTCAGATAAAATTTACATAGCGTCACCACCACCAACTGACCGACTACTTGTACTGCTACACATGCACTTTCTTCTACAGAAGATAATAATAGCTTGAAACTTTTGACTTCAAACCTGGAGAAGTGAACTAACAAGTGCACTTGAGAAGGAAGGAAAACCTGTTAAGTACGCTGCATTCTATCTGATTCAGTTACCTGAGTTACTCAGGAATCTGTTCCCAAGGCAGAGGCACAAAAATTTGACAATGCTAAAAATGATACTAGTGTTTTTCAGAAACTGTACTAAGCACAGAACTTTATATTCATCTCAAGAAGAATTGGCCCAACCTGCACTAACACTCTGAAATCTGTGGACATGTCTCAATGCTGATTGGTTAAGTATTGACAATGGATATCCCCTGCAGAGAACACAAATAGAGGTAATCCCAAACTCAATTTATTTTCCTCAGTGAATATTGAGTTAAATGTGAATATGTTTTAAGGACTAAAGACCAGCTCGCTACAGCAAGATGGCTGAAAGTAAATGTAGTCCTTCAGGGAGCAAAGTACTGAATGGTATCAATGGCAATACACAGTTGGCCGTGAGACATAAGAACATGTTTTTTTTTTTCAAAAGAAATGAAATCAACAGTTACAAATATCATACCTAAGTAAAAAACATAGCTTTAATTTCAACAAGCCCATCACAATCAGAAGAGTGCAATCTGAGGATAAAGATGAAAACAAGATGGTCAAACAATGCAGCAATACACCTAACGAAAAGCCTCACAAATAGAGAAAAAAGAAAACAAACTTGCATGACAATTATTTCAAAATCCACTACACTAGAAAAGGTATATTCTGTTGCAAAGCCAAATGATTGACATTGATAAAAAATGTAAATGACTTTTCATAAATGCAATATTGGCTTTAACCAATAATAAGGAATACTGCTCTTGATAAAAAAAAGTCTTGACTATCAAAGTAACAAATTCAAACTGAAAATGTTGACAAAATTATAGAATTGAAATAGAAAAAACATAAAAACATAACTTGTCAGTGATACTGAATTGCAAAGCATTCATAGAGTAATGCACGGAATTCCCCTACAGTAAGTGTACTTGATTCAATAATGTAGCATCTGATTAAAAACAAACAAGAAGCCAAATCAAGATGAACTGCAGAGTTGCAAGTTGTAGGTACATCAGATATAAAGAAAAATTAACAGTTTGAGAGGAAAATATACCTTGGATCAAACAAAAACTATGCTCACATGCATATGTGTAAGGCATTTCACATTACAGTGCTATACACCAATCATAAATGGTTATTTTCATTAATGTTCATTACCGATGATGCAGCATTGTCATGTGGTGCGTCAGCTTTTGTTTGAGCCACATCACTCCCTTCTTTCTCAATGGCAGTATCTTGAACATTCTTATCTTCAATGTTTTTTTTGTCTTCATTGTTTGTGTCATCAGTCTGCAAAAATACAAATATAGATGAAGGAAATATGAAAATAGTGCATGGGTTCAGTGTTTTGAACTCAAATGCTCACTTTAGCAGCTTCTTCATCGTCCTTGGCAACTTTTCTCCTCTTCCAGTTCCCCTCATCTTCCTCATCTTCCTCTTCCTCTTCCTGTTCTAATTCAGCATTACCTTTGTCTTCTTGTAACTCATCCTGCTTCTCATCATCTTCAACTGTAGCTTTTGACTTGTCCTCATTTGTGTCATTTGTTGACTGCAACAGAGAAGAGAAGAAGAAACATAGCGTCAATTGTTTGATACATGGGAAGGGTTTTTAAGCAGAAGCTAACTAAATACATAGAGCTTACTAATGTTGATATGACTTACCTCCTTCACTGGAGTTGCCTCTTTTCCTGAAGTTACCGCTTTTCCTAGAGTTACCTCCTTTCCTGGAGTTACCTCCTTTCCTGGAGTTACCTCCTTTCCTGGAGTTGCCTCCTTTCCTGGAGTTACCTCCTTTCCTGGAGTTACTGGGTCCATCTCACGCTTGGGAGACTTAGTTTGCTGAACACAGAATGATTAGGTCAGACAGGTCACTACTTGTCAAATACACCTTGCACAATGATCCAAATACCTTTGAGATTAAGAAGGAAACATATTTGTCATAATGGAATTGAGATCGACAATGGGTTTTAGCATCAGCGCTACAGCTAAGAAATCGATTGCAGCATCGACATAGGTAGCCAGTCTTTTCTTGAAGCATCTCCACGCCTGAAAAATGATAAAAGGAACATGATCGACACTCGAGGTTATTTGCTTCTCAAGGATGTACTGGGTCCAGGTGTTGTGAGTGAAGTCCAGTGCTAAAATGCTTCACATTCTTACCAACTTCTTTTTGAGAGTCATATTCAGGTACATTATCCTGATCTAAAAGTAAAGAATTTGTTTGCACAGCGTCCCCTTTCTTCACATCAACTTTGTCTGCAGTATCTTGACATACTGTCTTTACCACAGCATCTGATTCAGTCTTGAGATTGGCCGATTCACTAGAAGCCCCGTCTACAGATTGTCTTGGTCGTTTGCTAACGTTTCCATCAGCACCTGGCCTATTGCGCTTGTTGGGACTCTCAGTACTTTTGAAGCCATCTTGAGTGCTAGCGGCCTGAAAAGAGGGGAACTTGGTAATTGTAAAAATGATTTGCAGGGAAAATAAAATGTGGACTTGAAAACATACCTTAAGATGTCCTGCTGTTAACAAATGTTGATCCCAATCTATTCTTGTACCAAATTCTTTATAGCAAATCTCACATTTGGGATGCAGAAATGATTTCAATTCCTACAAATCAAGAAATTGTAATAACAATGTTATTGAATTGCATTAACACTCAATACCCATTTACAATTATCTAAAACTAAGATTTTGAAACAACCATACCTGATGTCTTTCACTTTTGCGGTGAGCAGACAAATTACCATTAAAGTTAAGATTGCACATAGTACAGTATTCACGGGGTTGAGGGGGCCCCATAGATTTACCCTGTCTCTGCAATCTCTCAGCATCCATTTGCCTCTGCTCTTCATCCACCTGACAACAGATAGCAATTAAATTCGTAACTTACAGAAAAAAGTCACACACAACAGGCACAATCACAAGAAAAAAGCTACCTTCATCTTATGGCGCATCATTTCAGTTTGTAGTTTATAGCTTTCTTCACGCCGCTCCATCATGGATTGATGTGCTTTCCCTTTGATGTGATTGATGAAGGACTACATGATAGCAATAAAGTAAGGATAATAGTTAGCTGCAGAAATTGATAAAAGTTAATTCTAACTGCAGTTACTGAATTAAGACTCACAGAAGAATCCCACATATTATTCTTTGAGCAGATATGACAATTAAACAATTCTGAAGGAATGTCTGCATATGCAGCTTTTGCCTTTTCAAGTTCACCATCTTTATCAGTATCCTGCTTGACTTTAACATCCTTGTTTTTGTTGTTCGGCCCACCCTCAGACCTCTGGCCGGTCCTGTAGGTAAAACATGTCAATTTAATAGCTGCTTTACACTTTATACATAGTGAGAGGTATATTGAGAAGGAGAAATACCTCAAAATTAAATCTTTCCACGAGTGAATAGATACACGAGCAGCAGTGAATTAGAACAATATTAAAGTAAGACTTACCTTCCATCCCCTTTTTCATTCTTGTTGTTCCTAGCCTGGTGGGGGTTACTCTTAGGGCTAGTAACTGCTCTTGGTCCAGCCGTACGTGGTGATGAATTAGAATTCTTCCGGTCGTCACCTTTCTGTCCTGGGCGTTGGTTTCTATTGCCCATCTACATTGCCAAAAAAAGAAATCAGCTAAGAGTAACAGACTCACAATAAAGCATGGAGAGACAGTCAGCTCATCTTCGCGGGTCTTACCTTATTATAAGGTTCCGGTCTTCTTCCAGCCGTAAAAGGGCGAGGCCTGTTTGGGCCACCATTGTCTTTAGGACCCTGTGAACCCTGCATACCAGGCCCCCCGAAATTTTGGTTGGGAAATACCGGAGGACCAAGAAGTCCAGGTCTGTTTGAGCCAAGGCCCATGACTGGAGGCATCTTCAAAGGAAAAAAGGAGAACAATAATTAGAAAGACGAATACAAAAAAGCAGGAAGCAACACTTAAAGAGGAACAATATATGACTAGCTTTTAGATAAAAGTACTGTTAAACAGGTAACAGAACCTACCTGACTTTGTTGCTGATTCTGTTGCATTGCCGGAAGCAAGCAAGCCAGCACATTGTTTGCTATACTTAGCTGAACATCCATTGATGGCTGAGGCAAAAGACCAGGTCCAGATATATTTGGAGTTGGGAGCAAGCCCCCACTAGAACGGCTGCCAGACATGTTAGGGTTACACATATTTGGATTGCCCATGTTGCTCAAATTGCTCAAATTTCCCATATTACCCATGTTCCCAATGTTACCCATATTGCCCATGTTCATCATACTGTTGCCAGCTCCAGGGGCAATACCTCCCTCCCATGGATTCAAGCAATTCTGGGGTGCTCCATTTCTATTAAATGATCCATTGTTAGGGCTTCTTGAATTATGAGGGTTCTGTCGATCCCCCCGGCCTTGAAACCCTCTGGCATCCTGCCGGCCTCCTCTCTGGAATTTTGACATGTTAGATCTGGAAAAACAAACAAAAAATATATACTTAGATCTGATAACGAACAAAACTATAAAGGGACTTAAACAGAAATCTAGCAGTGGTGTGTACAGTAGAATAAAATTTTATCAAAGTGAGTAGGGCAAGAATAGTGAAATGAAATTTGACAATCCTACGATCCACATAAATCTGTAGATAAACATAACCTGGTTGTTAAAACCAACACCACATGAACCGTAACGAAAAGCGAATTACTCGAAATGAAAGCTGGATCATAACGCATACAGTAAAGTGAAAGAGGACAAATCTTCTATCTAGAGAACGGAATAGTTTTTTGGTTGAGGAGCCGCTGCGAAGCATCATAAATGGCAAACCTAACTATCCCAACAGCAGAAATGAAGTTGCGTACTTACAATAGCCATAAAATGTCAATAATATTTGTTAGCGGCTTTGTAAAATTCTAACCCTCACAGGTTCCGAATACCGAAACCAACCGCTCACACAAAACAGCAAAACGAAGCACTAGGCAGGGTTGAGTGGTCCCGGCTGGACCGAGCCGAACAAGCACGAACGGGCCCGAAAGCTCCGAAAGCACGAGCCACCCTCCAGAATGTGGGTTACAGCAGAGATCAGACCCGGATGTTGACCGACACAGACAGCAGCGCTGAAGCGCGGCAAACCGGTCAGGTATACGATTTTCCTGCGTGCTGATTGGCCGCCGCGATGTCTTGGCATGAGTTCGGAGGATTTGTCCGTTAGTGTTCACGTGCAAAGAAGTTGTTTGAGGAGCAAAGGGATAAAACAGCACGAAATAGGGAGTAGAATGTTTATTGTTCAACCAAGATTCAAAGAGTTCTGATTCATACCACCCCATTCGGATAACGGGCAAGGGAAACCTAGAAGAGGGAAAAACCTTGCCCAGTGGCGCAATTACATCAGGTTATACATACATATCCGTACATAAATATAGAAATACAAATCCATTCTTAAACATAAAAATACAAATCCATTCTTAAACATAAAAATACATATCCATTCTTAACATAAAAATACATATCCATTCTTAACATAAAAATACATATACATAGTATCGCAGGTACCGAAGCTGAAAGACAAAATTAGATAGGCCATTAGTAAAGGTGACAGGAAACCACGAAACAACACATACAGAAACTACGCCCATGCTACCCACAAGCACCCCACCACGCAAGCAACCATTAAATACCATGCCAACACACACAAAGGGAATGGGGGACGCGCGCGCATACAAGTGGCAACAAGTCAGTAGATGAGAGCACTAGCAGTAGGTCTTCTTGTTCCGATATCTTGATGCGCTTGATGGTATCAGAAGTGTCTTCAGGGCCTCGGTCGATGTTAGAGAGCAGATTCGAAGATGCCAAGAGATGAGACGTTGAAAGATCCGGTCACAATGATGCTTTCAGCCAGCATTGGTGTAGTTCGCAGCCACACGGAGAAGGTACAGCCAGAAGACTGGAAACAGGAAACGGTATATTTATTACAAGTGTCAATCATCCCGATAGCACTACAAACAAGTTAAAGATCATGAACATACCTTTTAAGCATCAGGGAGTTAAAGGAACTTGCGATCCATGGAGTAAGAGGGCATTTTGCAGGGTGTAGAGCACACGGTTTATGGTAGTTAATGGCCTTGTATGTTGGAACCAAGTAAAGAGTCGCAGTGTTCGACCAAGATCAGGAAGTGCATCCTACATAAAAGAGAAGAGGTATTAACAAAGTTTTCACGCACAAGGTGGACCGTCAAATTAATGCTGGAAAGAAAGATGGATTAGTAACAACCGGGAACGAATAGCAATTCAATAATCATGTTTGCAGGACATGATATTGAATATACTATACTGTGCAACAAGCCAAAAGGCAGTAAATTTACAAGACTAGCAGCAATACAGAACCTCTGAGAGCAGTGAAAGTGAGCCAGATGACCATGCAAGTTATCCAGGAAGCGAAGGCTCGGCACAGAGTGCAGAAGGGTTTTAGCAGTGACGAGGACACCCAAAAGTTGATGAGGCAATTTGTGTTAGGACCCAACGGTATGGACGCACAGGCAGAAATGCTTCGTCCAGGATTGACGAGGGTCATCTAAACAAAGAAAGACAAGAGCATTAGCACAAATCTTTTGGACAGGGTGGATGAGGAAGAGGCGCTGAAAGAGAATGGATTAACAACAGTGACATCAGGGCAACAAGAATTACGATTAGATTCTTCGCCTGCAACTCCGAATCTAATCAAATCTTGCACCAGAAACATGAACATGGTCAACTTAACTTGGACAGATCCGCAGGGATGCAGTGGCCCTTTGCGCAGCAGGTCGCGGCAGCAATCCATAACCAGATGAAAGGGCAGTGGAGCCAGAGAGCCGAGAAACAGCACCTTTCCAGAGGAACTACCATGGCATTTCCACTGGCATGCAGGAACACTGGTTTATCCTGCAAAAATTGCCGTCCAAGTCTAGGGCAGAGGGAGCCGGTCTACAAGGGAAGAAAACAGAGCCATTAGAACACCGACAAGACAGTTGTGTAGGAGAGGGGCACACTTAGCGTCGGCAAAATCATGCGACCCTGGACCCGGACGAGCGCGCGGGAACCTACGGCTCAGAGAACATGAATTAATAACACGCAGCTTCCGCAAGCAACGCCCGCGAAAGTTGCAATACCCTGTACTTCAAAATGGTAACCGCAAGAGAGGGAGAGAATGTGGTTAGTATCGCGCCGAAGGGAGGGGCCCTGCAAAGGATCGGTGCAAACGTCCGTCACGGACGGAGCACCGGGGTGCCGGACCGAGCTGAAGTCCGCCAGGGTCCGCGAAGATCTCACGACACCAGCAAGGGCCTGTGACGGTGCGAAATGACAGGGGCTGGTCTCCAATCGAGTAAGCAGCAGCCGGGACGGGGCCGGCCGGACGCGGGCCGAGTCAACGAGTAGTCACTCAGTACGAGTCGGCCCGGGTTCGGCCGCGCTAAACAAACGCGCTTCCCGCTGGCGACGACCCGGAGAGCCGACCAGGCGAAGACAATACAGCCGATGTCAGATACACACGGCGGCGGCACTCCAAGCCGAGCGCGAGTCCCGCGGAGCCCGGCGCACGCAGACGCCGGTGGCCGGGGGAGGCAGTGGGGAAACAAGTGGGCGAGGGTGGCCGCACCGCAGCCCACTCACGAGACAGGTGGGAGCCGTGTGACGGGAGAAGAGCAGAACAGCAGCCGACGGGTGACGCGGGGGCGAGCAGACGACTCTACAAGGACGACAGCGAAGGACGGTGGACGACGGCGCAGCGCCGACACCACGAACACGACACGGACGGCGGCAGCCCCGGCGGCGGAATGAATGATGGGGGCCATTCGCACGCCTGTTTTATGCGCTCCGGCGCCGGAAGCAAAACACGATCACCGCGGGAATGGGCGTGTTCCGCTTGAGTTAATTTCTTCATTTTTATGGCAAATGTGGTGAAAAAATTCTCACGCATACCTAAGAAGTTGGTCTAAATCGTAAAATATTCGCCAAAACCGCATTTTAGGTCGTTTTGTCGTGTTTGAGCCTTTGAGCCCTATTGTCGATTCTGGTCAACATCCGGGTCCGAATCTCTGCTGTAACCCACTTCACTGGCAGCCATAATTTTTCATAGCCCTAGCCTCACTCGGGCTAGCCTCACTCACAGTACCTCTTGTTGATAGGGTTTCAAACTGTAAATAGCACCAGCACTGTTTGCGCTTAGCAGAAATGAAGCAGAAACCGTATCTGCCGTAGTCATCTGGGCGATGTTATGCTTCGTAAATCCGTCCTGTATTGGTGATCTTAGCCGCTGAACAGCTGAGGTAAGTTGCGGCTGTGCCCGATGTTGTGACTCTTTCAGATCGCTGGTTCGAAAGATCTTCTAGTGGGTAGAAAGAAGGTGATCCTACCTTCGCTTATCCTTTGTTTACCATAAGGAGGTTAGCTATGAGCTTAGGCAATCTTGATCTTGTCAGCGCACATGACTCGTCAGTGGCGTCATGTGTTCTGGAGAACAAGATCGACACACTCCGGTGCGCACTCGGTGTACCTGAGCGTCGGTGAAGCGAGAATTTACATCGTGTTCTAAACGGTACCCGGGAATCGTTTCATATGCATGACATGTCAATATTACCTACTTTAACCACCTGTTAAATTACAAGTTGCTATCCAGCCTTGAACTATGTCTGTAGTTTTCTTGCTCGCACTCTCATAACTTTGGCGCAAGTGATCATGGCCACTGCTTCTTTGACATTAAAAGAAATAATGTTATTATTTTTCCTGTTGCAGTTGTATCCACATTAAGGGCCACAATGAAGTTTGCTGAGCATCTCCTAGCTCATATTACTCCAGAATGGAGGAAACAATACATCAACTACGAGGTATTCTTCAAAAACATGTGTCAATGTCATGTGCGTTGAATGAACATATGTGCCATTAAATATCCTGTGGTGTTGTAGGAAATGAAAGCCATGCTGTACACTGCTGTTGAGGAAGCCCCATCAGCAGAGTCAGTGGGTCCAGAGATAATAGCTCGACACTTTTCTAACTTTGATGAGGTCTTCATTCAATATTGCGACAAGGAGTTGAAGAAAATCAATACATTTTACTCTGGTGTGCATATTAATTTTAGTAGCTTCTTCAATTATCTTCTAATTATGCTTTGTTTTTAATTCGAATTGTTGATTTTTCAGAGAAATTAGCAGAGGCTACCAGAAAGTATGCAACTCTCAGAAGCGAACTGCAGTTGGCATTGGAGGAGAGGGAAAAGTCAAAAGGAAAACGACCAGCTCGTAAACTGCAGGATCTCAAGCTTGCATTCAGTGAATTCTATTTGAGTCTGGTGCTGCTTCAAAATTACCAGAATCTCAACTACACAGGATTTAGGAAAATTTTGAAAAAGCATGACAAGGTTTGAAAATATATCATATTTCATTTTATTTTGTCATTTGATTTGCACAAATGTTTTGGTTGCATTATGTGTTGTGTTGGTTGCTCTTATTGCTTTATGTGTCGTTTTAGTGTATCTTATTTCCTAACATTGATTCTTTTCTCCTAATCAGCTCCTGTCTGTAGATTCTGGCACAGCATGGCGTGTAGAGCATGTCGAAACTTCCCATTTCTTCACTAATAAGGACGTTGGTCGCCTTGTAAATGAAACTGAGGCTGCAGTCACCACAGAGCTAGAAGGTGGAGACCGTCAGAAGGCTATGAAAAGACTACGTGTCCCACCTTTGGGAGAAAAACAGAGTCCATGGATCACTTTTAAAGTGGGGCTCTTTTCGGGCTCTTTTATTATCCTCCTCAGTGTCGTCATCCTTTCTGGTATTGCCTATTACTTTGGTTTTGTTTTTCTGAAGGTTTTTTGTGAATGACATTCTGATGTTATTTTCTTGGTTTGCAGCCATATTCCATCAAGGAACAGAGAAAATGGATGTCCTCATGAGACTCTATAGGGGTCCACTTTTGCTTGTGGAGTTCATGTTCCTGATGGGTGTAAATGTGTATGGGTGGAGATCATCAGGGGTAAACCATGTGCTAATATTTGAGCTGGATCCCCGGCACCATCTGACAGAGCAACACATTATGGAGATGGCAGCTGTCTTGGGAGTCGTGGGAGCCCTGAGTGTGCTCTCCTTTTTGTATGCTTCTGCTTTGTCTATTCCTCCTTATGTCAACCCTCTTGCGCTTGTCCTCATTATGTTTGCATTTGCTCTCAATCCTTTGCGGACCTTCCGCCATGAGGCGCGCTTCTGGTTTCTTCGGGTTTTTGTGAGTAATTTTTCTTTGCTTTGGACATGGAAACTTACAAGCAAATGGCGAATTTCTGTACCATTATGTGTGTGATTGCAGGGAAGGATGCTAGCGGCACCATTTTTCACTGTTGGATTTGCTGATTTCTGGCTGGCTGATCAATTAAATAGTCTAACCACTGTTCTAGTTGACTTTCATTTCTTTGTGTGCTTTTACTTAACAACACCAAGCTGGCTTGAAGCTGGAGGTACTGGACAATATTAATTTTAGTTTTGTGTTAATTTTTCCTTATATCAAACTTCTTTTCATGAAAGTCTTTCATTAACTTTTCTTTTTCCAGATACAAGTCAATGTGCAGAACATTCTTACATAACAAGGCCGATTGTAAATTGTATTCCGGCATGGATTCGATTTGCTCAGTGCTTGCGGCGTTATCGTGATAGTAAAGAGGCTTTTCCACATCTGGTTAATGCAGGAAAATATTCTACCACTTTCTTTGTTGTAATTTTCTCAACACTCAGGGCATACCATTCAAGTAAGTGAAGTGGTCTCCTTTGATGATGGACTGCCATACAATTTCATATTGATAGTTTCCAACAATGCTCTTCTCACTATTTCAGGTAGTTATACTAATACTCTTGATAACCCCTACTTTTATCCATGGATATTGGCATGTATTGTTAACTCTTGTTACACATATACATGGGATGTGAGAATGGACTGGGGCTTCTTTGACACAATTGAAGGAGACAATAAGTTCTTAAGGGAAGAAACAGTGTATTCTTCAAATGTATGTAACCTTATTTGTGTTGAGTTCACTGTTTTTTTGTTCTTGTTGTTTTGCGTTCTTTAACTGTTAACTTTACAATTTCAGACATTTTACTATTTTGCTATTGTGGAAGATTTTGTTCTTCGCTGGATTTGGGCGTTAGGCTTTTTCCTTACTGAATCTAAACTCATTCGCAGTGAAGCAATGTTGTGTATACTAGCACCCCTAGAAGTATTCAGGTATTCTTTCCATGTGACTTCTAATTCATTATGCCTGATTTCTACATTTCTCCTCTTTAATAATTATACATACTCTTTTGCAGACGGTTTGTATGGAACTTTTTCCGACTGGAGAATGAGCATTTGAACAACTGTGGTAAATTTCGTGCTGTACGAGACATATCTGTTGCTCCACTGGAGTCATCAGATCAGCTTCAAATCTTAAGAATGATGGATGATGAAAATGGTGTTATTAATCGTCATGTGAAGAAACGTTTAATTCCTTTGAATGAGAAGGAGAAAGAAGAAGATCGCCGACCTATATTGGAAGATATGTCAGGCAAAAAGCTGTGATGCAAACTCTTCACAAATTATATTTTTGATACACAAGAGTATAATTAAATTCTTATCGTTTTGCAGCTATTTGATTTGTATACTTTATGACTGTTAGGATTGGTTAATGTTATTTAGGGTCATATTTGTGATATTTAAGACAATGCTTTGTACACGTTCCATAACTGGAATGGTTTAAGAGGTCCTATTAGTTAAGTGCCTGAATCCACTGTCTATTGTACTTAGTTTACTTCAGAACTTGTTCTGCTGGCAGAATAAGTGTAACAACGTAAATATTACACTTCAGAAGTCAGTTTAGTTTAATACTTGCCGAAAAATACCTGTTCTTGATCTGTGACATTTTTCTCAGTGGGTGCATTCTCATAAGGTCACTGTTATCTCAATAGTATTGCATTTTGGGTGCGCACATTTAATTCACATTCCAGCAGAAGTTACACTCAATGTTTTATTGTTTAGGTCTCCATTTCACAGCATTTAGTTTTGTTCTGAAACACACAAAGGTCTTGATTTCTGAACTATGGACTGTTAGTATAGCAATTTTTGTACTTCTCTGAGGTGCCATAAATTTATAGTAGTACTTAAGTGTTCTTAAGGTAATTTATCTGAAGAAATGTCATTGATTAGGTATCTACTAGATGTATGTGTATTCTGTATGTGTGTCTTCCCCTTGTAACACATTGTTGCTTGCTGCATTAGTTTTTTATTGTTTTGTTTTTTTCCCACTATTACTTCTTGAGATTATATTATTCAAGATTCGAAATACTGTAGCTTGCTGTAATAAATAGGCATGCTTTGTTAACTGGTGTGATTTGAATTCTACTGGGACTGAGGCTTGGCTATGGCTTTGTCTGTGTTTGTATCCTCCCTAATGGTGACCATATTGGGGTGATAAGTAAATTTTGATAAAGAACAATTCTTTTTGACTGCATTTTATGAGGGCACTATCTTGTCAGAGTTCTGTCTATATAAGCGGTTTGTATCTGTCCCAAAAGCAAACAATGTTGGCATAAATGTATTAATTCTGGTCCCTGTTGCTGTAATTTATATATTTTTTGAATGGATATTTTTGGTCATGGTGTTCTGGGCACCAAATATTGGTTTTAAGAAAGACTGCTATTTTCTAAAAAGTTTATCAGGAAATTTTACAGACTGTTCGTTTGATATATCTGGGATCAAAGTGCCCTGAGCTCTCGTCTTTGAAATCCAAACCAAATAAAAACAATCTATACCTAATAAAAGAATGTGATTTATTTTAATAGTAAATTTAATAATTCCAGTATGTGAAGACTATCATTTTTAAAGCAAACATGAAACTTGAAAGCCAATCTAATACCACTGTGAACTTGACCAGCCGCAACGATTGGATTGAATGGCCTTTGGACTCCTCTTCCGTGAGGTGACGTAGTTATCCTGCTTAACTGCCGGTGTCTACCCCTTTTCTAATATTAAGGTATTGCCACGAACTGGTGCAAAGTATGCTTTGTAAATCATATGCACTGAAAACCAAAGGGTATTAATCATTTTATTTGTTTGTGTATACTGTAGGAAGCAGTGTGATGATTTTTTTTTGTTGTTAAATATGGAGAATATAATGATTGCTTCTTGAAGACATCTTTGCCCTTCTTATTATTCCTTTCCCCCACCCCCACCCCCATTGCCCACACCGCAACCCACTGCCTGTGTCGCGAGCAGCGCCCGAGGGGGAGGGGCTTATCGCACTTACTGCACACTCCTGACCGACCCCTGAGTGCGGCCGCGGCCGGGCTGCAGGTAGGCAACCCTCCGGGCGCGCGTGTCCGGCGGGCGTGCCTACCTCCGCGGGGCTCCGGCCAGATGAGGGAGGGGCGGGATGCAAGAGGGATCTTATTCTCTATTATTCAGATGGCCCTCAGAACGCTTTTACAAGGCCCCTCTCCTTTGTACCCGGAGAGAGGGTATGGAGATGGGGAGCGAGGGGGGGGGGGGGGGGCAGCGGACCGAAAACGTATTTCCTAGGGGCCTAGGAAGGCTATGGGGCAGGAGGGACACGCGAGGAGTTACTTTGGGGAAGCTATGTGCGTCGCACGTCAAAAGAAACACGAATTAGTTTTAAAAAAAACTTATGAAAATTTTACAAGAGACTGCACTCCGCTTGTAGGGGAAGAGATTCGTTGGGACTCTCAAACTGTCTGTTGGTCTGTCTGCCTGCCGCCCGTCCGCTCGCCCCCCCCCCCCTCCCCCCACACACACGCGGCACGCAGAGATCCGGCCCTGAATGCATTTACACACTCGTCCCACAGCGGGTCCAAAGTCCTTTATTGGATTCGCCGCTTTGCAAATAAAATAGAGGCATTGAGCAGCCAGAGAGGCCCCCTCCCCCTCCTACCTCTCGGCCGTCGTCTTGGGGGATGAAGCCGCCGCCGGGGGTGGGGACCCGCGGTGACCGACGGCGGCCGAGAGAGAGAGAGAGAGAGAGAGAGAGAGAGAGAGAGAGAGAGAGAGAGAGATAGGCGTCGTGCGTGCGGTGCCGGGTGCTGGTCCTAGAACGAATTTTGTAGTTTATGAAATGAGATATGGGGGCCTAGTGCTCAAACATTTTTTTTTTTTTTAGGGAATCAAAATTTACAAAATAACTTTTTAAGTTAGAGATAGATAGTTAAAATGAGAGAGAGAGAGAGGGGGGGGGGGGGGGGGAGTCCCTCTTATCTAGCGGGGCGACGCAAAGGGAAGAACAATTACGATTCGTTTTGAGCCGCTTCCGCTCGGCTGGCGTCGAGTATGGAAAATTGTGCGGGCAGATGGAGCCGCTGCGAGGGAGGGGCGGAGGGGTCACCGCAGCAACAGTCGACGCAGGGGTGGGGCCGAAGGGGGCTGTCCAGGACTACCGTAACTACAGAGGGCCGTCACCGACCGAGCTACAGCTACACACACACACACACGCCCGCACCCCCTCCCCCACACACTCCCCTCTCCCCCCTCTCTCTCTCTCCGTGTCGCACCGGTTTTGCGCGCTATGCGCCATTTTCCGTGCAATTGGGCCCGTGAATGGTGCGGCAGGGCGCGTTGGCCTCCGGGTGGCGGTGGTGTAGTCCGTGCTCGTGCTGCTGCCACCTCCCTCCCTCCCTCCCTCCCTCCCTCCCTCCCTCCCTCCCCTCCCTCCCTCCCTCCCTCCCTCCCTCCCTCCCGCCTCCTCGGTATGCGTAGGTTTTCTTTCCGCGGGAAAAAAAGTAAAATATAAAGCAAAAAAAAAAAAGGAGCGAGGAACGACCCGCAGCCGGGCCCGTCCAGTCCTTTGTGGTTGCTCCACTCGTACCGACGCACTGGGCCAGGAAGCGAGAGGGAAGCCGGGCGAAATTAATCAGATGAGCGCACGAACTGCACCGCGCATTTAGCAAGAAAACACATCGTTTAATTGGATTAATCTCTGAGGGTCTGGCCCAGTGTTTTGCAAAATTCCGTAATAAAGAAAAATTCTAATTTTTAAAAATTTTGTGTAGAAATATAATAATAACGATGACATTAAAACAGATTGTTTACAAGTGTACGCGCCGCATGACTGTATGGAAAATGGACCGGCATGCCCCTGTTCCCTCTCCCGAAGCTACTCCAAAAGGGGGTCACGCTCACAAAATCACGCCCTCGGGAGTTACGCCGCGCGCGGCCGGGTACTCGAACCCGCGGGCGCGGGCACTCCCTCACTGTCATAGCGTCAGGTGACATGCGAAACGGAAAACAGGGGCGACCGACCTACACGGAGGCCACACCGAAAGCCACTCGGTAATGCCGCACGTTTGGATCAAAAAACACGATCCCACCTGGAGGAAGTGATTTTTCTTACCTTCCTTGAAACCCCATTCTTTCGTGTGTGTGTGTGTGTGTGTGTGTGTGCACTCCCCGAGTGCACACACACACACGCACACACACACACACACACATACACACACACGTACACACACCGAGTACTCCGCTGCCACTTAGCGGAGTGATGTGTGGCCGCCGGCTTTCTCATAGGACGGTGCTAAATAAAATTACCCACCGCGCCGCCAGGGGTTTTTCGCTGAGAGAGAGAGAGGGAGAGGGAGACAGAGAGGGGGGAGGGATAGTGAGTGAGAGGGGAGAGAGTGAGAGACAGAGAGAAGGTATCTTTCTGCGGGTCAGAATTTCCTTCACTTCCCCAATTGCTGCAGGACGAACGAGCAGCGAGCGGGGTGGTACCTGCGCCCCTTGCTCCCTGCCTCCTACTACCCACTCCTCTTCGGACCCCCTCCCCTCTTCTTACCCCCTAGCCCTTTGTGGACGTTTCAATTCTTTTTTTTTTCCAGTAAAATTTAAATTGTCGCACCCAAAGCGTTCGGTACAATCGGTAGGTCTAGACACCTGAAAACAATAACTTAAAATTACAGTGAATGACGTCACCTCCACGATTCTCTCCGATGGTCGGGGAGCCCTCGGCTGTCACGGCTCGCGGACTCAGTTTTTCTGCCCCATCGCGGCCCGTCGGAGGAATAAACCGTCTGCACCGGGGAGACAGGCCGGAAGGGGGAGGAGTGGAGGAGGGAGAGATTTCGCGCGGCAGCAGAACTCCTGGAGGGCGGGCAGCAGCGGCAGCCACATATACCACTTGCGTGGGCCTCTCTGTCACCAGACTCGTGTGTGTGTGTGTGTGTGTGTGTGTATGTGGGGGAGGGGGGGGGGGGCGGCGGTCTGCCCTAGGTGTTAGCCCATTGCCTGTATAACTCGGTTCGAAGCCCCCCCCCCCCCCCCCCCCCCCCCTGGAGTCCGCTCCGTCGGTCACAGAAACGGAGTGGAAGCTGGAGGGAGGGGGTGGGGGCGACAAGGGTGGCTAAGGGTGGCGGAGGGAGGGTAAGGGTGGGGGGGGGGGGGCGGACGTGTAGTTGGATCTGATGCCCGCACTCCCCGAAACCGGTCTGATCAAAATGCACATAGATTGTCGGGCGCGGTGCTTTCGATGCCGATAATTTATCCGAGGGTCGCGGGGGGTCGTGAGGGGCCGCGGGGGGGGGGGGGGGGGGGGCAGGGGCGTGGCCATCGAGCGCGTGTTTTGCATAATCTCAAGGAAACGGCCGCTGCATACCGCCACTACTGGGCTCAAAGGTGCGAGGGGGGCGGTCATTAAGCCATTTACTTAACGACAACCCCTTCGCTTTTAACATATGCCGCGCTGACTACAGACGGGGGCCCTATGCTCCTCCGTGATTGGTGAATAACAATCGTTGTGTAGGGTGGAGGGGGGGGGGGAGGGGCCTGAGGGCAAAAAAAAAGATGCCGCATCAAACAACGTACCGCCCCCTCCGGCTTTAGGCGGGGGAGGACAAGAGAAAGAAAGACAAATACAGAAAGAGAGAAGACCTCTCTCTCTCTCTCTCTCTCTCTCTTTCGTCCAATCCTCGCATTTTATCCCAAGACCATCCATAGTGTTCCACAAAACCCGTGACTTTTTTTTAAATGTTTCTAAAAATCTACAGTATATGTACGTGCTACGGCCGGACATATGGGCGTTGGCTGCGGGCCGCGTCACGATATGTCACGCTGCGTCACGCGTGTCGTCACGTACTGCCGTGACGCCATGTGTCACACGCGCGTGTGTGTGTGAGAGAGAGTACGTGTTGCGGGTTGCCTGGTGTCAGGAGCACGCCTGCATTATTTAGCCGAGCCCCATCTCTCCTCCCGCAGAGAGCATCTGTCCCCCCGGTGGCGCCCCATCCCGCCCCCCTGCCCCCCCCCCCCCCCATATCTCTAATGGCGCACGGTAGACCCGCGTGACTCGTCGCCGGGCCCCGGCAGTGACAACAGTGTCAAGACGCGACGTATTATGATGGGCGGCCGCGGGGAGGAAAGGGTTACACATCGGGGCGGGGCGCCACCGCCGCTCATACCTCCCCGCTGCCCCCGCGGCCCCCGCGGCCCGGGTCGGGGGGTCCACGCTATCGAGCTGATCTACCTTCCTCCCTGACTTCCGCCCGGTGCAGAGCTGCCTAGATTCGTCGTGCTCTCTCTCTCTCTCTCTCTCTCTCTCTCTCTCTCTCTCTCTCGCACCTCCGGCCCCAGCACACGGGACACCCCCGCCGGAACACGCCCCCCCCCCCGTGTCTTCATCTCTCTCTCTATCTCTCTCTCTCTCACTCTAGCTTGCATACATCCAGTCAATTTCACCCTTCCGACTCGGCATCCACACCACTGCTGCCTCTATCTCCTTTCTGCAATCAGTGTATATATTTCTCTCTCTCTCTCTCTCTCTCTCTCTCTCTCTCTCTCTCTCTCCCCCCCCGCACCGGCATGGGACACGGCGGCGGTTAAAGACCGTGGTGGCCTGGCCACGAATATTATCTCGGCGCCGACCGGAAGTTGTCTGCGTGTGTGCGCCCTCTATATCGTTTTTCTTTGATTGTGGTTGTGGTGGTGATGTTTTGTGTCCATGAATACTGCCGTCGTTTACTCTGAATATACAAAGTTACCCCCCCCCCCCTTTCCGTCTCTGTCTCTCTCTCTCTCTCTCTGTCGGAGGCACCGAAGGGTTCTGGCCGGAGGGCTGCGCGGAGACGGCGCCGGACCCCCGAGGGGGCCACGCTGACCACAAGTATACCCGCGGTAATGGGGCTGTCTGCTGCAGGCGGCTGCAAGCCGGGCAGTGCCGGGCGGGGCCCTGCCCGCCTATCTCTGGCACAAGCCGACACCGACACCACTGGTGGGAGAGAGAGAGAGGAAGAAAGTAAGGGAGATAGAGCGAGAGAGACAGAGAGAGAGGCTGCCCGCGGCCTGCACCTGCACCCACTTACTGAAGGGCGCGACTCGGGTGGTCAGCCCCCAATAAAACAAAAAAAAAAAAAAAAGAAGAAGGTTCGAGACGTGTGTGGGGGTGTGTGGAGTCTCTGAGAGAGGTATCGAACGGGTGGGGACCGCCGGGGCTGCGTGTGTGTGTGTGTGTGTGTGTGTGTGTGTGTGTGTGGCACTGCCATGCAGAGTACCACACAGCATCCCCCGGACCACAAGTGGTAAATCATTAATTTCGGACGTGGAGGGTCCTCTTGGCTGCTGCTGCTGCTGCCGCCGCCGCCACCACCAGCACCACCACGGCTCATCGGCCACCATGGTCCAGTGACGTCACCGCACCACCGTGACGTCGTCACCTCCTCCCCCACCTCCCCGCCGCACAGGCGACCCAGGACCCAGGATCCCCCGGAAGGCCCCGGCCCCGGCCGGCCGCCCGGCCGACCACAACGGTGGCCGTCGTGTTGTTCTCCCTGCGGCCAACCGCCAACGGCGGGGCGCGGGGCGGGGGTCCGGCCAGGTCAGGTAGGGTGTCTTTGCGGAGGAACAGCGGTGGTGGCCACGGCGCCACGCTCTCTCTCTCTCTCTCTCTCTCTCTCTCTCTCTCTTTCTTCCTCCCCGTTCTCTTTCACACACAGACACACACACACACTCTCATTCATCCACCCTTATCAGTCGAAGCCGTGCGAAGCCCCCTGCCCCTCCCTCCTCCTTTGACGGCGCATGCGCGAGCGCCTTACCAAAAGGTTCGAGAGTGCGGATCTGAATTCAATACCCCCGTACGCCGTTGCGGTGCGCTGCCGGCTGATCTGCGGGCTTGACTTGCCGTCGTACGTGCGGCGGGAGAGGGAGAGAGAGACAGACAGACAGAGTGGGTGTGAGAAGGAGAGAGGGAGAGAGGAGAGAGGGGGGGGGGGTTGGGCTTGGGGTTAAGGGAGGTGCGGGTTAAGACGTACACTGCAGCCCGTGGAGCGGGGCCGTGGGCTTGGCGCAGGAGGGTAACGATGCCTCCGCCCCCCCCCCTCCTCTCTCTCTCTCTCTCTCTCTCTCTCTCTCTCTCTCTCTCTCTCTCTCTCTCTCCCTCGCGGGCAAACGCTGCTACAATGAAGCCTGTCACGCCCAAGCGACCATCACGAAGCGTAATTATTGCTCGGGCTGCATCCGCCATTACTGCCCTCGGCTGCGGGGCGCTGCAGGGGGCGTAGCGGCGGAGGGCATCAGCCGGTGGCAAACGGCTGACCGCGCTAACAAAGTGGGCTCTTCACAGCCGTGACAGTGTGGCGTCCACGTCGTTACTTTCCCCCCCTGTCCGCAGCGGTGCCGCGTGGCCGAGGCGGCAGCGCGCGCGACAGTGGACGGTGCACCCCGGGTTCGATCCCCCCCTCTGCGATCTGCGCTCTGTTCTTCTCAGAGGGTCAGGTGTTTTCGAGGGGGTGGACGTTGTGTGCAGCCCCATGGTGACCCGTTGGCGCTCCTCGGGTACCGGACCGATTGCCCCGGGGGGCGGCCGGGGGCCCGCGCCCTCCATGGGCTCTTAGTCGCCGGCCGTAGATCATCTGTTGGTAGTTGTTGTCCTCCACCGGGCCGGCGGGCCGGGCCCTCGCTGCCCTCCCCCTGTTTTTACGATGAACTAAGAAACTGGACCGTGTCCTACTGGTTTATGTCCTGCGGCACTTTACGACTCGCCGAGGCCGGCCCCCGCAGCTCTGTTATCTCCGTCGAACATGTTTGCTCATCCCAACGCTCTTTTACAAGGAAAAAAAAGAAAACAAACAAAAAACAAAAAAAAAAACTGAACGACGCGATTTTTTTCTGGTGAAAATGTTTTTTTTTTTAATATCGGAACAGTAACTCTCAGTCCTACAATTTTACTCTGAAAAAATTGAGAAAATTTTTATCATTTTTCAAAATTCCCGCGTAAACTATTATGCCTGTCGTTCGTCTCCCTGTATCCTTCTCTTCTCTGTCTCTCTCTAACACACACACACACACACACGACCAGACGGCTGCCCTGACGGACGCACGGGTCATGCGAGCACGCACATATGCGCGCGAGCTCTAGTATGTGGGCTCAACTCATTAATAGCACACACATATGGGATCCGGCGCCCCGCCCGCGCGCGCGTGGCGTGTCACTCGCGTGTCACACACGCGTGTCACACACGCGTGTCACACACGCGTGTCACACACGCGTGGCTCACATGCTCCGCGCCGGCCGCTGTCCGTCAATCTCCTCGGAAAGCGATTCTCCAGCTGGTGACCGTATGGCGACGGAACACTATACGTGCAGTCCTACAGTACACTTTTGCTAATCACTCATCTAACTAAAGTATCTCCTCTCTCTCTCTCTCTCTCTCTCTCTCTCTCACTGTGGCACAACAGAAACAACAAGAGTGTTGGCTCGAGGGGTCACGGGGAGACTTTGTATTTAAATACCCTTTTTTTTTTATTTCGTGCAGCAGGGACGGCCGTCGAAGAAAAATAGGCTGGTCGGACCTCGATACGCCTGGCCTGTCGATATGTCTGTCGCACACTCGGGGGGGTCGTGGGACTTGGTTAGTCAGAGAGAGAGAGAGAGAGAGAGAGAGAGAGAGAGAGAGAGAGAAGAAGAGAGAAACGGATAGGGGAGAGAGAGGGAGAGAAAGAGAGTGGAGCGAAAAGATGGCGTTCAAGAGGGGCGAGGGGTGACCATGACCACAGGATAGAGTCATCGAAGGTTGAGGGGGAGAGGGGAGGGTAGGTGGTCACGGGGTGGGGGTGATAGGGGCATACAAGCCGACAGACACGTCCCGCTCCTGCGGCCGTCAGAAAAAGGTGCGGTTCACTTGAAAACAGATCTGGAGGGGGAGGGGGGGGGGGAGGGGTGCAGGGGACGTCGTGGAGAAGGGGATTGGAGCGCCCAAGGACGGTTAGGACGGAATATAGTTCGAGAGGGAGAGAGATAGGTAGAAGAGGGGAGGTATCTGGTATGTCACGACCATAACGGTCAGATCACAATTTTTCGGAATTTCGTACATTTTCGTAGACACCGGGTATAGGACGCACAGCGAGCGGAGAGGGGCCGTGCAATGCAGCCTTCCGTTTTAATATAATGGCAATGGGGTTCGGTGCGCCCCATATCGTGGCACTTCATTTAGTTGGTTCCGGCCCGCTGGTGCCTCCCTCCGCCCCCCCCCCCCCCGCGGTATCAATCCCACACACGATGGAGCGATAAACACACGCTGACCACTGCGCATAAAATTGTTTCGCCCCGCGATTATAAACGCGGTGGGGGGGGGGGGCACTTAATGAGATGCGATCAGGAGATGGTATGTATGGATGGCTCTCGCCGGCCGCGGCCGCAACCGGAGGAAATTGGTGGGTTTATACCACGACAAGAAAAAAAATGGAAAAATAAAAAAAATGGGTCCTGTGGGAGTCGAACTCCGGAACCTTCTTTGCGGCTCGAGGGGTCGTCGCGGCTACATAGGGGGCAGCAGAGAGAGAGAGAGAGAGAGAGAGAGAGAGAGAGAGAGAGAGAGAGAGAGAGAGAGAGAGAGAGAGAGAGGGGGGGGGGAGTGCATGCGGATGCTGTGAGATGCGGCACGGTCTGAGGAGAGGGCACCGTTGTGGGGCGTACGTGGTGAGTGGCTGGGGGCGGCCAAGCGGGGGGCGGACCCGATGCGTCACGTACTTTATGGACGGGCCCGCTACGCTGCTTATCGGGGGTCGCCCAGGGGCCGAGGCGAGAGGCAGAGAGAGAGAAAGAATGAGAGGGATGGAGTGAGAGAGGAAGCGAGAGAGAAACAGAAGATGAGAGAGAAAGGCAGAGAAAGAGAGAGACAGGGGGGTGAGGGGGGTGGAGACACGCGTCCTGGGTTCGATCCCAGCTGACTGCCTCTGTTCTGTCGGTTCGGGCTGGCTGCGCAGTTGCTGCCGCTACACCGCAGAGGCGGCAGCGCGTGCGGCCGGCGGCGGCGGCGGCGGCGGCGGCGGCCCTGAGGGCCCCCAAGGCCCCGGACTGAAGCAGGCCGCGGGCGGCGGGACGGCGGCGCGGCGCGGAGAGTCTAATAAATTGGAGAACGGAGGGCGCGGCGAGAGTCTGGCTGGTGAGGCTGGCTGCCCGGGGGGCTGCGGGGGGGCTGCCGGGGGATCAGCGCGGTAAAGCCGCTTACGCAGCGAAGGTCGTTTGCTACGGCCGGACTTAAAAGGCGGAACGGGGACAAACAATCAGAAGCGGGCGCCGCGGACCCCCCGCGGACCCCCCGCGGACCCCACCACGGACCCCCCGCGGACCCCTCCGCGTCCGGCCCCAATTATCGTCTAATTGCTGCGCAACGGCTTGTTCCGGCGCGTGTCTCGGCGGCGCGTTCGGTAAAGGCGCACGTTGTCTTGCGATGCGCGGGGATTGTGGTCCGGACCCTCCACAAAGCCGCGCCGCCGCAAGCAACAGCAACAGCAACAGCAGACGTCAGCGAGGCCTGCGGGGGGAGGGGGGCGCAGCAGGTGGTGGGGGCGGCGGCACGCGCCTGTCACGCGTGCGGCACGCGCGGACACACGCGCCACCTCGACGGCGTTCGGCTTGCGTAACCGGGCCCTGTCGGGGGCGGCGGCGGCGGACCGTGGCGGACCCTTGTGCTTATGCTTAATGCCGTCGCCACCGCACCGCAGCGCCACAGAGCGACGCGCAGAATGAGTGGGTAGGTGGGCGGGGCGCCGCCGACCACAGGTAGCTGGGCAAAGGCCCTACCTCATGCGCCTCACTTTTTGCCTCTCTCTCTCTCTCTCTCTCTCTCTCTCTCTCTCTCTCTAAAATTTTCCCTCTCGCTAAAATTCTCTCTGTCACTAAAATTCTCTCTTTCTCTCTACAATCCCTCTCTGCCTCTCTACAACGACTAATCAAACATCCAACATCCAATTCTCTCTCTCCCTCTGTCTCTCTCTCTGTCTCTCTCTGTCTCTCTCCCTCTCTATCTCTCTCTCTTTCTCTTTCTCTCTGTCCCACTCACACACACACCCTTCGGCGCCCGCGCGCGAGTGGATCTCCATGTATCTTCATCCCTCTCAGGCCACCTCTACAATAGAGCCGAGGTCTGAACGCGTTGCGGTGCTTGTTTGTGTCATTATTACATTTTTTCCCTCCTCTCTCTCTCTCTCTCTCTCTCTCTCTCTCTCTCTCTCTCTCTCTCTCGCCGGTGTTACCGTGCCGCAGCGCGCAGCATTTGCGTATTTCACTGTTTCTTTCCTTTCCGTTTCTCTTCTTTTTTTTCTCTCCTCACCGCCGCCGTCGTCGCTCCAGTTTTCGGCTTGCTGCCGCTTCTTCACGACCCGTCCGCTTCATGTAGTAGTAGTAATAATAATACTAATCAAAATAATAATATATATAATATATTAATATATTAATAATGATGCCGAGCTACAGACGCTAATTACTGACCGTGTATGACCCCCCCCCCCCCCATTAATAACCCGGCCCATGTGCGCTGTCAGAGCGAGTGAGACGACTTTTTTGCCGCGCCGCATGCGTCGCGGCAGTGCGAGTGAGACAGAAGCGCGGGACACGCGCACCACGCGCGCCGCATTTTCGAACGACGACGACGACGACGGCGACGTCGCGACGTGGGAGCACGTCACTCACATGAGGGGGGAGGGGGAGGGGGAGGGGGGTGGGGGGGGGGGGGAGGGGGGGGTGATTAAAACGAGCGCGTCTCTCCTCGGCATTCAAATGCCAGCCGCGCGCGCACGCGCCCCGAACGCGCTAGCGGCGCTGAGCGGCACCCGCGGGCCCCGCACCGCACCGCACCCCCCGCACCCCCCGGGGCCGGCCGCTGCCGCCGCCGCCACCGCCGCCTGTGATTGTAACAGCGACTACTGTAGGGCAGGCCAGGCTCCCTGACAAAAGGCGCAGCCAGTATACGCCCTCAGCGGCGGCAGCGGCGGTGGCGGCGGTGGCCGTGGCTGTGGCGTCTCTTTACTGGGCCAAACGACGGAAAGGGGGGGAAAAAATAAAGAAGAGAACAGGGAGGAGAGAGAGAGAAAAAAAAGAAAGAAATTCGGCTCTCGTTGCGCCGCCGCCGCGCCACGCGGCAGCGAGAGCGTGCGCGGGGAAAAAATATATAATACTTTGGTTCGTTTGTGCGGCGAGGGCGGCGACGACGCAGCCGCGACGACCCCAGTGGCAGCGAGGCGGTTGAGGTCGGCCCTTGTCGTGCCCTGCCGTGCCCTGCCGTGCCCTGCCGTGCCCTGCCCTGCCGTGCCGTGCCCCGCCGTGCCCTTATTTTGAGGCCGGATACGGCCGCAAAGAGTTGGTCTTCTCGACTGTTTGTGGCCGCGAAAAGAAGTCGACCCGGCGGGGTCCGCCTCGCCCTGCTGGCTGGCGGGCTGATCCGGCCAACAAAAGCCGCACGAGTTTGCACTCCCCCCCCCCCTCTCTCTCTCTCTCTCTCTCTCTCTCTCTCTCTCTCTCTCTCTCTCTCTCCACGCACACACACAGACACACGACGTATCAGCTGCCTCCACTCCCCACCCTCCTCGGGGGACAGAGACAGACTGAGAACAAGCGAGTGAGAGCAGAAAGGACGGCGGATACAGCGTGTCATCCCCGGCCAAGTTTTGACTAAAACACAAGTTAGTCGCCGGCGCCGCTGCCACGCCCCCCCCCCCCCCCTTCTGCCCCAGATGTGACATCTGTCTTCTGCTTACGATACCCGTCCCCCATTGCGTGTGTGTGTGTGGGTGAGCTGTGGGGAGGGGCTACCGGAAGTCCCCGCCGGTTCCGTTTTCCCGCCCCTCCGGAAGTATCCGTTCAACAACCCGCCGCCGCCGTGGCGTCGGCCATTGTCATCCCGCCGTGTAAGTCCTCGGCTGATGTTGCTTGCCTTTTGTCGCTTCCGAGAGAGAGAGAGAGAGAGAGAGAGAGACAGAGAGGGACTCCCCGCCTTCCTACTCACTCGCACGCGAAACCCTATTCACTCGTCGTACACCTGACGAACCCTGACCCAGCCACAGGACATAAACTGATCAAAAATCAAATTCCTTGCTGGCTTCCCTCTCCACCCTCGCTCTCTCTCTCTCTCTCTCTCTCTCTCTCTCTCTCACACACACACACACACACACACACACACACTTCCCCGCCAGATTCCCGAGTGCCAGGATTGGTGCTGGTGCCGCTATGGATGTGTATGTGTGTGTGTGTGTGAGCGTAGATGGCTAGTCCGGGTATATGGTCCGTCGTAGGCAAGAGGGGTACAGCTACGTGTGTGTGTGTGTGTGTGTGTGTGTTGGGGGAGGGTTTGGGGTGGGGGGGGAGGGTGAGAGGGTAGGTTTGGGGAGGGGGTTTATACGGCGGCTTTTACAACCCAAATGCGGCGTCGGGCGGCGGTCGCGGCCTCCTCACACACACACACACACACACACACACACACACACACACACACTGGGGTGCCCTCCCCCCCCCCCCCCCACTCCGCGCACGCGCGCAGGGCTATTTCGCACTCGGGAAATAAATAGAAAAGAGGCACCGTACCCATTATGGGCAGTGTTTTCCCCCAGAATTACAGCAAATATACAGCCGTGCGGCCAACGTGTGTGTGTGCGAGTGGGTGGCCGCGAGAGGTGTGGCTGCAAAGGCGACCTCCGCCCCGTTTATGAGGCCCTAGGCATATCGGACACGTACCGTATTTCCCCGCCGCCTCAGCCGACGTCGGCGACGTGTTGTTGTTTGTTACCCCGCCCCTCTCTGTCTCTCCCTCCTTGTCTCTCTCTCTCTCTGACTACCTCGCGAAATCAAAATTAGGAATTAAATGACCACAACTGTCGAAAAATTTCGTCGTATCTCGAGCGGTTTTCGAGATGTCGACTTTCGGAGAGGTCTGCACGAGAGGTGCCGGCGGCGGCGGCGGGTGAGCGCCCGTGAGGTAGGCCGTCCCGCCGAGCGGGCGTGTGCGGGCGGTGCCTAGCCGGCGCCTCCGGGCGGCGGCCGCTGTGTGTGCGCTATCGGTACTCTGCAGACGAGCCACGACCCCCCCCCCCCCCTCTTGCGACCCCTCCCCTCCCCTCCCCTCCCCTCCCCTTCCCCTGTCGTCCTCTCCACTCCCGCGCCTTCCAAGTTTTCTCACCGGAAACGCGCCCCGCGTGGATGTACTACGGAATTGGTTAAAAAAGAAAAAAAATTACAACAACAAAAAACGAACGTAACAAACAGAGCCTCGCTCAGAGGCCGCACTGCGTCGCGGACCGAGCTGCTGCTGCTGCTGCGCTGCGAAACGAAAAAAATAATAAAAAATGTAGGAAGTATTTAGCATGTCAAAAATTGCGGAGAGCACTGGCCGGGGGAGCCGACAAAAGAAACATGAATCTTCATACAGCAGCGGGGGCCGCGTTGGGAAGGGGGGGGGGGCTGCGGGGGGCCCAGGTGCTTCATTAATATTCCGGAGCCCCACACATAAAGAAATTATTGTGCGGGTTGGCGGCCCCTGACGCGGTTCGAGCGCCCGGTTGAGTTGGCCACCCTGCCGCCACCCTCCACGTGAGTGTTCGGTCGTTTCGTTTTATGTGAGGCGTTCAGAGTGTTGGCCACACTGTGTGGCGTGTGTGTGCGTGTGTTTGGTGTGTGTGTGTGTGTGTGTGCCTGTGTGTGCGTGGGACGGGCGACCTGTATTGGCTCGGACCTGGGTGCGTTACTTAGAGGAGGTTTGACTCCCGGCGCAGCCTCGGCCGCATTTGTAGCTCCGCCCTGCATGAAAAGGAGTAAGGAGTAAACTGTTCTGGAAGATATGAAAATATGGAGATATGAAAATTCTTGACAGTGCAGGGGTCCGTCCACAAGCGACGTAACGCGGTGCGGGGTGCTCGTCGCCGCGTTGCCCCACCGAGCCCCCCGCGGTCACACGCCGGCCTCTTAGACCATTATAACTTCCGGCCGCTGTCTCCGGTAACGAGGCCGGGGCCGGCCGGAGCCGGGGCGGCGACGGATCGGGGAGGCCGGATCGTATTCCGATTACGGGCCGAATGGGCGGCGAGCTTGCGGCCGTCGCGGAGAGAGAGAGAGAGAGAGAGAGAGAGAGAGAGAGAGAGAGAGAGAGAGAGAGAGAGAGAGAGAGAGAGAGAGAGAGATGCCACCCCTGCTGTGCTTACCCCGGCGCTGCACCTGCGCTCATATAGCCGGATTATGGGGTATGTGTCATCTGCTTGTTCCTGACCCATGGCCCTAGACACTCCCCTCCCTCTCTCTCTCTCTCTCTCTCTCTCTCTCTCTCTCTCTCTTCCTATTGGCGCATCGCGGGCCGATTGGCCGTTGTGGCCGTCACTCTGAAAGCTCATCGGATGTGTACCCGTTTGCAGCCCCCTCCTCTTTCCCTCTCCTCCCCCCATCTCTTCTCCTCCTCCCCGAAAAGTTTCCCTCCCTGTCCTGTCCCTCTCCGTCGCACCAACACGAGGTTGTGCGGACCCGTCAGGGAGAGAGAGAGACGGATAGAGACGCGCGCGCGCGCTGCTGTGTGCGGGGGCGGTCATGATTAACACCGGGACGATCACATTTGCATAGCGTTCACGTGATGTCTAGGTTGGGGTGTGGGGGTGGGGGGTCTCTGCTGGGGGTACCAGGACCCCCCGTGATGAAATATCATAGTTTGTCAGCCCGCGTTGTGCGGCGGCGGGACGGGTTAACACGATTTGAGGCTCCGCGGCCGGCTTCGCCTTTCACCACTACCCCCCCTCCCCCCCCCCCCCCCCCCCCCCCCCCCCCCCCCCGTGCTCCCTTCCGATTTCCTTTCTGTAATGTCTGACGTTGTTTTTGCAATATAGGAGAAGACGCAGCACAGAACCCAGAGGCTGGTCCGGAGGGGTGGAAGGTGGGAGGAGAGGGGGGCTGCTCGAGCAAACACCACATCCTTCTTCTTTTCCTCCCCCCTCACACACACACACACACACACACACACAGAGGGCCCGGCTGCACCGCCGCGGCCGCCAGCTGCTGCCGCCTCTCGGCACACAGATCGTAAAAAATTTTACCTGCATAAAAATAACTGTAAATGGAATGCCGTTTGCCTATCCTCGCAGTGGTGGTGAGGGACGGTTACGGCGGGCCATTACCGGTCGCTCTCTCTCTCTCTCTCTCTCTCTCTCTCTCTCTCTCTCTCTCTCTCTCTCTCTCTCTCTCTCTCTCTCTCTCTCTCTCTGCTCTACCTTCCCGCGTGCGCTCCTCTTCCCGCCTGCCTCCTTTACCTGTATACCTCTCTGCTCTCTCCTCGCCTGACCCCACTCTTCACCCCTCTTCACTGTCATTCTCTCCCATCGCTCCATCTTCTCTCTTCGTCTGCCTGCGTCTATCCATCTGTCTGTCTCTCTCCCTCTTTCGCCCCCCTTCATGCGCCGTCCCGCCTCTGCTTTTCTATAGGGCGCATATGCGGGAGCGGCATGGTAGCTGACGAAATAAATATTGGGCAATATTTGAACGTTGGGTTCGGGGGCGTGTTCCCTTGTGAGGCAGGGAAACGCGTGTGTGCGTGTGTGGGAGAGAGAGAGAGAGAGGGAGAGATAGACGAGAGAGAGAGAGAGAGAGAGCAGCGAGAGAGAGAAAGGGGAGACGAGTCCTGGTAGGATTTTCATGTAATGTTCCACCGCGATAAAAAAAAAGGAAAGAGTGGTGGCCGAGCGGGCGCGGGTATTCGAACCCGCGGCGCCTCCCCGCGGGGACACGGCCGGCTGCCAGCCGCCTCACCGGCGCGGAGCGGCGCGCGCCGCAGTGAGCAGAAACTTTCTTTCCTTCGCTCTCGTCTTTTCATATCAATCCTCTCTGCAGTTTTTGATTAAAAAGTTGGATTGGCCACGTTTCCGCACACGCGTTCTATGCCCTTCTTGATTCGATTACCGAAAGCACCGCGCGTCTTCCTCTGTGTGTGTGTGTGTGTGTATCTGTGTGTGTGTGTTTTCTCTCCTCCTTATCATTTGCTTTGCTTTTTATTTTGACTCGCAGAGCGAAACAGAATGACATTATTATTATTTTTCTTCCTGGAACCGGAGCGAGCGGAGCAATGCTCTTGTTGGGGAAGAAAGACAGTGGAAGGAAAAGAGAGAGAGAGTGAGAGAGAGAGAGAGCGCGAACGCAGAAAGAGGACTGGCTTGTGGCGGACGAGAGCTTTGGATTCTTCTTTGAAAGTTAAAATAATGGTTTAGCCCCCCTCGCAGTCGCCCTGTCCTCCCACAACGTTGAAACAAGGTTTATGACGTCATAAACCATATCCGGACTGATTCTGGCCGTGATGAGGCTGTGGGGGGCAGGCCCCTCTCCTTATGCCCCTCTAATCACACCTAGATGGTCCCACCGGTGCCAACCTGCAGATGCTCATTGTTTAAAGTTTTTCTTGGCGGCGGCAGCGGCCCTTTGCGCCTTGTGAGGCGACACCCTAATTTATAGCCCGAAGTTGGCCATCGTGGCCGGAGGGGAAAGTAGGGTGGGGTGGGGGGAAGGGGGAAGGGATGGCAGGGGAAGACGGGGAGGGGGGGGGGGGGGGGGGGGGGCTAGTGTTTGCCCCTGGCAGAGTGAGCTCGCACAAAAGGCGGCGGCGGCGGCGGCGGGGCGGACCGCGTGTGCCTTCCGCACACGGAGCTGTGCTGGGAAATCGTCGTTTCCAGCGCGCATAGGGCCGTCCCGCACTGCAGTTCCCGTGGCCGCTCTTATATTTCTTTCTTCCTCACTCTCTCTCTCTCTCTCTCTCTCTCTCTCTCTCTCTCTCTCTCTCTCTCTCTCTCTCTCCCTCGCCTCTCTCTCTCTCCCCACTGCGTACGCGGCGCCCCCTACGCACACGCGCTGTCAACAGTTTTCCCGCGTATCGCTTACTGCACAGCTGGTACTTCTCTCCCGCACGGGCCCCGCACGCCCGCTGTTGGGCTCCCGCGGCGAGGCGGCGAGCGAGTACCCGACGCGGCGCGCTGTTTCAACTTTCGGCCCTCTCTCTCTCTCTCTCTCCCCGCCCGCCCTGCTGAAATTGACGGGGGCGAATTTCGCCGGCCAACTTTCACGGGGCGCCGCCGGGCCTGCGCCGCACGCTGTGTAAGAGCGGCAGGCTCCGTCCGCCACCATCGACGTCCGACGTAAACAATGCGATTGGAAATTAGCAATAAAATGGAAATCTTGTACAGTATTTCTTTGAACACGGGCTTTTTCGAATTTTCACACATGTTTTTTTCTGATATTTTTTTCCGAAATATTTATGATTTGTTAACTGTGCTAACCTGTTTTGTTTTTAAATGAAAATCTTGACGATACGGATTTCCCCCAAAATAAGAGTGAACAATGGCTGGCATATGAAGGTAGTATTGCTGCACAGACTTTATAAGAATCGGGTTCGGTTCGGAGTAGCTGCGGTCGATCCGCCTTTCTCAATGATTCCCATGTGCTTGCCTTGTGTACCTTTCCCTTCTATCTCTGTCTCCCCCTCTATCCCCCTCCCTGTCCCTCCCCGCCGGGTTCCTGTCTGCCAGGTTTGGCCGGCACCCAATCGAAGACCTTCCCTCACACACCGACCCGGCTTGTTGTGGCACCACTCCTCCTGATTAATGGCCGCCCGCAGACCCTCCGGTCCCTTCACCACTTCGTCGTCTCCCGCCTTTTGCCTTTCACGGTTTTCTTTTTGGACAATAAAAATTAAAAGAGTCACCACACCGCAGTACCGTGGCCGCGCTCCTGCTCTCTGGGAGACAACACCGCGCCGGAGGCAGGCAGGGAGACAGCAGAGGGAGACAGGGAGACAGCAGATGCAGCCAGAGGGAGACAGAGCGATACAGGGGCAGCCAGAGGGAGTCAGAGGTCACGGAGTACAACCCTGAGCACCGCCTCAAGGAGTAGCATCGCATCTTGCTCCGTGTTAGAACGCTGGGTGGAAGTCGCGGGGGGCGTGGTGAGGTCCGCGGGGGGCCGCGGGGGTCAGCGGACTCGGCTGGCTCCTCTTGGCCGGCTCAGGAGAGCGGTCTGCCCAGCAGCGAGCGACGGCCCCGAACCCGCCGCCCCCAAAACTTTTCTAATTCAATGTAACACTTGAATAAGACGTGGAAAATACCCTCATTTGGTGGACGGGCTCGAGGGCTCGGGCCGCCGTACCCCGCCGGCCCGCAGCTGGCCCGCGGCACACGCAACTCTGTCTCTGTCCCTCCCACTCGCGCGCGGCGCCCTCCTGTCTCCGTCCCACACGCACGGCGGCGCCCTGACATGGAGTTCATTAACACCACGTCATCCTCATGTCGCCCCCCTCCCTCTCTCTCTCCCTCTCTCCCTCTCTCCCCTGCTCACACTCCCTGTCATGTGTCGTCATTTTTTCTTTGCATCCATTTTTTGTTGCTACCTTACTTTAGAACCTGTCGTCACCTTCACAATATCAAAATGCATTTTGCTGGAGCGCGTGTTCAAAGATTCTTTTTCAATTTTTTTTTAAATTTATTATTTGAATGGTTTACTCCCATCTGAATTCTGTTGACTGTGCACTCCCTCCCCCTCCTCCTCCTTGCCAATGGGCCACGCAGTACCGGCCACGTTCGCGTCCACTGCACCACGATTGACTTACATAGCCTCCATAAAAATAAAACTGCGCCCTGGAACTTCCCTCGTTGGACGCACCGCCCTCCTTTCCACCGCTCTCTCCGTCCCTCCCCCCTATCTCTCTCCCACGCCCCCTTTCTCTCTCTCCGGCCTCTCTCTCGCTCTCTCCCTCTCCCCCCCCCCTCTCTCTCTCTCTCTCTCCGGCACCGGGGTGTCGAACACCACACTCTCTCCGTCACACTCCTCCCCGTTCTGTTACTGACAAGCGCACGCGCGGGGAGCGGGGCTGGCTGTGGCGGCAGCGGTACGTATCTCCTCTCCAGAGCGAGCCGAGGCGACAGCGAAGAAGAAGAAGAAGAAGAAGAAGTAAAAGAAGCACCACTCCGCAAATTTGCTTAGCATCGTATTCCCCGCACGAGTTTCGCCGCGCCCATGGCAGCCTATGGCAGCCTATGGCAGCTCGCCGCCCGGCTCTTGTGCCGCGGGACAACATTTCAATGTCACCGCCGCCTCCGCCGCCGCGGCCACCGCCTTGCTGGATAGAGAGAGAGAGAGAGAGAGAGAGAGAGAGAGAGAGAGAGAGAGAGAGAGAGAGATTTGGGTTCGAGCTATCGCCGCCAAGGTCAGCCAAGGTCAGACCGCGCGGCACCACCAAGTACTTTGGCCTGGTCACGGACCCGCGCGCAGCGGGTAGAGATTCGGATCAGAGGGAGAGAGAGAGAGAGAGAGAGAGAGAGAGAGCGAGAGCGACACTCGACTAGTCGGTCTGCAGCTCTTGTTGTCCTACGCCATTTTTCCCGTCGCCCCTCCCCCCCCCCCCTCTCCCCTCAGGATTGCCCCCCCCCCCCCCTTCCCACTAGTGCAGCCGGCCCCGCAGCCCGAGTGGTCCTCAAACAGTTTGCTTTGGCTGGAGGGAAGGCGAGCAGGGCTGCCGACGGGAAACACACTCGGAGAGAGAAGGAGAGAGGAGAGAGGGAGAGAGAGAGTGAGGGGGAGGGGGGGGGGAGAGAGAGAAGGAGAGAGTCGCAGATGATTGTAAGACCGGCGGTACGTGTTTTCTGCACGGCCCCGAGCAGGGGGGGGGGGGGGTGGAGGGGTGCGGTACACACGCGCGTGAAGCCGTATAAACCGTGGGAGAGCCGTGCAGGAGCTTTCTCCAAGAGAGAAGAAGAAGAAGAAGAGGAGGAGGAGGGGAAGAAGGAGGAGGAGGAGGAGGAGGAGGAGGAGGAGGAGGAGGGGATGACGAACAGCACCCGCGGGGGAGGGAGGAGGAGGGGGCTAGGCCGGGCGCCAGGCAAGAGGGTCCACTTTGATGCGGGCTGATGCCTAAAAGCAACGCCGTTGCGCCTGCCTCTTAGCGGACGCGCTGGGCCCCGCCGCTCCGGGGCCCCCGCGGCCCCACGGCGTGGCGGCGCGTGGCGGCGCGTGGCGGCGCGTGGCGGCGCGTGGCGGCGCGTGGCGCACCCCGCCGCCGCTACCGACGCCACTCAGAAGCAGCAGCATCGGGGTCAACAAATACTTTCCTCCCTTTTTTTTTTCTTCGCCCTCTTTTCCTTAAGAGAAAATCCGGTGCCGCGCCGCCGCTCCGCCCGCGGGGCATCCGCCTCTGGCGCGCTCCCTTGACGAGATCTCGAAACGAGTCGATAGCCTCTTATCGAGTAAAGCATCGAGAACAGAGAGAGAGAGAGAGAGAGAGAGAGAGACCAACGCAATGCGACTCCTTGCAGATAATTGGCTTTCGGTTTCATGAAGCGTGATGTCTTCCCTGCTGCTCCTGCCGCCGCTGCGCTCCACGGGCGCACCATTTAGCTCTCCTTCTTCCTCTTTTTTCCTTCACTCTCTCTCTCTCCGTGCCGCGAGAGACCGCTCTCCCCTTCTCACTCGATTAAAAGGGAGAGAGAGAGACAGAGACAGAAAGAGTGAGATAAGCAATCGCACACTGCAGATTTTTTTTTCTCCCCGGTCCCCGCGGCGCGTTTGGAAACGCGGCCGAGCTGCCGATCGGCTCTGCGGGTGCAGCCTGCAGAGGAAATCAAAGGCAGATTTCGGGCCGAACGTCGTCAGCGGAGCCGTCAGAGAGAGACAGAGAGAGTGAGTGTGTGTGAGAGAGACAGCAAGGCAGCGCTGCTGGCGCGGGCGGACTGGTCTGAGATTGCGAATCAATTCCCCGGCACACATCTGTCTCGCTCTCTCCCCAGCGCGCGCGCGCATTCAAATGCAGCGGGGGGCGATGAGAGGACGGAGAGCGAGAGAGAGAGAGAGAGAGAGAGAGAGAGAGAGAGGGAGGGGGTGAGAGAGACAGGACTGCAGGCGGGTTCGGCGGCGCACCGCGCACCAGCTGATGTTTGCCTTCTTCTGGCAGCGGCGGCGGCGGCGGCGGCGGCGGCGCGCTGCGGGGCTTGTGTACAGTTCGGCGGCGGCGGCACGGCGGTGTCGGCGGCTCTGATTGTATCAGCGGGCGGCAGTGCTGCCGCTGCCGCCGCGCCGCAGGGCTGCCACCCCTCCAAACGAGCAGGCAGCGGGGCGTTGTGCTGACGGGGAGAGAGAGAGAGAGAGAGAGAGAGTGTGGGAGAGAGAGAGAGAGAGAGAGAGAGAGCGGGAGGGGGAGAGGAGGGGGTGGGGTGGGGGAGCTCCCCTAGTGATCTATTGGCAACACTGACAACCGAAAGGAAGTAGCGACTCAGCGCGGCAGAGGGGGCTCTTGTTTGACGCCGGAGGCCCCTCGCGGGGGGTCCGCGCGCGCGCGCTTGTTTGTGTGTGTGTGTGTGTGTCAGTACGTGGTTGTGGGCGTGCGCGAGCGAGATGGGTATAGATAGTGGACAGTGTATCGGGGCGTGCTCCGCCCAGCCCCGCCGCTCCGCGGGTGCCCGCGTCCCCCTCCCCGTACCTCGCCCCGCTTTTCGAGCGCTCTCACTTCTCCTCCGGGTCCGAGTTCGGAATGGGGTTTACTCTGCACTCAAAACAGCATTCGTCATCTTTATGGCTGTTGTGCTCCCCTCCCCCCCCCCCCTTCCTCTCTCCTTCCTCCCGCTGCTGCCGCGCGCCACTCTTGGCCAACGGCACTGGAATTTCGTCTCCTCGCTTCCCCCCCTCTCTCTCTCTCTCTCTCTCTCACTCTCTCCCCCTCCCCCTCTCTCCTTCGCTGCAGCCTATATGCAGCCCGGGGCTGGGGCCCTCCGCTAGGAGCACACGCTGACGACGTTTTCCGCGTTGCCAATTATTCGCGTCTAATAAATAAATTAGATTCGTCGGAAAAAAAGTGGAATGAGTAAAGGAAATGGTGAAGTGAAGAAGCAGGCACGGTGTCCGCGGTCGGCCGTAATCTGGTCCCTCCTCCCCCTCCCTCCCTCCCTCCCTCCCTCCCTCCCCCCTCCCTCCCTCCCTCCCTCCCCTCAGGGTCCCCTGGCACACATTACTTCCAGCGCCTCTCCGCCCGGGCATCCCCAAGCCTGCACACGCGTATAACGCATGAAATATCTACTCCGCCGTCAGATTTAAATCTCTCCGTCGCCGCCGCGTTCTTGGGGAGTGCGACAAGGAGAGGGCGGCTGCGCCTCTCACTCCCTCCGCCTCCCGGTGCCGGCGCCGTGTTCGGTTTAAAGTGGCGCGCAGGGCTCGTGTCGGTCCCGAAGCAGTGAGAGCTGCGCTAACCAACAGGTGTTCCGGGCGCAGCCCAGCGCAGCCAGCGGCCCGCGAGCCTCTACAACTACACGCCTCGCAGCGAGAAACTCTCAGATGATGCGCCCCGGCGAGCCCTGGTGACCGAAGAGGAGGAAGAAGGAAGAAGGAAGAAGAAGAAGGGGAAGAAGACGAAGAAGAAGAAGAAGAGGGGGCGAGGCAGAAGTAGTGACGGAAAGGCAGCAGGCGGGCGAGCTCAAGGGGCCGTGAAAGTCGGACAGTGATCAGTAGTTTGCTTTCTCCAGTCATCAGTTTGTGAACAAGTCCGAAGAGAGACTGAGAGAGAGAGAGAGAGAGAGAGAGAGAGGCGGAGGAGGGTGAGGGGTGGGGGTGGGGGGTTCTCTCGCTCAAGTCGGCCATGGAGGCCGTGGCGGCGAACAGGGCGACCCGTCGTCCACGGGCTCTCGGCTCCGGACCGCCTACGCGATAAACCCTCACAGTCTCGGAGTGCCTCGGAGTGGCTCTCCCTCTCTCCCCCTCTCCCTCTCTCCCCCTATCCCTCTCCCTGCACGGAGTTCGGCCGCGCCCTGCCTAACTAGACGGCGGCGAAGCGCGCGCGAAGCGGTGCCAAATGCAAAAGTTGTCCCCGGCTGGAAGATGTTTTGCAACTGGGAGACGACGCCGTGCCCGGAGAGCGGCCGCGGGGGGCGACCGACTAGCGCAGACGGTTTCTGAACCTCCCTTACCCAGTTACCCAGTGCTGAGCGTTGCCGTGTGCGCACAATTTTTAAAAAATTTGGGTCAAATTTCCAGACAAATAATGCAAATTTTCTAAACCAATATTCAAGACGTTTATTTTTTCAAAAAATGAATACAATTGTAGAATTTTACCATTTAAGCACCACTCAAGGCCCTCATATCCCACTCACGCCCCAGGATTGCGGCGCCTGCAAAAGAAAATAAATCCATTATCGAATCCACGGTTTCGCTGGTCGAGGCTGGTCGGCGCTGGGCTCACCTGCGTGGGCTCCCACTGCAGGGGCCGCGGCCGCTCGCGCTCCCAGTTGGCGTGCACGCTGGCGGCGCGCTGCAGCTCGAACCAGACCGTGGTCACGGCCGCGCCCGCCAACAGCGCCTCCAGCTCCTGGCCGAAGCCCGTCTCCGTCCGGTCCCCGTTGGCCACCTGTGGCGAACAGGAAACGTGAACGCGTCTCAGGACACGGAACGCAAAAAAGAGTTCCCCGCTGAAGCGTTAGTTGAGGCCAGCGTATTTCATTTTTTGTCGATGACAGAAATGTCGCCCACAAGACGGCAGCCCGTGGCCGCTGACCGGGCCGCTGGCGCCTGCCGGGTAGGCAATCCGCCCGGCCTGAAGGCACGCGCGTCACGCGGGCTGGCCTACCCTCGCAGGCTGACTGCTGCGGGAGGCACGTCGTCGCGGCCCTGTCTCTGTCGCACTCGTGGGGCGCCCCCCCCACCGGGTGCGAGGGAGACAGAGCTGCGTTACCTGCAGGTGCGTCACGTGGCCAGCACGCGCCAGCCCGTAGCGCGTGGCCGCCACGCCCCGGCCGCGCCGCCCGGCCAGCAGCCCTGGCGCGGGCTCCGGCAGGCGGCTGGGCCGGCTCGAGTTGAGGCGCAGCATGTCGCCGTAGTCCACCACCGCCCGGAAGCGGAACTCGGTGTCCACCAGCAGGGCGCGGATCAGGTGCGAGTTGTCGCCGACGCGCAGCGCGCCGCGGATCTGCGGGGGCAGCGTCGGGTGGTACTCGGACCCGCGTGCGGCGCACCGGAAGTACTCGGGCGGCGCGAGGACTCACCTTGAGGGGCTTGAGCTTGACGTTGAAGTAGACGGCGGGCTCGGTGTCGTTGACGTCCAGGAGGGTGATGTCGCCGGCGCGCAGCCCGGACACCTCCGTGCCCTCGACGAGGTGCAGCGGCCGCAGCGTGCGCCGCAGGGACGGGTGCTTCACCTGCGGCCGGCGCCGGGCGTGGTAAATAACGGACGGAGCGGGGGCCAGGCGGCGGCGGCGGCGCGTTGAAGAATTCATCTCCGATAAGTTATAGACGGCGGTGGGGCGTGCCGATGTGGTGCGCCGCTGGCGGCCAGGCGGCCAGGCAGGCCGCCACGGAACCTCATTTGGAACCGAAACTAATGCGGGGAGGAGGTTTAATATTTGAAAGGCGGGATGCGGGGTCCTACCAGGACCCCCGGCGGGGCCTCGGGGCCGCCGCCGGCGCCGCTGGCTAAAGCCCCCTCGGCCCACCCAGCCAACCAATCTTCTTTCAAGGGGACGGCGCGGGAGGTGGAGGAGGAGGCGGGGGGCTAATGGCTGAGATTGGAGCCCCTGGAGGGCGGGCAGCCGCCGCCGTACTCACATACTGCAGGACGGAGTCCTCGAAGGCCAGCAGCTCCACACGGTCCGCGAGGATGAGCAGCAGGTCGTCCCAGGTCCGGCGGGCAAGGGCGGCGGCCTGGGAGTAGGACAGGCCGCAGGGCACGGCGCTGCGGGCCAAGGGCAGCGGGGGGTAACGGAGGGAGGGAGAGGGGGAGATAGGGAGACAGAGGAAGAGAAAGAGACGGAGAAAGAAGATAGTTTGAAAATGAATTATTTGGGGTACACAAATGGGAAAGGGAATGAGTGACTTTTGCTACAGTTTTGGGTGCTGGAGAGAAAGAGAAAGAGAGAGAGAGAGAGAGAGAGAGAGAGAGAGAGAGAGAGAGAGAAATAGGCCTCAAACGAACGCGATTTTTTTCCTCGCGGCTAAACACGCCTATACCCTATCATACGCAGCCCTCCGCACCGCAACAGCCACCAACATCACACTCCACTCCCCCCCCCCCCCCCCCACCTCCCACCTTTCCCTCCTCCACCCCTCTCCCACTCTTTTCCCGTTAGCTTTTTCGCCCTTTTCATCGATAGCACGATTTCATTTTCCCCTTTGCTCTTAAACAGGGTTTTATGGCGGAGAAAAGTGCGGCGCTCGCGGATAGCGCTCGGCTGTTGTCACATCGCCATCGTGTCGTTACACCCTACACTTTTTTTTTGCTCCCGTTTCGATTTGTTATTATTTTATTTTTTTTTTTTTTTGCACTCGTAAAAAATATCAAATCCCCCTCCCCGTCCCCCTTCGTGCCGCCGCACGCCTCTCTGTAAGTCCCCGGCCCGATTCCCTCACCTGCTGCTGTGCTCGGCCGCGGCCGCCTCGGCGTCCGTCGACCCCGCGACGACGGCGGCGCGCCTCATCGCGGCGACGGCCAGCACCAAGAGGAAGCCGCGGCACTGCATGTCGGGCCGGAGGAGTTTCTGCTGCTGCTGCTGCCTCCCCGAGCCGACTGACGACGGCGACCTCGCCGCGGCGGTCGTGGCGCCTGTGGCGCCTGTGGCGCCTGTTCGGGCTGCGGCCGCCGCCGGGGCGCTATTCCTGGACTTTACTGGCCCGCCGTCGCCGCAGCTGCAGCCGCCTCTGCTGCCGAGGCTGGGGGCTTCTGGCTCGCGTACTTCAAGTGCGAGGCCGCGGAGGAACAACCAGCTCGAGTACAGACGCCGACCACGAAAAGAAAAAAAAAACCGACGGCAAAACGAGACAAAAATAAAAGCAAAAAAAGAGGAAACACGCCGTGTCAACCGTCAGGTTTGAACCCGGACGCGTTACGTCGTTTCGTGGCCTGCGTCAATCTTTTTCCGCGGCCCGCTGGACGTCCACAGATGATCCTGTCAAACTGCTACGGTAGAAGGGTCGACACTGCAGTATGAGAGCGGCGTATGAGGCAGGGGGTGGAGTAAGAGTGACCGAGAAAGGAAGCAGGGGGAGAGAGAGAGAGAGAGAGAGCGAGAGGGAGAGAGGGAGAGAGACAGGGGGTAGAAGATAACTTTCCCCTGCACCAATTTTATGGTAGGGCGTTCAGTTATGTTGTGTTGTTGTGCCGAGCGCGTTAACCCGGCCAGCGTCCGTAAAGATGTAGAGCTCTGCCCTCCCCCACCCACCCGCTTCTCTCTCTCTCTCTCTCTCTCTCTCTCTCTCTCTCTCTCTCTCTCTCTCTCTCTCTCTCTCTCTCTCTCTCTCTCTCGCTCTTGCCGCGTTTCGCTGTCTCTCTCTCCCCTCTCTCTCGCTCTCCGCAGCGGGGCGCGGGTGCTAGCCTACCCGGCCGCGCAGCAGACGAGCGGGTGTGCCTACCCTGGACTTTGCAGGCGCGCTGAGCCTGAGAGAACCCACACATGGCGTTCGGCTCCGGGAGTTGTTCGCCTTTCTTCTGCTCGAGTGTTTTTATTTTCCTTTCCGCTTTTTCACTACTTCTTCTGCTTCCACCCCTTTTTTCGCTTTCAAAAAAATAAAACGGAGCTTTTACGTCACCCACGCTGTCGGATAGAAAGTAAAACGTGCGAAAAATGGATAGGGGAGGGTTTGTCTGGTGATGGGGGACAGACGAGGGAAATATTTTGGCATTCCCGTCGTGCGATATCGTAAAACGGATTTTTTTTGCGGACCTGTGAGCGGTGCTTGAAATTGGCCTTCACCCTGCCCCCCCCCCCCACTCTCTCTCCCTTTCTCTCTCCCTCTCTCCCTCTCCTTGCTCACTCTGTCGCCCCCAGCGGTATATAGAGGAGGGAGGGAGGGGACAACCCCGTGTCATTCTGTATGAAGGCGGCCGGGGGAAGTGATGGCAGCGTTTCACGGAAGAGAATGGTGATGTAGGTGCCACGCGCTGGCTGGTCAACCGCCCCCTCACTGTGTGTGTGTGTGCCGTTGGCAAGGAGCAGTGTGTTACGTCACGGCGCGTCTTATAAGGCACAGAACCGACACCATTAACTATTTTTCAAAAATATTTTATTTTTTATCTTTTTGTGGGTGGATTGTATTGACAAAGGAAATAATTTCGTGTTGGTGGTACCCTTTTACAACTCGTCCCCCGGACCCGATATAAGTGCTTCTCTCTCTCTCTCTCTTTCTCAGCCGCGTGTCTCTAACTCGCTCACTCTGCCCCCGGCAGTCACAAGTAGCCAAATCCGCTCAGTTCCCCCTACAAGGAAACAGAGACGAAAGAACATGTTAATACCTCGGCAGGGCGATCTCCGGGGGCCACCACTGTCTTTGCAGAGCGCGCAGATTTTTTTCTATTTTTTTTTGAAAAAAATACATATCAAAAAGGTATTTTTTTTAAAAAATAAGGATGAGTGTTAGAAGGGCTTCCAGTGGCTGCGTGCCTTGTCGCTGGTCAGCTCCGGGCAGTAGTCCCAGCCGGGCACCCGCTCCGCCAGCCGGTACAGCTGGCCGACGAGAGCGGTCACCGACGCCCCCGCCACCAACGCCTCCACGTCCTGGCCCCACCGCACGTAGTTCTCGTCCGACATCAGGTTCTTAATGTACCTGGTCGCACACATTTATCAAAAATTTAATTTAAGAAAAAAAAATATGAAAATTTACAGTCTTTAAAAACTATAACTATTTAGTGAGACTGACCCCGCCGTCACCAGGCAGACGGTGTAGGTGCCGCAGCGCGGGTTCCACGCCACCTTCATGAACATGTTGTGGAGGTTGGCGGTCAGCAGGTGCGGCCCCTCGCGGTCCGCCATCGTGCCCTCGACCTGCGAATAAGTCATCATCGTACGGTCAATGCTCACAACCTTCACATTATTTAACAAAAATCTTTGACAAAACACAATTTTTTTTTGAAAAAAAAATAAAAAAAATTTAGTACTGATTTTGGCCTACTTTCAAAAACTTTGGAAAACCTCCAGAATTCTCCAGGAAAATGTGTTTGAAATTTTCGGGGTTAAGGAAGACTTTCGTCTCGTGACTCACCATGCCTTCGACCTGGACGATGCCCCACGGCTGCTGGGCGTCCTCGGAGAAGGTCTGCCAGGTGTCGGCGGACACGTACTTGAGGACGGCGCCGCGGTGCAGGTGGAGGGGCGACAGCGACCTCCGCAGGGACCGCTCGTCCGCGTTCTGCAAACATCGCGAGCGTGACGAAACAGGGGAGTCGGAGAGAGTTTGACAGTTTTTGAAAAGTTATTTCCTCTCCAGAGCGCGCCCGACGGTGTGCTGGAGAAGTACCCACCCTCTCCAGGATCGTGCCGTCGAAGGCGAGCAGCGTGACGTTGCCGGCGTCCAGCGCGAGGAACGCCTGCCAGGCCTCCATCACGTCCCGCTTGCCGGGCGGCACCGCCTCCCTGCGCCACGCAGACGAGTCGCCCGTTAATGAATGACAAATAGTAGTTCTGGTGTCGGTGACGGTCGGCTAATGACGCCCTAATGACGACACGGCGCGGGCCACTGATGATGACCTTCCTGATGATTTCTAGCGCCTTTCCTGCGGTTTTGGGGGAGGGGTCCGCCCTCGCCCAGTGTGTGTATAACGTTTCGCTGGACTGGTGGGCAGTATAGGGACAGAGCGACCGCAGTGGAGGAGGGTGCAGTACTACCAACCCCATTACCATTCGTACGGCACAGAGAGAGAGAGGGAGAGAGAGATAGAGTCAGACAGACACAGCGGGTGAGCTCTCGACCGCAAAACAACCAACGGACGCGACACTACCCGTTACTACCGACTCTAATCTGATAACCGCACCGCCCGCCCCGTATTCAGTGCTACCAACAGCGGCAGCGGTGCCACCATCATCACCGCGACAGTGTTGCCACCACGCGGCCGCTCTAATAACTAATAATATGGCGCGAGCAGAGGGGGCGAAATCATTTTCTGGTGCGGCAACAGCAACGGCGGCGGCGACGGCAACCTCCCCCGCGGAATATTGTTTCGTGTTGGTCGCGTAATCTGCACAGACTTTGGCGGCGGCGGCGGAGGGGCGCGCGCCGAAAACGTGACCAGGAACATTTTAAACAGGATTTTCCCTTCGGTCGCTAATGCTGGTGGCGCCCCTGCTTCTGCTGCTGCTGCTGTGGTGGTGTCGCTGTGAGGGCCTGTTGCGAGAGAGAGAGAGAGAGAGAGAGAGAGAGAGAGGGGGGGGGGGGGGGGGGGCGTCGCTACAATGCTATTTTGCGGAGTCAGGCAACACGTTCTTATCACGGCTCGGCCGCCACGGCAGTTTCATTAATTTTAAACAGAGTCGACATTTTACATGTTACAAAAAAGAACGGAAAATGGAAAAGAGAAAAAAAAGAAGTTTTTGTGACTGACGATTGACGTTTGAATGGACTTTCTTATATTACTCTTTCAATAACAAAAACGTAGTATAATAAAGGCCGAAGGCGCGACATTGAACTTGGAATGGAGCATAGGGAGGGGAAACGTTTCTGGGACGCCCGGCAAGAGAATATAGCGCGCTGTGGCGAGCCGTTCCAAAAACTTGAGTGGTGTAAGGAGTACGTCGCCGCACACACGCAGACATTTTCCTGCTCAACGCCCCCTCCTCTCTCTCTCTCTCTCTCTCTCTCTCTCTCTCTCTCTCTCTCTCTCTCTCTCGCTGTCCCGCACTGCCAAGACGCGTGCCTGCTAATTGCAGCAGCAGCAGCAGCAGCAGCGAGCGTCTGCCCTGGCAGGACCTGCCGAGGGAATTAAAACAATTGAGCGTGGTTATTGGTCGGGGACGCGGGCAGCGCGGGGCGGCGCAGGGCCGCGGCACTCGGCCGGACGGGTCAGGGCCGGCGGCTGCGGTCCGCAGTGCGCAGGGAATTATAAACAGACGAACGTGATCGTGGCGAGCCCTGCGAGCCCTGCGAGCCCTGCAAACCCTGAGCAAATAGAGCCGTGCGCTGGAGTGATTTAAATCCCCATCCAATTCTCTTCCAATAGGGGAAAAAACAATTTACACTAATTTAACAAAAAAAAAACATAATGTGAATACAGCACCAAAATCCGTAATACTTTCATCCACAACAATTTCGTAAATGAACACTTTCTGGAAATGCAAAAGACCCTATAAGATCTGTGCTGTGTCCCATGGATGAAAAAAATACTTACGTGGCGGTGAGGTTGGCATCGCCCCCGCAGGAGGCGGCCGCCAGCTCGGCGTGCGAACCCAGCGCCACGGCCACGAGTCCGACCAGGCTGAGCAGGCGAGCCATGTCCTGCTCACAAAATACAAAAGACCGATTTTTTAAAAAATTGAATATTTTTTTTGTATTGATTGATCCCGCCCTTTTCTGGGGATACGCACGACGGTCGCGTTCGGACGGCACAGTCGGGCCGAGAACGATGCAGTAAAATAAGAAAGGAGTACGTGAGACTCCGCGCACACGCGTGACAGCGCGTCGCCGCCGCCCTCTCGAGTGCGACGCGGGCCGACGCGACGCAGCGCCTCTCCCGACACGTCACGCGCCGTCTGCGAGAGGGCGGTGGTGGCGGCGGCGGCGGCGGCGTTGTGCAGCAAACTTCCGGCACGGGCTTCCGGCAGACGCGGTGGAGGTGGCGCCACGCAACCGGAAACCGGAAGTGACACTTGGGTGATGGGAGTGTCGCAGCGCGCGCGTCGTCACAAAACATTCCGCGGCGGCGACGGCGGCGGCGGCGGGGTGGGTATTTGAACCCGCGGCGGTTCGGTTCACTCACCCTGCCTGCTGGCTGGCTGCTGGCTGGCTGCTGGCTGGCTGCTGGCTGGCTGCTGTCTGCCTCCGCTGCCGCCGCGGCGCAGCGCTCGACCTGCCTCACCGAGAGCACGCTGAGGGGGGGACGACCGCGGCGACGGCAACGGAGACGGCGGAGAGGGGGGGACAACAGCCGCACGCCGCGGCACGCCGGCACACATGGGGGCGTGTGGGAGGCGACTTGGAATGTCAATCAATTTTCCATTTCATTTCCCGCCCCCCCCCCCTCCTCGCGCCAGCAGCGGCGGCGGCGGTGGCGGCGTGCGCGCGCCCCTTCGCCGCCGCCGCCTCCGTCCGCGTCGTCTCCTGGTTGTCCTCGGCGGCGGTGCCCGGCGGTGACGGCGCCTCCCCCTCCTCCTCCTCCTCCTCCTCCTCCTCCTCCTCCTCCTCCTCCTCCTCCTCCTCCTCCTCCTCCTCCTCCTCCTCCTCCTCCTCCTCCTCCTCCTCCTCCTCCTCCTCCTCCTCCTCCTCCTCCTCCTCCTCCTCCTCCTCCTCCTCCTCCTCCTCCTCCTCCTCCTCCTCCTCCTCCTCCTCCTCCTCCTCCTCCTCCTCCTCCCCGCCCGGGGCGCCGGAGGGGAGGAGCCTCGCTCACAAATAACACATGAATATCGGGGGCCGCGGGGGGGCGGGCGTGCGGTGCCGTGTGTGCCCGGGCATGCATGTCGACGCCGCGCTAACGGAGGGCGCGGCCGAACGGGCGAACGGGGTCGGGAGGTGAGCCGGAGCAGAGCCGGGTGCAAGGACGCTAGAGAAAAGAGAAAAATAGAGAAAAAAAAAAAGACGAACGGAAAATATTGAATGTGTTTTTTTTTTAAGTAGGAAAAGGTAAAAGATGGTCTTAACTGTGTTTCATGTGTGTGAGCTGGGAGTGCATGGTTCCCGGCCCTCTAGGCGTCACCGGGACACAGCGGCGGCGGCGGCGGCGGCGGCGGACTTGGCCGAATGGATGGCAGACTCCGGTGGTCGGCGACGGCCCTCAGACGGGGCGGGTGGGAGGCGGGGCCCTGGCCGCGCGCGCCGTCCGCCCGGCTGCCCGAGCCCGGCCCGATAAAGAGGACCACTTTAGGATCGGAACAAATCGGCGGGGGCGGCACTTTACTGCCCGGCCCCCCCGGATATGACTCCGAGGGCCGCTACCGCCGCCGCCGCCACCGCCGCCGCCGCCACCGCCGCCGCCGCCCGGTGGCAATTCACTATTGTCTCCCGACAGAATTTATTCCCGGTCCGCGGCCGTGTCGCCGTTCCACCCCGCATAACCGAGTGCGTCCGCTGACGCGCGGCGCGGCCGGAAGCGTACAACATAAATAACCCGGAGCCGATCGGCGGCGCGGGAATTTTTCGGCTGTTTCGAAAAGAGTGAAATAAAAAGTTTGTCGTTCGCGGAGAAACTAGTCCTGTTCACGTCGCGCTCCCGGTAGCGGTGCTGTGAACGTGGAGGGCACACAGAGTCCCGCAGCGGGCTCTGAGGGAGACAAGAGATGAGGGAGCGACAGAGAGGGAGCGTGGTCAGAGAAGGAGAGGAGAGGGGCGATCCGCTCACCGCCTCTATCCAAATGAAATCGGAGCCGGTCTTAATGGAGAGGCCGCACACCTGGCGAGGGAGAGAGAGAGAGTGAGAAAGGGAACGGGGGAGAGAACAAGAGGGAGAGAGAGAGAGAGGGGGGGGGGGGCATTCGGTCTGGGACAAAAGTGAAGGGGACAACTTTCGCTTTGTAAATTAACAAATAATTATTTCGAAGGCAAATTTCATTGTAAGATGACGGTGTCACCGAGTCGGTGAGGGTTGAGAAGCGCGATAGGTATTTGGTCGTACTTTACGCCTCCGAGTAGACGGTGCACGTATCAGCCCCCCCCCCCCACACACACACACACACACACACACACACACGTCACCGAGAACCAATTTGAACCCGGCGGCTCGTCCACTCCAGGGACCTGATCGGCTGCAGCGGCGGCGGCGGCCGCGGGGAGTGGCCCCTCACCTGCAAACTACCCCCCTCTCGTCCCCTCCCTCTTCACCCTCCTCCTCCCCTTTCCATCCCTTTCACCCCCCCCCCCCCCGGTCACGCTGACGTGGACCGTTAGCCGCACAGTTTAGGCTCCATCGCCGCGCCAATTCGAAGGGCCGTTCTCCGCCCGCACACACACACACACACACACCTGCAGACACACACACACACACACGCGCGCGCGTAGTCTCCGCAGATTATATCACACACTCCGGCGGGGCCCCGCCGCACACGGCCCCCGCCTGATCCTCTACCACCCCCACCCAGCGGTGACCTGATCTCGGCCCGCGGCTCTCTGACATCGCGGCGGTCCGACGCTGCACAGCGGAGCACAGCGGGGCACTGCAGTGCACTGCGGAGCACCCGGCCAGCACGGCGGGCACTGCGTAGACCTCTCCTGGCCTCCCAGCCCGGCCGCGAGCGCCTCGGTGTGTCATGTTGGTATTCATGGAGTGCCCTTGAAAGCTCAGCCGACCTGCCGGAGGGCGTCTCCGTCTCCACTGCTTCCTCCTCTCTCTCTCTCTCTCTCTCTCTCTCTCTCTCTCTCTCTCTCTCTCCCTCTCTCTCTCTCTCTCTCTCTCTCTCTCTCTCTCTCCCTCTCTCTCCTTCTCTATCCGTGTCTCCATCCCATACGCGTCATCACCCGGAAGGTCTGCCGATCCTTCCCTCCTCGCCCGCCGCGCTGTCGTGCCCACCACCCTCAACGGTATAAAAAGGAGGGGGCGGGGGGAGGGGCCATCACTGTTTATGACATTTCGTCGTCGTCAAAACGGTGGCGCTTTAAGTCCCGCCCCCCGCGCGCCCCCGCACCAGCGGCCGCGGCGGCGGCTGCGGCGGCACGGTGCCAACCATTATCCTGCACAGTATTTTTATATTCCACTGCCGCCGCCGCCACCTCTGCTGCGGGCACTTTTATTTACGCGTTTACGCTCTTTATTATTGTCCTTGCCTCCCACCCCCTACCCCTAACTAATTTTTTTTTTGGTTGACGATTCAAAACGATTGTTAGCAAAAATCTGTATCACGGCTTTTTGGGGTAAATTCCCAAGTTTTTTTTTTTCGAAAGGATTAAAAACTGTTTCCAGTTTGTGGAGTTTGCGGAGATTTCCAAACTTCCAGTGGGAGCGCCGCTGCATTATTTCGTCTGCATATTATTTTCGGCGGTGTGCTTCGCGCGGCGCGGCGGAGATTGCGTCGCTTTGCGTCCCGCGATTCCAATCGGCGACGCAAAACGCGGCCGATTTGTCGTGACGAAGACGGCGACGACGGCCATTTCCGGTCGTGCGCGTGCGGAAGCGGAAGGGGCGTGCGTGCGTGCGCGTGCGTGTGTGCGTGCGTGCCGAGTGTGTGTAATTGTATCAAGCGAGGTGGCACCGTTCAGATCATAATTAGATTTTCAAAGCCCGTTGAAGTCACGGCGCGGCGGCGGGGAGGGGCCAGGGGGGCGGGCCGGTGCGGCGCCGCGGGGGTGGCGGGTGGGGCGGCGGGGGCGGGGGAGGCCGGGGGTGGGCTGCCCGCCCCCGCCGCCGCGCCACCCCCGACCCGGACCACCACGTCTTTCGACCCATTAATGCTATTTCGGTCCAGACCCCCCCCCCCACCCCTACCTCCCTCTCTCCCCCCGCGCCCCCAACCCCTCCCATGTGTTGCTGCCTCCTAGCCCTCCACGCCCACGCAGTCCGTCGCGTTGTATGAGAAGTTCGCGAGGCAGCGCACACGACGGCATCCGCCGGCAATAAACGGTTTTACTTCTCTCTCTCTCCTCTTCTCTCTCTCTCTCTCTCTCTCTCTCTCTCTCTCTCTCTCTCTTTTGTTTTTACAATATTTATAAAACTAGATCATTCCCGCGCTCGCCGCCCACTTTGGCGTTTTGCTTTTGTTTCCGTTGGGGTTGGTACGAGTCCAGGTGGGCGGGCACCACAATCGGCTTAAGCGGCGCTGCTGTGGCGGCCCTGGCGGCCCTGCCTGCAGGGCTCCAGTGCATAATAGCAATTTTGCAATTTGCCCCGGCAAAGCCTCTACGCCTCTGCTGCTGCCGCAGAGCGAAAACACACACACACACACACACACATACACATTCTCTCTCTCTCTCTCTGTCTCTCGCTCTCTCGGCTTTCCACGCAGTCAGAGCAGCAGGGGGCAGAGGGCTTTATTTCCTGGCGGCGAGACTTTTGGTATGTAATTCGTTTGAATCCAGCCCTGCAGACCGCGCCCTGGTGTGCGTGCTCGTCACCCCCCTCCCCTCCCCCCCCTCCCCTCCCCTCCCCTCCCCTCCCCTCCCACCCCCTTCCCCCCTCCTCCAGCCCCGAGGTCCCAGCCATGCATGCCTAACGTGGCCGGGTGCTATCCATATTGCAGTGCGCTGCCGGGGAGCGATGCGTCCCCCGGCCGGCTCTGCCGTCCTTGTCCAACGCCCTCAAATCTCGGGGCCGGTGCTGGGAGTGACAAAGACAGGAGCTGCTCACTCATACACGGACACAATCGCAACCCCTTAGGCCGAGCTGGCCAGGATCTCCACCCACCTCTCTCTCTCTCTCCCTCCCTCCAACACCCCCGCTTCTCTCTCTCTCTCTCTCTCTCTCTCTCTCTCTCTGTCGCTCTCATGCACAGAGAGAGAGAGAGAGCGTGCCCTGTGAATGACTGGTCACTTCCTCGCCCAGCAGTGTTACCAACGTGGCAGCACACTCTCGCAGGCCCAGAAATACTCCCGGCCATCAAAGTTTGTCGCACTCAGCTCGGTCGCGATCTCTCTCTCTCTCTCTCTCTCTCTCTCTCTCTCTCTCTTTACTTCTGTATCTCACTGGCTCTCCGACTCGCATCGCGAGGGCGCGGTACTAACTTTTTCTTCAATTTCCTGTCCACGCCCGGGCTGAGAGAGAGGCACACGGAGGAGGGGGGGAGTGCGACCCAAGGAGACGATATTATTTCTCGCGCACGTGTTGGCCGCCCCGGAGTGCGCTGGGCGGCCGAGCGTCGATACTGAAGTGGCCTTTACAACGTGTCGCCCGATGTCGCCATGACTGGCCACGAGGGAAAAAAAAATCGACACGCCAACGACTGACTGACTGTCAGACTGACTGACTTACTGACTGACTGTATCGCTCATGACGGCCAAAACTAGGCCGAACTTCAGTCGGCAGAGCCGTGCTGCGTGGGTGGGAAACGATTTATTTGGGAAAACGGATTCCCCCTCTTTTCGAAATGCGATCTGTTTATAATGGAAATCGATAAGGCGACGGCTTTATTTGCACGGAGCTTGTTGGGAGAGGGCAAGAGAGGGAGAGAAAGAGAGAGAGGGAGAGAGAAGAGGGCGAGGGGGAGGGTGGGATGGGGAAGGAGGGGGCCCATTGAGCAACCAATCGGTTCCACACACACACACACACACACACACACACTGGAAAGTAATTATAATTTGCGTGTCGCGGGCGTTTTGCCGGCCGAAAAGAGGAGAGAGAGGGGGGGGGGAGGATCGAATGAAAAGAGGGGGAGGAGAGCGAGCGAGAGATACAGAGAAAGACAGAGAGAGAGAAAGAGGGAGGAAGAAAAGGGATCGAGGAAGTGAACTGGAGGAAGAAAGAAGGGTGCGCACCAAGATTTAGGGGGAGGGGTGGGGGGGGGGGGTTGTCGGTGCCGCCGCCGTCTCCTGCCACCAAGTCAAACAGCATCAGTATGGCCGTCGCCTCACCGCGCGTTCAAACCCTTCCCGCGGCGCTCAGCACCCCCCCCCCCCCCCCCCCTCCCCTCCCCTCCACCCCCTCTCTCTTTTCTCTTTTAACTCCCCCTCCACTCCCCCTCACCTCTCCTCTCTACCCGTTTCTCCTTTCCGATGCCAATCTTTTTCCCCTGTTGACGCTGCGCCGCGGAGCAGAAGGGCAAACTGTTCGCGCAGCCTGCCGCCGCCGCTGCCCCCGGGGGCTTTTGGAGGGGATACGGGAAGGGGGGGGGGCTACTCGTGATCCAACTTTGAATGTGTGTGCGCTCACGACTAATTGAGCCATACGCTCCGGTCCAGCGAGCCGAACGCGCTGCGGGGGCCTTCTGCTGCCGTTTATATTCGCGTCGTTCGAAAGAAAAGAAAAATCATATTATACATTATATTTGTCGTCGCGGGCAGCTGTTTGGGAGAGGGGTTGGGTGTCTGTCCGGGTGCGAGCGAGAGAAAGTGTTCTAGCGAAAGAGTGAGAGATAGAGAGAGAGAGAGAGCGGGAAAGAATAAGAGAGAAGAGTACAGAGAGAGAGAGAGAGAGAGAGAGAGAGAGAGAGAGAGAGAGAGAGAGAGAGAGGCGGCAGCAATCAGCGAGTCAGATTCGGATTCAGATTCGCGTCGGATGGTCGCCCCGCCGCCGCCGCCGCACTGCCTCCCTTCCGTCTCCTTTTCCGGATGACAACCACATTTCGAAAATAAAGTAGTCTCGGCAAGAGCCTTGGTCGCAGCGTGCGTGTGAGTGTGTGTGTGTGTGTGTGTGTGTGTGTGTGTGCGGCTCCGTCCGTGGAGAAGAGGGTGAAGAGTACTTTCCATTTTGCCATCGCATATGACGGCGCATTGGCATAGGGAAATGAAGCTGTTCTCACTTCCAGCGCGGAGCCGTGAAGTAGCGCGCCTCGGCGCGGTGGCGGCGGCGGCGGCGGCATCGCGGGGGGTGCGAAGGGGGTGAGAGGGAGGGGGGAGGACATTTGCATCCCTCAGAGTGTCTCTCTCTCTCTCTCTCTCCCACCCCCGCGCGGCCCAGGGGCGCCCCGGCGGGGGGCGGCAACAGAGACAAGTTCTTATTCCTCCGCTACGCGGCCACGGCCTCAATTCCCCTCAACTAAATCCGAGTTAATTCGTGCAGAAACACCTAAAATGATATTCTTTCTGCCAGCAGCCAGCGGAGAGAGGGAGAGAGAGAGCGAGAGAGAGGCTGGGCAGTAGTGGAAGAGAAAGAGAAACATGGAGCGAGAGCAAGAGAGAGAGAGAGAGAGAAAGATTACACGACGCGCTTGCCGCCATACACCCCTTCGGCTCCCTCTCCATTTTTTCCTAAACTTAGTTTTTTTCTTTTTCTTTTATTTTTTTTCCGTCTCCTCTGGCTTAAGTCGTTGGACGAGGGGAAAGTAAAGCCTCCGATCCGGCGCACCACGACGCGGCCGGCCGCGGACTTTTCCATCTTTTCCTCTCGTCTCAGTCATTTTCCTTCTTATTTCCCCCCCCCCCCCTCTCTCTCTCTCTCTCGCTCTCTCTCTCTCTCTCTGTCCGTCTACCCATGTCTCTATCCCGCTCTCTCCTTCTCCTGTTCTCTCGGTCGCGATTGCTTCCTACTTCCCGAGCGGCATCGCTTCGCCGGAGCGGAGGAGAAGTGGGAGGAGTAAAGAAAAGAACAAGCAGCGTTTCAGGCCGCGTGCGTGAGCTCGCGAAAATCGCGTGTAGTATTAATTTCAAGGTCGTTAGAAAAAAATATTACGAACAAAAGGAGAGGGAGAGAGAGAGAGAGAGCAAACACGGAAAGTTATTGTACGCTGAAACGACGTGAGTGCGGGCGCGTGCGCACCGGTGTGTGTGTGTGTGTGTGTGTGTTTGTGTGTGTGTGTGTGCGGTACGCTGAGTTTTCGCGGCTGAGGGGAAAAATAGTGGCGCGGCATAATTTTTAAAAAATAAGATTTCTCTTTGGTTCTCTTTATTATGGTCTGTTTTGTATTTTTTTTTTTTTTTGCGGCACGAGAAATTCTCAAAATGGACTTTTCCGTGCGGGCGGGCGGCGACGGTCGGTCGGATCGGTCGGTCCATGGATCACGTCGGAATGTCCCTCATCGCAAAGTTGGTGTGGAACACACCCTGCGGCCGGCGGGCGCCGCCGCCCTGTGTTGTCGGTCAGTACCACGTCCAGCAAAGTTGCTACCGCCGCCGCCGGCCTAGGTGACGAGAGACAAAAGCACCCCCAACCCGTCCCCCCGCCTCATGCCCTCCTCATCCCAGCAGTCAGAACTCGTAAATCAACCCCTTTGCAGCCCCCCCCCCCCCTGCTGCCCTCTCCCTCCCCTGACTTCCGTCCTTGTGAGCGCGGACCCACAAGTCCGAGTCCGGGGAGAGGGGGGGGGGGGAGGGGAGTGGGACGAAGAGGTCGGCTACCCGAGAGAGAGAGAGAGAGAGAGAGAGAGAGAGAGACAGCCAAACGACGGCAAAGGGAAAAGGCGACACCAAAGCGAGTAATTCGATTTCATTCTCGCGCTCTTGTGCCAAAATGAAGTGGCCGAGCCGCGCCGAGGTCCGGCCGTGGGGCCGGCCATGCACCAACTACTGCGTGGTCCCTCGCAGCGGCCGGCCAGCGGCGGCCGCAGGAGGTGGGATACCCCGCGAGGGGGCACGTCGTCGTGAGTGTGTCGAGTCGGCCGAACTGCGGTCCACAAATCGAAATCAAAACACGGCAATCACTCTTCCAGCATATCCGTCGTCTCTCTCTCTCTCTCTCTCTCTCTCTCTCTCTCTCTCTCTCTCTCTCTCTCTCTCTCTCTCTCTCTCAACCTCAACTCCGAAGATCATACTTATTTTTTTTTCGTCTCTCTCTCTCCCTCCCTCTCATACTCTCAGGAACAGCTGCGGTCGATATCAGACCGAACGGTGATCTTCCGAGGCGGAGCTGCGTTTATCCCTACGGGACTAGGCCTAGGCACGCTCCAGCTGCGCGCCTCCTCCCTCTCTCTCTTTTTTTTCTCTCTCTACATCACTCTCTCTCCCTCTTTCTCTCTCTCTTTCCCTCTAAGGAGTTTTCTCGTGGTGGGCATGCGGCCGCGCGTGGGCTGCATCGAGGGGGGTCCGTGTCGGGAGGCCTGTGCCGATAAAAGCAAAGGACGCAAGGTAAACAGCGACCAGCAGCTACGCTGTCACGGAGAGAGAGAGAGAGAGAGAAGAGGGAGGGACGGAGAAAGAGGGAGAGAGAGGCCTCCATACCCGCATGAGACTACCCGACAGCCCGGTCTCACGGTCCGGTAGCCCCCGCGGCCGCGGCCGCACCCGGACATGGCCAGCTCCGCTCCGCCGGCTCCGCGCCGCTCGTGAGGACGCGGGTTCGAATACCTGCTCCCCGGCTGTAACAAACGGCCCCGGGGCGTCGCGGGGTCGCGCATTGATCGGCCTTCCTCGCGGCGCGGCGGGCGGCCCCGCCGAATTTGAAATTCAATTGCTATTGTTCCCGGGCCCCTGTTTATTTACCCGCTGAGCAGGCAAGCCCGCCCCTGCGGGGGGTCGGCGGGGGTCCGCGGGGGGTCGGCGGAGGCCGCCCGTGTAAACTTGTGAAGGGGCGTTGTCGCGCTCCCTTACATAGCACTTTGGCTTTGGCGGCGGATTATGAGGCTGCAAGGCTGCTGGAGTCTTTGGAGGCTCCAGCCGGCTCCAGCCGGCGGCGGCGCCCGGCTCCGGCGGGCTCCAGCGGGCCATGCTGATGGAATCTGCTCCGCGGCCGCGCCAGCCGCGCCAGCCGCCGCGCCCCGCCCCCCAAATCCCGGCACCAACATAACATCTTGCCGAGCATTTCTTTCGCAATGATAACAAATCCGAGCGCCGGCGCGCCGCCCGTTAAGGCCTCTCAGCGCCTCCCTAATGCCGTGGCCGGGAGGGCGGCTGGAGGCGGCTGGAGGCGGCTGGAGGCGGCTGGAGGCGGCGGGGCGTGGGCGTCTTCACACTCCGGTACAGCGTCACATTAGCCCGTAATAACGGGTAAGTCGTGCAGTCGCTGCCCGCGGAAAACTGCCCCGAGAAAAAAATAGTTATTATTTAAAGTTGGCAAAAACAATTTTTTAAGGGGGAATTTTTTAAAAATTATTGCAGTGTTTTCTTACTCGGTAAAAATGAATCCTTTTTTTCGAAGGATCCTTATGGGGGCTTAACAACTTTTTTTTCTTCAAATATTTTCAAATGTATTTCGACCGAATGTGAGGACTCAGTACAGAGGACATTGCTGGGAACGATATGTTCCGATGAGAACAGTGACAGCACCGGGCTGGGAAGGAGGAAGGTGGGGGGGGGGGGGAGCCATGCCAGAGCAGAGCCCCCCTCCAGCCCAGGGGCGCCGCCCCGAGCTCCAGGACTCCAGGACTCCAGGACAGGGCGCTGTCGGCAACGGCTGCCAGCGCCGCGGGCTAAGATCGGACCGATGCCGATTTGCAAAACATGAGCCGGGCGGGAGAGTGCGGAGGTGGCTGGGTGGGTGACCGGGGGATGGGATGAGAAGGGGGAGGGGGAGAACGGAATCATCGGAAGGGATCAATTGGGGGACCGAGTCGACGGCTTTACATTTTAAAGTCAGCTCGGAGGGGGGAGCGGCGGGCCCCGCCTGCTGCGCAGCATCGACACCTCCTCCTCGCCCTCACCAAGCAGGCCCAGGCCCTGGCCGAGGCCGCACCGCACCGCCCCACGGCCTCGGCTTCCTGCCGGGCTGCCGGGCTGGCGGCGGGGATGCCAACCTCACCACGGAGACCACTCGCGCCAACTTAGCGGACGTGTCGCTTCGGTTTATACACCCAATAGATCTCTCTCTCTCTCTCTCTCTCTCTCTCTCTGTCTATCTCTCTCATTCACTTTCTCTCATCTCCGGAGTGAGCATGGGCAGATAATAAAGTATACACGGCGCGGGTGCGCGGGCGTTCTGCACAGATTCCTAAGACAGGCAATATTTCGGACAGCCCGCGGGTTCGAATACCGGCGATGTTAGCATTTACTATATATACTAGACTTTATACTCTCTCTCTCTCTCTCTCTATATATATATATATATATATATATATATATATATATATATATATATATATATATATATATATATATATATATATATATATATATATATACTCCCATCTTTGAGTCAGCGAGAGAGCGCCCGCCTTCTCGTTGTACTGGATTACTTGATCATATCGTCGGGATCGTGGGAGTCGGGGTGTTCAAACGCGAATGGAGAGCGAGAGAGAGAGAGAGAGAGAGGAGAGAGAGAGGGAGCAAGCGGAAGAGAGAGGGAGAGAAAGGGAGCAGGCAAACTAAACCGTCCCCGGGATCTCCATTTATCAAAAGGCCGTCGCACAGGCAAGCGATACAGACAGCGCGCCACTATCTGGGGCGCTGTGCGTGAGAGAGAGAGAGAGAGAGAGGAGAGAGACAGAGAGAGACAGAGAGAGAGAGTAGGGAGGGGCCTGTCCGTTCGGGTGGTATCAACAAGTATTGTACGAAAGAGGGGATTTGAATGTTGGCCGGCGCTCAGGAGCGATGGGCCGCTTGGGTATATCAGAGCGGCCCCCCAGCCGCCGCCGCCGTGCCGAGTCCGCGGACGGGGGTTCGAGTACGAGTCGAGTCGTTTTTCCGCTTTCCGCGCGTCCTCCCGCACGTCCTCCTCGCGCGGCGGCGAACTTTGAACGCTGGCGGCGAATAAAAATCATGATTACTGTTCATGAATCCGGGCGCTTTGTGGCTCTTGGCGCCGCACCGGCCACTGCTCTCTCTCTCTCTCTCTCTCTCTCTCTCTCTCTGTCTCTCTCGCTCCGTTTGTTTACGTAGCCGCCGCCCAGCCGCCGTGGCGCCCTCCTCACCGACCCGCTGCGCCGCGGTTTCCTTTTCTGGTGTGCGAAGAGCGGGGAAGAAGAAAGTTCCGGGACTTCCATTAAGTTCTGGTGCGGGGAACAGGCGAGGCGGAAGGACCCCAAATTTTCCTTCTTCTCCGCCGCCACCGCCGCCGTCGGCGGGGTGGGGGCGGGGAGGAGGGAGGAGGGGAGGGGGCGGAGGGGAGGGGGAGGAGGGGAGGGGGCGGTTGTCGTGACGTCTGAATGCGGTAATGAGAAGCACATTAGGACACAGCCGGCCCCAGTCCCCGGCGCCGCAAGCCGCCACAAGCGGCCCGGCGGCGGCCCGTGGGCGGCGTGTGCGGGGCCGCCTGTAGGGTAGGCAGAGCCGCTCGCCACGGCTGCGCCGCGGGCCGGCCTACCCCGCGGGCGCCGTGCCGCCGGGCGGAGCCCGGGAGGAGAGCCGCAGCCGGCGGGTGTCGGCCGGGGCACGCCCTCGTGAGTGGTGGCCTCCCCATCGAAAGCGACCTCCCCGTCGACTTTCTTGGCATTACTTCCCCCGGGCCGGGCCGGGCGGGGCCGGACGGTGCCTGGCGACCCCACATTCCGCGGCAGCGCGCCGCCGCTGCCGCCGCTGCCGCCCCGCCTAAATGACCCGAAATCAGTCGTGGACGCCGACGCCGGGACGCGGGGTGGCCGTCGGCGGCGGCGGCGGCGGCGGCTGGAGGAGGCCGCAGGCCGCCCGGCAGGGACAGGACACCGCAGGCACGCAGGGAGGGGGGGGGGGGGCGCCCCAAAAACTGCGACAAATGGAAACGGTCGGCCGAGGAGGAACCGGCCGCAGCCGAGGATGGGGATCCACGGCCCGGCCAAAGGGAGGATCCGGTAGGATCCGGGGGGATCCGGGGGCAGGGGAGGGGGGGGGGGGGGGGGGGGGGGGGTGCCCGGGCGACGCGTCGAGGTGAAATCCTCACAATGCGAGGCGCCCAGGCTGGGCTGGACCCGCTGATAACGGGCGACGCTTTTTGCTCCGCCACCTCTCTCGCTCTCTGTCTTTCTCTGTCTCTCGTGCTCCCTGCTCCTTTGTCCGTGGCCTCTCTCTCTCTCTCTGACTCCCCTACCCCCTGCCCGCCCGCTCGGTGACCTCAAAACGGTTGTCCTGGCGGCCACACGGACGGGATGCTGCTGCTGTGACCTTCGCGCTCCCTCCCGGACCGCTGCCGTCGTCCCTGCGACCCGCTGAGCGCGGCAGCGTGTTGGCGGCGCGCCCCCGTGGCCTAATTCTAAAGGTCGAGTTTCGGAATGGGCGGATGTTTGCGTTTTTTTTTTTTAAATCTCAAATGCCTCCACGTGGATTCCGCGCGTTTCGTCTGACCGAATGCTCCAGGATTACTCCAGATTTTATTTGTTTGGGTTGTGTGGTGTACCGCATCCGGGAATATTGCGTTTTAAATATTGAAAAAAAAATTGTCTCCCGACGTGCGCGGCACCGAGCCTCTTCGCGCCGAGGCCTGCTTCAGACAAAACCGGTTGACGGCGGCCCCCGCGGCCCCCGCGGCCCCCGCTCTTTGCAGCGCGCCCAGTTATTGTCCGGTCGGCGGCCCGGAGCCCCCGGAGCCCCCCGGAGGCCCCGGGACCCCCCGGGGGCCCCGCGGGGGGTAAGTTATGGCGATGGCTTTGTGATTAATTGCCGCACGCTCGCGGACGCCGTAGCCGCCGTGGCCGCCGACGCCACTGCACACGCACGCCCCGCGCTCCGGGGCCCCGGGGCTCGCGTGCCGCCCGGAGCCGGCGGGCCCGGAGCCGCTGCCGGAGGCCGCTCGAGGCCGCCGGAGTGGACCGGGGGTCCTCAATATTGCATTCGCCAGGATTCGAAGCCACGGCGGCCAGGAGGCACGGCCCACGGTCAGGCGGTGCGCCGGGCCCGTCCCCTCCGGGCCTCCCCTCCGGGCCTCCCCTCCGGGCCTCCCCTCCGGGCCTCCCCTCCGGCCTCCCCTCCGGCCTCCCGGCCTCCCGCCCTCCGGGCCGTCACACCCCCGCGCCGCCGCCGCCACCCCCACCCAGCAGCGCCGGCCCTTGCCCCGCACGGCAACCCTTTGGAAGGGCTCACGGACGGAGGGGTTGCCCCCGGCGGCGGGGGAGGGGCCCGGAGGGGTCCGGAGGGGCGCCGGGGATGCTGGGAGGGCCGCCGCATCGACCCCCCGCCACCGCTCTGCCGGCCCTGCAGCGGCGGGGGCGGCGGGGGCCGCGGGGCGGCGGCGAGCCAGTCGTCGCTCGGCACAGGACGAGGCCGCACCCCCCACGACGCCGCGCCGCCGCCGTGCCGCCGTGCCGCCGCCCGACCGCCGGGCCGCTCGCGTTCGCCACCTCGCACCCCGCGCGGCCGCCCAGGCGCCCCGGACCGCTCCGGCCGACCGGACCCTCCCCCTCGCGTGTTCCGTGTCGCGTGCGCGTGTGTTCCCCGCGTGTGCGCGTGTGTGCGTGTGATACCGCTGCCGTGCCGGAGTGTTGTCGCGGCAGCGAGATGGTGCAAGTGAAGTGATTGTGAGAAAGGAAAGGGGAAATAGTTTGGCGCGGGGCGTGCCGCACGCCGGCCCCCGCGGTGCTTCGCGGAGGAGAGCCGCGGCCGCCGCCCCCCCGCCGCCCCCCGCCGCCCCCCGCCGCCCCCCGCCCCCCCGCCCCGCCCCGCCCCCCGCCGTCCGCCCCCCGCGACACCCCGGGGCTGCCCGCCGGACCCCGGCCGCACGCTCGCTGCCGCCGCTCCTCAGTTGGGTAAGTGTCGCATGTTCCCGGCCCGTGACGGCACCAGCTCCAGACCATGTTCGTCTTCACATTTCAAATTTTATTTTACAACTTTGTTTCAAGCTTTGATGCATAGAAACTCTGGCCACTTTGCTGTATTGTGGTCTCGAAAGCCAACTTAACCACGGCGGCTTGACCCAGGCCACGCTTGTCTGTTGCACTCACCGTACCATTACGCTTCGTTGCAACGTGCCGGTCACCGGCCAATAAACACAACGGCAACTTGAATTTTTTTATTTATTTTTAAATCTTATAATTTTTTTTTTTAAATAAAGAAGTGTGGCCGTGGGAAGCGCATATTTAAAATCGCCTCCACTTGCATAAGAGGACGACGGAAAAGGAAACAATTCGAAAGCAATAATACGCGTGGCGGGGGGTCTGCGTGAGAAATGTGGCGCCACGGGGCGGAGGTGCTATTGAAAGTATGAGAAATATGGCCACGCGGCGAGGAAGGTGAGAGAGCGGGAGTGAGAGAGGGAGAGAGAGACAGGAGGCGAGAGAGAGAGAGAGAGAGAGAGAGAGAGAGAGAGCTGGAGTGGGGGTAGGAGGGGCAGCACAGAGCGGAGATGGCAACAGACGACTGTCATGGCAACCTCTACCTCATGAGAGCAACAGAGAAAGAGTGACTGGGGTGGGGGAGAGGGAAGAGTGGGGGGGGGGGGGGCGTCACGCCTATTAAGGCTCGGCGTGACAGTTGGCACCGTCGTCAATCATAATTACTGGCTGATGAACCTAAACGGCGGCCCCGTCCCTTCCCTTTGGGCGCGCCGCCGCCGCCGCCGCCGCCGCCGCCCCCCGGACAGAGCGCTATCGGTTTGAGAGGGTTGGTGGCGCGGCATAGCGCGGCGCGGAGGGGCGCAGAGAGAGAGAGAGAGAGAGAGAGAGAGAGAGAGAGAGAGAGAGAGAGAGAGAGAGAGAGAGGCCGCAGGGGGAGGGAGCAGGCGTCGTGTTGGTGTCCCCCCCGCCGGTGAAGGCCGCAGGCAGCGCCGAGCCCGGCGTGATCGGAGTGTCGCAGGCAATAACAGCTGCCAGTGTTGCCACGTCTCCGGACCAAAAACTCCATCTCCCCTTTCCCCAATTTCGCTGGATTTTGTAATTTTCGTTTTCTTCTTGGGCTCCGCGGTGAAGTGAATTATTTTCGGCCCCGGCGCAGCAAAACGATTCATTTCCGGTCAGCAGCGAACAGCAGCGACGAACAGCGGCTCCGCGCCTTCCGCGCGCCCGCTCGTTTCTCACTGCCTTCTCGTTTCTTGCGGCGTGACACGCGAACGGCGAACGGCCTGCCAACAGCAAATAGCAGGCGGTGGCCGGTGGCGGACCTGCCGCGACTAACTGAACGAGGCCCACGATTAATTCGACTTCCTCGCCGCGAGCCTACCCCTTACCCCCCCCCCCCCCCCCCCTCTCCCCTTGTCGCTCGACTGATCTGCTGGATTACCGCTAGCGACCGCTAGTGTCGGCCGAGTTAATCTCACCCACCGCGCCTTTTTTCCTCCTTCCTTCCTCTCTCTCTCTCTCTCTCTCTCTCTCTCTCTCTCTTTCTCTCTCACTCCCGCTTTCCTCTGGTTCGAGACGCCTCCCTCCACTCCCGCTCCTAGAGTTCCTAATCAGTGAGTGACAGTGATCGCTTGCTCGGTACCCCTTGCGAGTCCTAGCAGCTTACCACCCGGGGGACTGGCGTTGTTCTCGTCTGGCCAAGGCGACTCACCCTCTCTGCTTCTCTTCCTCCCCCCCCCCTCTCTCTCTCTCTCTCTCTCTCTCTGCCCCCCTCTCTACCTCTCGCTCTGCCTCTCTCGCACACACACACACACACACACACATTTTCCTTATCCCAGCGTCTGTTTCTATTTCTCTCAGCCCCTTTCAAATAACAGAGGGCCACGCGAAAAACCGCGCGTAGCGCCAAAAGACAGCGGCGGGCCAGCTTGACAAATCCATCAGTGGCAGAGCCGTGACGCACACACACGCACACACACACACACACACACACGGGCGTGCCATTCACAGCCCCATACTCCCGCTCTCAGTTTCTCTCCCTCTCGCCACACACACACACACACACACACATGCGGCCCACACATGCAATGGTCCATATGTGAGGCGGGTTTTTCCGTTATTTTCTTGCAAGCTCACTCCGCCGGGTACTTCGCCCTGTCTGCCCTTCTCTGCTTTTCTCCTTTTTCCTTCTGCTGCCCTTCCCTCCCTCCCTCCCTCCCTCCCTCCCGTCCTTCCCCTCCCTTTGCCCCCCCCCCCCACCTGCCTCCTACAGCCGCCCCTCCCCCGGCCACCGTGTTGAATATTCATCCATATACGGATGGCTTTGATCGCTGCCCGTGTTAGACTGCGGTACCCTCAGGGCTTCGCCCGCCAGACAGAGGCGGCCGGGCAGCCAGGCAGGCAGCCAGGCAGGCAGCCAGGCAGGCAGGCAGCACAGCCCAGTCAATACACTGAGCATGCTTACCCGTCGTCCGACGATTTCTTAGTGAGAAAGAGACGGGCACGAATGTGCGTGGAAAGGAGAGAGGAGTATAGGGGCGGCCGGATAGCAGGGAATAGAGGAGGATGTTAGTGTGTGTGTGTGTGTGTGTGTGTGTGTGTGCCATTTGCGGATAGAACTAATAAGGACCTCGGGCGACGCGGCCCGGGGGCGGCCGCTTCAAGGTCGTCTGGTCGGACAGGACGCGTCGAGGCCGCTGGGGATCGGCTGACGACGAGCCCAGAGCTGGATCCTTGCTGGAGTCTTTCTGGAGCCTTGCTGGAGCCTTTGCTGGAACCTCCTTGCTGGAGCCTTACTGAAACTTGCTGGAGCCTTGCCGGAACCTGGCTTGAGCCTGCTGGAGCCTTTCTGGAACCTTGATGAAACCTTGCTGGAGCCTGCTGGAGACTTATTGAGTCTTCCTGGAGCCTTGCTGGAGCCTGCTGGAGTCTTTCTGGAACCTTGATGAAACCTTGCTGGAGCCTGCTGGAGACTTATTGAGTCTTCCTGGAGCCTTGCTGGAGCCTGCTGGAGTCTCGCTGGAGATCTGGCGGCGGGGAGCGCCTGCTGCGTAGGCAACGTGGTCCCGCGCGTGCCGTGCGGGCCGGCCTACCCAGGCATTCGCAGGCGACGTGCTCACCCCCATACGGTTCTACCAACACAGAATAAAAGAACATGGAAATGAAAACTGGGGGCCCTCAGAGTGGGCAACACTGCGGACAAACAGTCCGGAATTGCGTGTGAATCCATAAAAAAAAAGAAAGGTCTCGGTTCGGTGGACGTGTACTCGGTGCTGCTCGAGCTGGGGTATGTTGGTCCGGGATCTGCAGTGTGTATAAAACCGTGTGTGTGTGTGTGTGTGTGTGTGTGTGTGTGTGTGTAGGGGGCGGGGCTGCGTGCTGTTTATCTGTTTCCGCTCATGCGAACTGGCAATAACGATTCCAAGTTCGATGGCAGGAGGCACGCTGCTGGACAGGTGGGGGTGTGTGGTACATGCACCCGACCCTTCCTCTCTCTCTCTCTCTCTCTCTCTCTCTCTCTCTCTCTCTCTCTCGCTCTCGCTCTCTCGCTGGCTCTTGTTCCCTTTCTCTTCTACCCGCGCGGCCTGCCTTTGCCATAAAACTGCAAACAGTCCCACCACATATTGTGTTTGTGTGAGTATGTATGTGTGAGGCTCTAGCCCCTCTGTGAACCACTGCATATGCGTGTCGTGCCGGGTGTTTGATTGCAGGTGTGTGTGTGTGTGTGTGTGTGTGTGTGTGTTTCGACTAATGGAAAACAATCTCGGTATAGGGCGGCAGCGGGGTGGCGTAAGACAAGTAGTGGAGCGGAGCGGCGGAGACGAGCTCATCCACTCCCCCCCCCCCCCACCTGGCGGAGGTAGAGAGAGAGAGAGAGAGAGAGAGAGAGAGAGAGAGAGAGAGAGAGGGGGGGGGGGGGAGAGACGGCGCGTGAAATGCCACCCTACGTCGGAAAGCATGGTGAGGCCATTTAGGGCACCCCCGCTTACTGCTAGCGAAACCTCTCGCGATATGTGGCCGATCATCCTGACTTTTTCATACCCAAGGAGGGCGAGGGTTTCCACTCCCCAATGACGACCTCCCCCTTGCCCCCCCTCTCTCTCTCTCTCTCTCTCTCTCTCTCTTTCCTTCTCTCCCGCCCTCCCTCTCTCTCTCACACACACACACACGCTCGCCGCTCCATGCGTTGCTGGCGTGCTTCCGAGAGACGCACGCACAGAAGCGCACAGAGCGCGCACACACAACATTTCCGCCCGCAATGTGCATGGAAAATTCCAGCCGTCCGCAAAAATAATATCATCATTATTAAAATTATTAAAAAGAGAAAGGATTGCATTTTTTCTAAAATTATTTTTTTTTGTAAATGTTCTGCTTTTAAGTGAACTTATACATCTTTACAGCCGCTCAGGTAAAAGTTTTTTTTTTCTAAGGTTACTCTGCTTTTGCCATTGTTTCCTGGTCCCCCCTCTGTGGCGGCTGTTGCTGCGACAGCGCTCCGACCTCGGCACAGCACCACAGCGCCCTTCATATTTTATACGCGCGGCAGAGGCGGCGTCTGCGGCGGCGGTGGTGGCGGCGGTGGTAGCGGCGGTCGATAGAGGGAGACTGCCTCTTCGACAACAGCCGCCGCTGCAACAGCGTCGCTGTGTGAGTCCGGACCGCAGCGACCGGCCGGGAGGGGGACGCGACACGCGAAGGACTCGACGAGAAATGAGAACGCTGACCCCGAAAACAGGTCTCAGCTGCGGCCTGCGCGGGTTCAAATACCGGGGCACACGCCGCTTCGAATACCGTTTGCGGACCACGACGAAATTGAATCAACCAATATATCGCCGGTACTGTGGGAAACCGGTCCAGAAATGGAAAAAGTGCATCTAAAGTAAAATAATTCGACAAGAAAACAAAAGATTTTCGAGACCGTGTGCTCCTGACGTGCAGTCGGTTGGCGACAGTTGATGAATCTTTTTTCTCATGGAGAAAAAAAGAAAAGAAAAACGGCGGTCGCAAATTTCCCGTCTAATCAGTTTGAGGCGACGCGTTATCCAGTGCCCGCCTTGCCACGCCATCCCGTTAATGCTTGTTGGGTTGGTTGTGCAGCCCGACTTGAGGCGCGAGCAGGGGAAGAGGTGGGGGGGGGGGGGGGGGGTAGCTTATCTCCCCCGACGGCGAGCAAGTTTGGCAAGCAATGCCATTTGCAGCAGTGCTTTTGCAATTACCCCGGCTGCGTGTTGCTGTCGGCGTCATCAGAGGGAGAGAGAGACGGGGCGAACGTATGAGGAGACGTGTTGTCCTCCTCGCACCCACGTACTCGCGTGGGCCCAACCCACCACGACGACCGCCACCACCACCACCACCCCTGCCTGGCTTCTCAATCCACATCGCGTTGTTTTCTGGGATGCAGCAACAACTCCCGTTCTCTCTCTTTCCTTCCCCCCTCTCTCTCTCTCTCTCTCTCTTTCCACCCTCGCTTTGTCTCTGTTGCTCTCGTGAGACTTCCCGCCCCCACCCCTCGCGGACCGGGCCCGACCGCTGCCGCCCCCGCACGACGCCACGGGGGAGTGAGAGAGACAGCGTTGGTAATGGTCCGGAAGTGATGTAGCCTGTTTTATTACGGCCACGCCCTGCCACGCCAGGCCAGTGACGGCCATGGCGAAGTGTGGACTTTGCGATAATTATTCATAGAAGCAACAAACTTTGGGTGATGTCGTTACACAAGTCGCCCGCTGCACCGTGTGCACGCCGTTCGTAGCCCGCACCAATTCCATTTCTTTCCTTGTTTTGCGTAATGCACTTTGTTTTCCTTATTCCGTTGTTTCCCCTGTTTAGTTTAATCCCGTCCCCCCCCCCCCTTTCTCCCCTCCCCGGTCCGCCCCTGCCACACAGATGACCCCGTTGTGTCTGCTATTTAGTGCGCACCGGGGGGGGGGGGGGGGCTGCGAGAGTTGCAGTGCGGCGGGAGAGGGAGGGGAGGCTGGAGTGGCGGCGGTGGTGGATGTGCCGCCGATGTTGGCACCGAAACCCGTCAACTGCAAGGCTGCCAAGTGCGGCCCGCGACGGCCACCTAACCACAACGGCAGGCAACAAAGTCCCCCTCCCCTCAGCCACATAGCTCCTCCCCCCTCCCCTCAGCCACATATCTCCCCCCCCCCTCAGCCCATAGCTCCTTCTTCAGCCACATATCTCTCCCCCCCCCTCCCCTTAGCCACATAGCTCCCCCCCCCCCCCTCCATAAGAATCGAAACGTTACTCTCCATTATATTATAAAACAAATCTTCTAAAATCTCCAACACGACCCCCCCCCCAATTATTCAAATATAATTTTTCTTAATACCTGTGTGTCTCTCTGTCACTCTCACTCTGTCTGCCTCTCTCTCTCTCTCTCTCTCGCTCTCCCCTTCTGCTCCTGTTTGAGTCCCGCATGTCCGCCCCGCCCGTTTGTGGCCGCGAGCTGGCAATAAGCTTGGCGATGGCGAGGCAGTGGCTGAATCAGGGCGCCGTCGCTGCCGGAGCGTCGTCTGCCGGAATGGTGACCTCCGCGATGGAAACAAATAGCGGGAGGCGCCGAAGCCGCCGCGCCGTCCGCTGCTGACAGAACTGCGGCGCGGCACTCAAGTAGCATGAATAATATATGAAGAAGAGGGCGCGCGCGGGGAGAGTGAGAGAGCGAGGGAGAGAGGTGGAGAGAGAAAGAGAGAGAGAGAGAGGGGAAGGGGTGCGGGAGCAGGCGAAGACTGAGGAGAAGACAGGTAACCAAGGTGTGTTACGCGCCATATGAGTTACGGTCGCCTTGAGGACGAACATTCACACACACACACAGCCACACGCACACATGCACACGGTTAGACGCGCGTTTATCGTTCCAGCCCCATGTGTGTGTGTGTGTGTGTGTTGTTTGTCTCCCGCTCCCCCGGCCATGTGACCCCCCTGCGCCGTTTTCCGCGGGCCACACCAAAACGGGCGGCCGGCGGGGTTGGGGGACGCCCCCCTGGACCTCTCTCAGGGCGTGCACGCGCGGCGGTATATGATTGCTACGGGGACCCTTACAACTGGACAGCGCGGACGGGGCGAGAGAGAGAGAGAGGGAGAGAGAGAGAGAGAGAGATAGATAGATAGATAGAGAGAGAGAGAGAGAGAGAGAGAGAGAGAGAGAGAGAGAGAGCAGCGGCAGCGGGGCCCGCAGCTGGCGGCGTCGGGCGCCGGGCGGGTAGGCATCACGCACACACCCGAGCGCGTCGGGTCTGCCTACGCTGCCGGCGCTCCGTGCCAGCTGACTCCCCGCCTCTTCCCCTCCCCTCCCCCCCCTCCCCTCCCCTCCCCCTCCCCTCCCCTCCCCTCCCCCTCCCCTCCTCTCCCACCCCCCCCTCCCCCTCCACTCCTCTGCCCCTCCGTTCCGGGCCCTGATTCCCCTGCTGCCGCCTCCGCGCTGCGCCGCTCTGCGGCGCCGGCGGGCTGCGGCCGCTGACTCAAATTTTCTTCTTTTACATCTTTCCTCCTCATTCCCCTCTCTGACTCTCTCACTTGCTCTTCCTCTCTCTCTCTGACTCTCTCACATCTCTCTCTCTCTCTCTCTCTCTCACTACTCTGCCTCTCACTCGCACTACTTCTCCCTCTCTGTGCTCTGCTTCCGTTTTACTTTACTACGCCCCTCCCCCTGTTTCTTCCCCTGTTTCTTTTCCCTCTCGCTCTCTCTCTCTCTCTCTCTCTGTTTCCCACACACAGCTGGGGGGATGGTTCGGCCCGCCTTCGTGGGGGGGGGGGGGGTCGCGAGCTTCGTGAATATTCCTAGTATAGCTCCACGCACCCGACGATTTCTTGTCTTTCGTTTTCAATTTTCTGTGTCTTTTCGTGCGCTTCATTCTCGTAATTTAATTCCCCCCCCCCCCCCAATCCAGCAGCTAGTTTCATAAAACACTCGCTCATGATACCCGACTGGTTGTCTGTGTCGACGAACATAGGGTGGAGAGAGCGAATGGGCTGCGGCTAGCCGGCGCTGCCTGAGAGAGAGAGAGAGAGAGAGAGAGAGAGAGAGAGAGAGAGAGAGAGAGAGAGAGAGAAAGTCTGAGTGAGTGTGTGTGTGAGAGAGAGCTGTGGCACTGTCCTTGCCTTAGAGCGAGAGGGAAAAGCCGGTGACGCTACGCCGCCGACGTTGTCCTGTTCGCCGTCCGCCTGAGGGGGCAGCGGTACGGCAGCGCCGGGGTCCGCCGCCGCGGCCGGGGAGGTGGAAAAGGCGAAGGAGGAGAAGGAAAAGGAGCGAGGGGGAAAAAAAGGTCTTAATTTATCAAGGCAGACGTGCCGAGCCGTGGCCGGGGGGAGGGCCGCCAAATGACGCTATACATAACAGACTTTAAAGTGCGGGAGATGGGGAGACTAATGTTGGCGCGCGCCGGGCCGGCCGCGCCACGCGCCACGCGCCACGCGCCACGCCACGCGCCACGCGCCACACCCATGCCACGCGCCAAAGGCATTCGCCCCCTCCAAAAAAAGGAGGGAAAGAAGACGGAACAGGTGGCGCGCTCCCGCCGGTGGCGGCGGCATCGTGAATTAATTGCTAGTGTTTTTCTGTCGCGTGTCGCCGCGGTACAAATGTACGACAACTGCCTTGGCCTGCTGACTCGCTCTGTCTCCCTCTTCCCTCCTGCCTTCCACTCATCTCTCCTCTCTCTCTCTCTCTCTTTTGCCCTCTTTTTCTGCCTGACGTTAAGTGCTCGTATTGCACGTGTATATTGCCGTGCCCTTATCGTCGTGACGGGAGCAGGAGATTTCTGGTCTAGGTGCATCTCCTCTGGAAGGAGTGCCACCAGAAACGGGAGAGAGAGAGAGAGAGAGAGAGAGAGAGAGAGAGAGAGAGAGAGAGAGAGAGAGGGCTGCAGCTGGCCGGCGCTGCCCGTCCGGGTGCGGCGGTGGGACGTTAATCAGCTTCGAGTGTCGGCGGGCTGCTTCCCATTTTAATCCCGAGTAATTGGGCAGACGGGTTAATGCCGAACGGCTCCATTGTGCCCAGGGAGGGCGCGGTCCGCGGGGGGTCTAGGGGGGGAGGGGGGCTGCTCTTTGTGGACGTGCCGACAGCACGGCGACAGCAGGGGAAGCGCGGACCAGGCAGGAGTGGAAACTACACCGGAAAGAATATTATCGGGGGAACTGCGGTACGAACCACGTCGGGAACTACGCTTCGGGAGCTGTTTCGGAAACTACTTTGGAAAACTACATCGGGAACCACACGGGGAGTCCTATACACGTACTATGCAAAAACTATCGATGCCTTCTAACGATCCACGCATTCTGGCAGGGTTTCGTCTGGCGACGTTTCCCTGCCTTGGTGAGTGTTTCTCATCAGCATACTCCGTGGATCTCAGCGGGAGGTGTATCGTCATGGTATTGTGAGGGTGTAATGGTGTTCCTGAGCCGTGCGCAGTGTAACATAACAGTGGACGGCCCCTGGGGACTAAGTGTGTATCGGTGTTGTGTTGCAGGAGGGCCCGCGGCTGCCGTAGCATGCGGTAGCATGCCGCCCGAGGCCCGGGCCGCGGGGTCCCGCCATGCCATCATGCGGCGGCGTCCTCGAGCGCTGCGGCCGCCGCTGCTGCCGCTGCTGCTGCTGCCGCTGCTGCCGCTCCTCGCCGCGGCCGGCCCCAGCCCCGACGCCCTCGCCGGCGTCGGCGTCCCGGGTGCGGCGGCGGCGGCGGCAGCGGCGGCGCCCGCCGACACCCCGGGGGTGGCGACCCTGGACACGGCCGGCGCCGGTCTAGGTGGGCAAGGCGCCCCCGGGGGGCCGTCGGCCGCCGCCCCCCAGACCGCGCCGGCGCCGCCCCCCGGGGCCGCCCCGGGGGCGTCGCAGCTCAGCTCCCGCACCGTGTCCACCAAGTACGGCGACCTGCGGGGGGTCATCGTCAACCTGGAGAACAAGCACCTGGAGCCCGTCGAGGTAAGTGTGGGTCCGGACCACCTGTCGCGCCACACGACAGCGGCTCGTGTCGCCAGGGGGGTCGGGGAGCTCCCGAAGTCCGAGAATCACCGTGGCCCGCTGTGCCACACTGAGACTGTTGTTGTTGTGAATGATGATGACGTTGTCGGCCACAATGATTACTCGTAGACGCTAAATAAGTACGAACAGAAACAACTCCCTCGCCGCTCGGGCCGTCCGCCTGCCTGCCGAACCGACATACAATGGCCGCAGGTCATTTATCACCCGGAAATAAAAAACCACGAACAACAGCAAAAAAAGTAAAAAAGAAATATAATAAAAATGGCACAACAGCTGCCGGGGAGTGATACGCAGGTGGGGAGGATTTGGAACGGCGATTCCTTTGTGGCGGTTCTTAGTCTCTGCGGTGGCGGCAGGATCATCAAGGTCTCTAAATGACGTGATTAGTTTACTCTCTCTCTCTCTCTTCTCTGTCGCCCCCACTTTAGTGACTGAATAAGCTCTGCGCGGGGGATGGGGAGCCCAGAGATAATAGTGCGAGAGAGAGAGAGAGAGAGAGAGAGAGGGGGGGGGGTGAGAAAGAGGCACGAAGGAGACTGTCGGATAGTCATGGCGGACGTTTGTCGGAAACGCTCATTTGAATCAGCGATGACAGCGGAACAATGTCATTAACGCACACACACACGCGCACTCACGGTGTATATACACGCGCGCCGGGCGCGCACCTCCGACTCGTATGTGACAATCTGACAACGGCAGCAGCAGCAGCAGTGAGTGAGTGAGGGATCGTCATCAGCACACACACACGCGCGTAATAATGAACAAGGGCACACACACACACACACACACACACACACACACACACACACTCACACATGTCGACTCAATAACGAAGAGGCGCCGGTACGGGCGTTAACGAGTCGCCACCGCGGGCCGGAGAAAGAGACTAATGTCACCTGCGTCAGCGACAGAAGCGCCAGCGAGTACCCTAGTTCCCTTTTGTCGACGTGGAGGTGCACAGGGGGGAGCGAGAGAGAGAGAGAGAGAGAGAGAGAGAGAGAGAGAGAGAGGGGGGAGGGGGGAGGGGGTTCGAGACGGCGTCATGCATAACTTACAGGCGGCAAGGAACGGTGCGTTTAAATTTGGCGCGCTTCGCGGCACCCGCCAATCACAGTTTGCGTTCGCCGGATGAGACGCGACGCGCTCGCCCTCGCTCCGCATAATATGCGAGGGGGGAGCTTTTGCTTGGGCTTGCGGCAAGCGGCGGCCGCTTCCGGTTTCTCCTCCGGGTGCGCACTTCCGGTACCACTTTACCCGCTTGAGGCGCGAGTTTGGAAGCTCGGGCCGGCAGGTGTGGCAGGCCAGTCCGGAGCGTCGTTAGAAGGTGCTTAGCCGTGCGGTGGTGGTGGTGGTGGTGGTGGTGGTGGTGGTGGTGGTGGTGGTGGTGGTGGTGGAGGCAGTCAGCGTACTCGCCATAATACCCCGAGCACTATGAATACATCTCCATCATTCCCGGCTCAGGCCTCGCTGCTCGCGCGCCGTCCTTGTCGCACCCCATCGCGTTGCGCCCCTGCTAGTGCGCCTCTCTCTGTGTGTGTCTCTCTCTCCCTCGCTCTCCGCCGCCGGCCGCCCGCTCTGCCGCTCTGGACCGCCACAGAGTCGGATACTTCACCCCCTTCTCCCGGCCGCGGTCGCCCTCGACATCCTCGTCGGCGTCCTCGAGCTGGACAGTGTTCAGGAGCCTCGGCCGCCGCCGCCGCATGACTTTGACGCCGGCCGCCCACAACAAGGGGCGGCGGCGTCGGGGCGTCGGCGCCGTGCTCTCGTGCGTGAATGGCGGCGGTGCGGTGTCGGTGGCGCTGCTGTCACGCGGCTTGTGGCGGGCGCGTGGCAGGAGGGAGGGGGGGAGGGACACTTCGAGCGAGAGCGCGGAAAGGCGTGTCCGTCCAAACACCACACGGCACAGCCACAGAGGAGCAGCGGCTGCAGCGGCGGGCCGGGGGCCGCCTTACCCTAGTGCGAGAGGGACACAGACAGGCGAGAGAGAGAGAGAGAGAGAGAGAGAGAGACAGAGAGGGAGAGAGGGAGGGAGAGAGAGGGGGAGGAGGGAGCAATGACGCGGATGACATACGGATCAAGAAATTCCGACAGCTAGATGAGATTATCGTCAAAACCGATTTGCGAGTCGTATGAGCGTTCATTTCCGAAGGGCGCGCTGCCCGGAGGGTCGGTGCGCCGCCGCTTCCCCATGCCGCGCTCTCTCCTGAACACACCCTCGCGCACTGCCGCGGGGGGCGGCGGGGGCGGCGGGGGCCGCGGGGGGCGGCGGGGGCGGCCGACTTCGCCCCGCTCCGCCTCTTGCGCCGACAGTTTTGGTTCATCAGCCTGACAAGGGGCGCCGGCACCCAGCGGCGAGGCCCCTCGTAATCCAAACGCCTGCTTCTTCTGCTTCTTCCTCTTCTTCTGCTTCTTCTTCTTCTTCTTCCTCGTCAAAACGACGTCCGCTCCGCCGTCTCATCTCTGTACCACGTCCCCGCGCCCCGCGGGGGAAGGCGCGGCGGCATGTTAAAACGACAAATCTGCCGGGTCAGTTCATCACTGTCTCTCTCACTCTGTCTCCCCCGCTCTCCCTCTCTAACACTGACACTCTCACTCTGCCCCCTCCCACCATCTCCCTGTCTCTTTCTCTCTCTCTCTCTCTCTCTCTCTCTCTCTCTCTCTCTCTCTCTCGCTCTTTCACTCTGTCTTGGTTTCGTTTCCCCACGCAATTTTCCCAGGACGAGCGCGAGCTTGCTGGTCCTCTACAAGTGAGGGGAAAAAAAACTGAGTTTTTGACGAATACTAGTCAAAGAAGATTAATCTCCCAGATGAAAATTCATCAACGCCCCCCACCACCGCCCACTTTCCTCACACACACGCACACACACACACACACGAGTCAGCAATCTGTCAGCCCGGTGTCGGCCTCCACGTGTCGGCCACGTGTCACCGGCGCTCCTCCCCGCACGTGCCACCGCCCGCACTTACGTCCCTCACCCTCAGCCCCCCTCTCTCTCTCACTCTCTCTCTGTCTCCCTCCCTACCCTTTAGGTCGGACGGCACGCGTCGCACGTGTGGCACACGTGGGCACACGTGCTGGCACTCCCTGCCACGCGCCGCCACGTGCCCACCACGCGCCGGTTGCCCATTTGACCACCGGCCGCCGCGTTCCGCCGCAGTGCAGCCTCCACCCGCCTCCACCAGAGCGCGCGCGTGTCGCGGCGCGAAAAAAAAAACCCGAATGTGAAAACGAAGTTGAAGCGGCGAGACCGGCAGTGCGGGAGGGGTTGGTTATTACTGAGGGGATTGGCGGGGGGAGGGGGTGAGGCTTGATTTCTCCTGCGAGATTCGGAACGGCCGCGTGCGGCGGGGGCGAGAGGGGAGGAAAGGGTGCTGAGGGGGAGGGAGGTCGGGGGGGGGGGGGGGGGGGGGGCGCCCCCCGCTGCACCCCGCTGTGAGCCGGAGACCGACCGGCTGCCGTTGGTTCCGCGGCCCGGAGCAGATAGGACGCCGTACCATTCTTCACAGTAATGTGTAAACACCAGCAGTGCCTCTGCCAGTTCCGCCCCCTTCTCTCTCTCTTTCTCTCTCTCTCTCTCTCTCTCTCTCTCTCTCCCTCCTGCAGCGCATCGACCTCGTCGTCTTGCGAACGACTGCCGCGCCACGGCCCTGGCGGCGTCGGCACTGCCGCCGCGAGACGCCTATATACGACTCTGTCGTTCAAACACCGCCCCGGTTACACCGGAGGTTCCCTTTATGCTTCGACTACACCTCTATGCTCTCTCTCTCTCTCTCTCTCTCTCTCTCTCTCCCATGTCCCCTACTCTCTCTCCCACTCTTTCTTCTACTCTCTCTCTCTCCCACACTCACTTTCTTCCCGCCCGTACCTCGTGCGGCCCCTGTTTGCACCGCTCGCTCTTCTCCCACCCAACCCACCCGCACCTCCCTTCTTCTTTCACCTCTCCACCCCTTTTCTCTCTCTTTCTTTTTTTTGCGACGTAAACATTATTAAACCGGATGGACGCGCACATTCGCGACGCCCCGCATGCATGTGTGTGTGTGTGTGTGTGCGTGCATGCGTGTGTACAATCCTTCCCTCGCTTTCACGCGCTCACACACACACACACACACGCGTGCCGCTATACGACACGTGTGTGGACACACATGTCGTATGAGCGGCGGCGCGCGGCGGGTTGCGTTCGGAAACGAGCTTGTCGGCTGCGCGCGGCTCCCCGGACTCACAATGCCGCAGCACAGCTCACACAGCCTGCCTCTCTCTCTCTCTCCTACACAACACACACATATATGGGGGTGTGACAAGGACAGAGACATGGCGTTACGTTATTTTGTGGACGGCTCGCGGCTCAGCAGTACGCGGCCCGCCGCGCGGCACAGACCGAGCAGCCAGCCAGCCAGCCTGGAGCCGCGGCCGCCCCGCGCTTGCTGGCATCCTTCCATTCCCTAATTTACAAACGACACCACCGCAGCCGCGCGCCTCGAGGTAGCCGAAAACGACCTGTCACTGTTTATGGCTCGGCTCTGTGGTGTAGCGCGCAGCGGCCCCCCGTGTTCTAGCTGTGTGTGTGTGTGTGTCTGTGTGTGTGTGTCTGTGTGTGTGTGTGTGTGTGTGTGTGTGTGTGTGTGTGGGAGGGCAACGGGCGCTCCGCACAAGGCCGCTGTAGTTTCCAGGTGCCCTTGACTGCCATAACATCATCTACGACTCGTCCTTCGTCCTCCTTTAACTTTGCTCCCACTTTCGGCTCCATATCGTCCACGCCCTTTAGCTTTTCCCTCTCTCTCTCCCTCGTTCTCTATTGTTCATTCCTTGTTTATCCCCCCCCCCACCCTTTTTGTCCATGTCTTGTCGCCTCCTCGCTCTTCGCGAGGGCGGTCTGCCCCCCCGCCCCCCCCCCCCCCTCCTCTCCCACTTTCACCGCCTGCTTGAGACGCGCGGCGCGGGAACAAGCGGTTCATTTGAATTGAAGGTAGGCGTGCCGAGATACAGACGTGTATAACCGCGCCCCGCCGCCGCGTGCCAGTGCGGCGGTCTGCCTCGCGTGCGACAGAGACGTCGTGACGCCCCGCGGTGGTGCAAGAGAGACGTCCGACAGGGGAGAGGATACCCGCGGCCGGGCGGCGTGTCTCTCTCGCACTGCGGTGGTCAAATGGGGCCCCGTCTCTGTCGCACTCAGGCAGACCGCCATGCTGGCTTTGATAGGAGAGGTATCAGCGTGGCATTCAGCCGTAGAGGGCGGTGCCGTCTGTTCCACCCCGACGCCGCCATTTTATGTTCCCTCACTGCCCTGTCGGAAGCAAATCGCATTCTCGCGGCACCACCCGACGCTCCCTTTCTGCTTGTACTCCAACTTCTTTTTTTCCCGCGCCAAACCATCTTGCCGTCCTGCGAAAATATAGGAGCAGAATAGGGAAGGCGGTGTATGGCGCTGGGCGGCTGCTGGCGGGTTGTTTAAGACCTGCCAATAGGCAGTGCGTGTGTGTATGTGTGTGTGTGCGGGCGTCGCGGAAGGAGGCTGGATATATTCATACTGAGTGTTATTCTCACCTCATTCAGTTGAGATGCGGGGTAGGAGCGGGGGGGGGGGGGGGCTTAGGGGGACGTGGAACCCCCCGGGGGAAACCGCGATTTACAGGGCCCCACTTGGGTCCGCACGCTCATTCTCTATATTTGACAGCCGGGCGTATTGGTGCCCCCCCCCCCCCCCGTGGTTCTGAGCCCCAAAGGGGGCAAAGCAGGAAAAGTGGGTTCCGGGGAGGCGGCCGTGCGGCGGCCGTGGCCAAGCCGGCCTAGAGTATATCACGGTTACATACTCTCCCCGTCCGAGAAATGCGGCGCCCCCGTCGCGTTATTCGTCGCGGTCTACTTCCGGTTGTTCCCTCACTTCCGGCTTCTTCACTTCCGGTCCCCGCGATAATCCCCCCCCCCCCCCCCACCACACCCCACCGCATATGCATATGGTATAATACACTTTCAGTAATTCTCTCAAATTCCTTCCTCCGGCCCCAACACCCGCGGTAATTGTCGCTTCCGGTAATTTTGCCGATGTCGCCGTCGCCTCCGGTCCCCGTTTTTCACACCTCGCGGAACAGCGCTCCCCGCCGCCGTCATTATCCTCGTCAGATTGTTAACGGCACTGGTGTTGCCGCGGCCGCCCGCGTACCGCCACTCAAAAATGGCGAACGCGGATCTACTTGATGAGGGAGGGGAAGGGAGGCGGCTCTCCATTTGTGACGCTGACGCGATTTGCATCCCATATCGATATTATTATTATTGCAGTCTGATGGCCCCCGCTGGCAGTGGGCGCGGCTCGGCAGGCGGGCCGGCTGGATCGCTGCCTGGCTGGCAAAGCTAGCCTGACCCGCCACAGTCCGCGGCCACGCCTGCGTGTCAGCGTCATGCACGAGCGGATCCAGCCAGCCAAGATATCCGCGCGAGGCACTGTACATGGCCTTGGCCCGTAATGAAATTTCACAAACGATAAATTGTCTGAAGAAAAATTATACTTCTCCCTCCCTCTTTTTTCTCCTTCCCATCCTTCTCTCTCCCTCTCTCTCTCTCTCTCTCTCTCTCTCTCTCTCCCCCTGTATTGCTTTTACATTTTTACTGCGACCTATTCTTTATATTACCCCGCTTCCCTTTCACACAACGCACACAAAAAGATATAAATGTAACAATAACAACGAAAATGTATACGGAGATATTTTTTTTCTTTCGCGCTGTGTGAGGCCCTATAACTCACGTGTCCACCACCCCTTCCTATCCCCGTGTGTATATTTTCAGCCGTTCACCCGAGAAATAGGCGTGGCTGGGGAGGGGGGAGGGCTGTGGAAAAAGAGGGGTTGGTCAAGGGGGCGGGGAGGAGGGGAGGGGGCGGAAATTAGGCAGGGACGGTCCGCAGATTGATCGCGAGTGGGTCATCGGTCTGGAGTTCCCGTGGGAGGGACAAGGACAGGGCGGGGGTGGCTATGTGGATTGCAGTGGGAGCGAGAGAGCGAGAGAGAGAGAGAGAGAGAGAGAGAGAGAGAGATGGGAGCGAAAGAGAGAAGAGCGACGTGGGCGGAGGTGATGGAAGGGCCGTCGGTGATTCACTGACCCTCAGCAGCGGGGAGGAAGGCGTCAGTGGTCAGCTCGAGCGCTACTCTTCTGTTCGTTTCAGTGCCCTGAGCTGCGCCGCTCGAAAATAAAGCCGACGCGAAAACTGTCGTCGTGATTTTTTAAACGATTTTGTTATATTTTTGTGGTTTTCTGCCAATAAGCTGGTGGAGCGCTGGTGGTCCGTGGCGCCTCCTCGGGTGGGGGACGCTTAGATCCGCTCCGCGCGGCCGCACCACGCACGCACCGGCATAAAACGGGCATGAAAACGGGACGCTCGCACGAGAGCGAAAGAGAGAGAGGCGGCGTCTTATAGAGAGGCCTTTTGGTCGCTTTAAGGCTGGGAAGTGAGATTGAGTCTGTGCCGTCGCCGCCGCCGCCGCCGCCCTGCGCCGTCGGTGCTCTCTCCATGCGCACGATCGTGTCTACCCTCCTTCTCTCTCCCCCCCCCCCTCGTCAGCCAACTGTGCATGTGTGTGTGTGTGTGTGTGTGTGACCGTTTTATATCGCCAAGAAATCGACGAAAAAAAGCATTGAAAGGCAGCGCTCGCCTGCCGCTCGTGATTTCTTTACCGCGGATGTTATATTCCTTTGCGTTGCGGCCGTTGCGTGGGGGGGGGGGGGGAAGGGGGGCCGCTACACCTTTTCGTAACAACTCGTCCGTAAAACTTTAGAAAATTCGCAAGCGGACGGGAGAGCGAGCGAGAGAGAGAGCGAGAGAGAGAGAGAGAGAGGTGCGAGGTCAAAGGTCGACCGGTTGCCGAGTACACAGACGCGGCGGCGGCGGCTGCCAAGGAGCGACGTCGGCGGACCTGTAATTCGTGTTTATGGACTCCTACTTGGGGAAGGAGGAGGTGTGTGTGAGAGAGAGAGAGAGAGAGAGAAGAGAGAGAGTGGGAGGGAGATAGCTGGGGGGGGGGGGGGGGCTTCAGCTGTGGGTGTCGTTGCCTAATTGGCGAAGTGAGGGGTCTGGAGGAGGGGGTGGTCGTCTCGCTCGCCGAGGGGAACCCTCCCCTCCCCTCCCCTCCCCCCGGGATCAAACGCCTCCCCCAAAGTCCTCTCGCCTGCGCCGCCTGGCCGTCCCGCCGCTACCCCTTCCCCATCCTCCACTCTCACTCTCTCTCTCTCTCTCTCTATCTCTCGCTTCCTCCCTTCCGCTCACGACTGTCTGCCTCTCTCGCTCTCATATGCTGCTGCTGCTGCTGCTGCCGTGTTTCCGATACATCTACGATACCTTCGGCCGTTGTTTCTCTTGGCGATGCGCGATTCTCGGGAGCTCCCGCCCACGCGCACTCTCTCTCTCTCTCTCTCTCTCTCTCTTCTCTCGCTCTCCACCCTTCCTCTAAAACTCCCCCCCCCCCCCCACATGGTCTCTCCGACGCCCACGCACAAACCTTGAGGCAGCCTCGTGTGCCAATTCCAGACCCCGTCCACCCCCTCTCCACTTCTCTCTCTCTCTCTCTCTCTCTCCCTCTCTCTCTCTCTCTCTCTCTCTCCCTCCCTCACCGCGAGCCGCGACTGATACACCCGAACGCTCGCGGGGCCCGGCGGGCGTCAAGATCCGATCAACACTGATCCCCAACGCCGCCGCCGCTGCTGCTGCAGCACGATCCCGAACAGAGCGCAGCAGCCAACTTCGGAGCCGTAACCTCTCGCTCGCTCTCTTACGGGCCGCCCTCACGGGTGTGACAGAGACGGACAGCTGTTATTCGGGGCCGGCCGGCCGGTCGCCAGCCTCTCCAGCCTCTCCATCCCCTCTCACGGGGTCAAGGCACTCGGCGGCGTGCAGCTGCAGCTGCGGCAGCTGCGGCAGCTGTGCCCCCCTCGCGCTACATGTAGCGGGGTGTCAGCACGACGCCACGCTTGTCGTCCGGGGGGCTGGCCGGAGGCAGTTAACAGCCTGCCATTAGCCCCAGCTGAGGGGATGAGAGAGAGAGAGACAGAGAGAGAGAGAGAGAGAGTGGGGGGGGGGGGAGGACTCCCGGCGGCCGGCCTGACCGACAAGAAGCAGGGCTGCTGCGGGTTGACGGGGTGCGCGCGTTCGCCGCAGGGCCGCAGGGCCGCAGGGCCGCAGGGCCGCAGGGCCGCAGGTCAGACCCGGCCAGGCCACACATTTTGGCCGAAATTACCCCGCGGACGGGCAGGCGGGATGTGGATGGGGGGAGACGGGGCTGGAGGTCCTCGCCGTCGGCTCGTCGGGGAGGGTCCGGGGGCCTCGGCCGACGCCCCGCCGCCGCCGCCGCCGCCGGGGGCGGTGGTGACCGGCAGCCAGCCGGGGAGGGCGTGCTTGTTACGGGGGTGCTCGGTGGGGGCGCCCGGGCGGCTTAGCGCTGCTGCCGGCTTGGGAGGGGGGGGGGGGCAGTCTCCCCCCCCCCCTCCCCCTCCGAGACGGATGACCGTTTTAGGAGCCGGGGGGGGGGGGGGGAGGCTGGCAGAAGAAACTGTGCCCGTCACGAGGGGCGGCGCGGCCACCTAGCCGGCTAGATTTACTGGCAAAATCTCGTAAAAATTACGCCAATTCCACCGCTCGTCCCGTCGGAAGAGAGAGAGAGAGAGACGGAGAGGGAGAGTTAGATAGAGAGAGGGAGAGAGAACAGGGGGGTGTGGCCAGGGCCAGGTCTGCTCCGTGTCGGCGGATAAACCAAACCTCCCCGCCGCGGCCGCCAAGTTTTGGTGTAACGCCCCGACGCACGACGGTTTGGAATACTCATTTCTGCCGTCTCTCTCTCCCCCCCCTCTCTCTCTCTCTCTGTCTGTCTCTCTCTCTCTTTTGCTCTCGTCTGTCTCTCGGCTTTTGTTTCTTTAGCAAACTTTTGGTCCGGCGCGCCGCCGTCCTTGGCCGGGATGGGTTATGGGCTCGGCCTCCACGACGGCGGCGCGGCACCGCGGCCGTCTGTCTCTCTCGCCCTGCCGTCTATCTCTGTCTGTCTGTCTGTCTCTCTCTCTCGATAGCCATCGCGGAGCAGCACGGATGGAATTTCAGACGCGGCCGAGAAGGCGAGCCGCTGCGAGACAGAGAGCGAGAGACGGTGGGGAGTGAGAGCGAGTGGGAGAGAGACCCCCCCGGGCCCCGCGTGATAGAATTTAGTTTGAGTCGGAGAGACCACTGGGATTAGGGGTGCCGGGTCCGTTACGGGAGCCGGCGCCGTGCCCCGCACCGGCTCGGTCCGGACCGTACGCCCCGGCTGGGCTCGCCCCGCACACCCTGCTCCGCTCGCACGCGGCACCGCCTCGGCCACGGTTATATGGTATTCGGCGGGCAGCGGTCTGCCAGACAAATACCTAAATCCGACCGTCTGGGAAACTCCTCTTTTGTCTCTCTCTCTCTCTAATGCTGCAACACCTGTCGGCCTGTTGCAGCCACACAGACGGTGGCGGCTGATCTTCTGTTCCTTGTGTGTGTGCGTGAGAGAGAGAGAGAGAGAGAGAGAGAGAGAGAGAGAGAGAGAGAGAGAGAGAGAGAACGTCAGATCTTGCGCCAGCAGCCTTGTCATGTTCGCGCCATACGTCGGCAGTCCGCAGCGCAACTGGCCACCCACCACCAGCCGTGCCCCGTCAAACGCGCGGCCAGCTCGCTCTTTTTGAAATATACGCCCTTTTTTTCCCCCGTTGCTGCTGCTGCTGCTGCTGCTGCTGCTGCCGTTATCACACGGCCCTGCTGCTGTCAACAACCGCAAACCCTTCGCGTTCTCAGAGCAACCGCCGCCGCCGTCTTCCCCGCGCACCGCTGGAAATAATATTCTCCCGGAACAAGAAAAAGACGGGCAAACGACAAACAAGAGAGAGACAGAGAGAGAAAGAGAGAATGGAGTCAAATAAACACGCTGCTTGCGGGGGCCCGGCGTGCAGGAGAAAAACGCGATATTAACTCTGACACGTTTTATTGCCGGTTGTGGTACGTGCTCCCTCCCACTCTTGGTCTGCTCTCTCTCTCTCTCTCTCTCTCTCTCTCTCTCTCTCTCTCTCTCTCTCTCCCTCTACCCGTTTTCATGGCACCGTACACGACCGCTATAGTCGTTTTTTTACGACCTTATAATCTTGGAGACTCGATCTCGAGATGTGCGACAGAGGAGAAAGAGAGCGAGAGGGAGCAAGAGATAGATAGAGAGAGAGAGAGAGAGAGAGCGGGGAGGGGGGGGGGGAGAAGGAGAGCCGCCGAGAGAACGTGGGAATGAAGCCGAGAGAAGGAGAGAGTGAGACGGAGGATGGGGATGAATGGATTGCGCGGGGGGGGGGGGGGGCAATGTGTTTGTTGCCCGTAATAAAGTGTGCTGAGATTCACCGTAAGAAGAGGCGGCGCCTTCAGCGTGTTATTCACCGCGTGGACGATGGAAGTTGCAGCGGCATAGCGAAACCAGCGTGACGGCGTTACGTGACTTATCGCTACCACCACCACCACCACCACCACCACCACCACCACCACCACCACAGCAGCCGCCGCCGCCGCTTCTGCTCTACTTTGCGGGGCATCGAATGTGTCTGCTCGCCGTGTGTGTGTGTGTGTGTGTGAATGAATTGCCACGTGTGTGTCTGTGTGGGAGCTAGCGCCCTGATATTTGTCAACATGGACAGCGAGTGGGAGCGAGAGAGAGAGAGAGAGAGAGGAGAGAGAGAGAGAGAGAGAGAGACATGAGAGGGAGAGAGAGAGAGAGAGAGAGGCGGAGGGGGACAGCTGCGACCATCTTCTCCACGGATGGGTTCCTGGAGGAGCTGAGATTGGAATACGCAGTGGGAGCTACTATGGGGGAGGTCCGGTGTGATGGTTGGGATAAATCAAACGGCAGATCTCCCTCTCCCCCTCCCCTCCACTCCTACCTCCCCCCCCCTCCCCCTTACGAACTATGTCGCGCTGCGCCCTCTATTTTCCGCGGCCTCACATGTGTGTGTGTGTGTGATGGGGAGGTGGTGATGGCGGTGAGGGGGAGGGTAGAGGAGCATCAAAGGACGCTGCTGCTACGGCGCCACCCGCAGGGTTCCCCCGATTCAATTGAAATAGGGGGAAAAATAAAAAAAATGTACAAAAAGTGCCCCGTTATTATTTTTCCGTCTGTTATACTTAGCTTTCTGTGCAGCACGGCCGCAGCCTATATCGCGCGCACCGCCTTGTTTGAACGAAACCTGTTTTTTTTTTCACTCACCGCAAGAAAAAAATTGAAAAGGGAAAGAGGGAGGGTTGGGGGCGGGCGGGGTGAAATGCGTCGGCACCGCGGGGGTGTAGTGCACATCTCTGCGTTTCCCTACTCTCGCGACCTGCCGCGGCTCGTGTGCGGGTGAGAGGGAGAGAGGCAGAGAGAGAGAGAGAGAGAGAGAGAGAGAGGGGGGGGGGGGGTCTGGGACAGACACGCAGTTGCGGTAGCGGCGGCAGCAGCCTTTGGGGATTAGCTGGATGACCACAGCACTGTCCTAGATCGATGGAGGGTTCCTGGAGACCCCCGCCCTCTCCCCTTTCTCTCTCTCTCTCTCTCTCTCTCTCTCTCTCTCTCCCTCTGTCGCTCGCACCCTCCATGCCCACCGCAGCTGTTTGCGCTCGGCGGCCGTGGGCCTACATCAGCCCTCCCCCTCCTCTCTCCCCACACGACACTAACTGCACTAACAGTGGCCTCTTACTCGCTCCCACGCCCCCAGATACACCGCACCGCTTTGCCAACCACCCTCTCCCCTCCTCATGTCTCTCTCTCTCTCTCTGCCCTCTCTCTCTCACTCTCTCTCTCTCTCTCTCTGTCTCTCTCCCCCCGTGTACCTCGCAGCTCGCAGGCCGCCACCGCGGTACAGTTCGGTTTCCGGTCCGCTCCCGCACAAACTCGGTCCGCTCGCAAACGTCCTCCTTTTGTGGGGAGCCGGCTCCGATCCTGCGGATCCCTCCCCCCTCCCCCCCCCTCCCCCCTCCCCTCCCCCTCCGGCAGCTGTGGAAGGGTGAGGGGGGGGGGGGGGGGGAGGAGGGGGAAGGGGGTCATATCCCCGTGCAAATACCTCCGCTCCCCTCCGGCCTGTCCTGCAGACCGCGCCTGTTACTTGCGGTCCGACTCGGTGCCCGAGAGAGATAGAGAGATGCTGAGAGAGAGAGAGAGAGAGAGAGAGAGAGAGAGAGAGAGAGAGAGAGAGAGAGAGAGAGAATAGGTGCGCAGAAGGAGGGGGAAGCGGAGTCGACGAACTTAGGGACCGTGAAAGCGGATAAGGGCACGAGTAGAAAATGAACAATGACCTGATGGAGGAGGCGGAAAGGGTTGCCAGAGGGCGAGGGAGGGAGAGAGGAGAGAGAGAGAGAGAGAAGAGGGGGAGGGGATTTTTTGGCGAGGGCTTCGGGCCGCCGCCGCTGCTGGCAGCTCGCGCGGGGTGCGGACAGAGTGAATACCCACGCTGCGATGCGTCGAAACGGCTGGAGATAGAGGTGCAGTGATAGGAATCTCGTACGTGATCCTATTAGAAACTCCCTGGTGTGCGTGTGTGTGTGTGTGTGTGTGTGTGTGTGTGTGTGTGGGGTCGGGGCTCGGCGTGCGCACCCGGCGGCGGTAGTCGCAGTAGAATTACAAGCACTTATGGAAGGGATGAAATCTTTACGGCCAACATCGTAACCGTTATTGTTCTGCGGGTGTTTACAAACGATTTCCAGGCATTCCCGGACCCCTCGCGCTACACGCTCTCCCACTCTCTCTCTCTCTCTCTATCCCTCTCCCGCTCTGTCTCCCTTCCTCCCCCGCTCCGGCCGGCCCTCCCTCCCCGTTGCATTGTCTTCATGTAAGCACATGGCGCGCCCGGCAGGTCGGAAGGCAGACCCGGCCGCCACACAGGCGCGCGCTGCGGCCGCTGTGGGCGTTGTGGGCGTTGTGGGCGCTGTGGGCGCTGTGGGCGAAGAGAGCGCTGCCTGCAGCCCGTATGGACTTTAATGCATTTTTAACTCTTCTGTATCGTTTCCGTAAATGAAAGAAAAGGCCGCTGACAGGCACGCTGACCACCACACCACGAGGCCGACCATGCGGGGGGCTGCGCCACGAGTTCTAACATACAGTGCTACCTCGGCAGCACTCGAGGAAAACTGTGCCACCGGCGAAGAATCGAACCCGGGCAGACTGCCTCCTCAGTCAGCGACGGTAACCACCGTGCAGAATACATAGGCACTGGATTTTTTTAAAATAGTTTTTTTTTGTGACAATGTTCTGCCCTGTGTGGACAGGCCGGGGCGTGGCCTCTCAGGGCCGGGGCCCACCACAACACACACACACACACACACACACATAGGCTCCCGGACACGTTGCGGCCGGGGGAGGCTGTCAGGCCAGGCCAGCGCCGCCGCCGCCCAGCGGCCGCCAACACCGCTCTCTGTGTGCAAAGTCAAAGGTCAAGGTATTGTTAATTCAGTAGGTCACTGCGGTCAACGCACGCAGCAGCATAGGAGCGGGCACCAGCCTTCCGGCACCACGGCCGCCCGCCTCACCGACCCGCCTCTATCTCCTCAGGACAACCGCAGGAAGTATGAAGTTTCCGAGCTGAAGGAGAGGAGCCCGGCGAAGACGCACGAGCCCTGTCTGTGTGTGTGTGCGTGCGTGTGTGTGTGTGCGTGTGAAGGCAGCCTGCTCATCGCCATGACTTGCACCTCCCACCGCACGCACGCACACGCACGCATGTACACGTACACCCATACAGGGCGTTCATCAGTCCAAAGTTTGACGACCACACATGTCTAAGCCTTTTCAGCCTCCTCCCGCCACGGCCCCCCCCCCCCCCCCCTCCTCCTCTCCCTTCACCCTTGCCGAGGCCTGAACCCTTTCCTCCGACACGCGCCCTTATGGGCGGGGGCGAAGTCAGAGCGGGGGGGGGGGGGGGGGGGGGGGGGGGGGTGAACGTAGCATTCAGCGCACGAAACCAACCACGGAGGGTGCGGGGGCCCCGGCGGCGGCCGGGGGGTAGGCACCGGCACAAGCAGCATCAGCAGCAGCACGGAGAAGAAGAAAAAGAGAGGGAAGAAAAAAGGAAAACAAGAGAAAAAAGTTCCCCCAGCGAAAAACCGGGCAAGAAGAAGTAGAAGAAGTGGCATAGCAGCGGCGTAGTGGCATCGGTCAAAGGCGGGGCGAGAGCGCCGGGCGCGCCGCTGCAGCGCGCGGAATTTTAAACGGCGCCGTGCGGCTCGCTGCCGGCCGGCCGCGGGGGCAGCCAGCAGCAACAGCATGGGCGCCGCCGGCGGGCGTCGAACCCCGCGGCCTGCGTCACACACACGCGCCGGTCCCCGCGGCTGTTATCTATGATCTCAGGCTCGTTACTGGAATATGCCCCTGCCGCCTCGCGGGGGGTCTGGCCGCGCCGCGGGGGGGCTGCTGGAGTCCGTGGGCGGTCTGTTGGAGTCCACGGGGGGGTCCACTGGAGTTCGGGGAAAGACGGGGGGGGGGGGGGGGGGGGGGGGCTGTCGGAGGCCAGAGGGGCATTGAAGTCCACGAGGGTCTGCCGGAGTCCGCGGGGGTCCACTGGAGTCTGCGGGGGGTCAGCTGGAGTCAGCGGGGGCCACCGCTCATGTCCGCGGGGGGTCCGCGGCGGATCGGTCCTGCGGCCAGAGACGAGACGCCCGCCGCCCCTTTCCCTTATTCTTTGGTCGGGGGCCAAATTAAGTTGAGAAAACATGCCAGAGGAGCGGCCTGAGGGTCGCAGTCCCCCCCGGCTGCCGCACCTAGCCGAGATGGAGAGTGAGAGAGACGGAGAGCGAGACGGGGCGAGATGCCAGCGATGGATAGAGAGAGAGAGAGAGAGGAGGGGTGCTAGCCTGGCGACTCCATCGCCTGCTTCATCCCTATCCCCCCCAATTCCTATCGCCTTCTGTGATAGTCTCTAATCAGGGCGGCGGATCGGCCATGCTCTGCTGTCTCAACCCCCTCCTCCCCCCCCCCCCCCCCTCCCCCTTCCCACCTACCCCCTCCTCCCCCTACCCCCCTCTCCCCTCCCCCCTTCTGCGCCGTATCACTGCTGGCCTCGCCGGTGGCGGCAGAAGTCGTGCCCTGCGCTGACTCCCCCCCCCCCCCCCTTCCGCCCTTAGGCCATTTATCTGCTCCAGAGGTACTGTGCTATCTCTACTGGCCCGAGGATCCCCGATCTAGCGGCCATCGGCGTCTGGAGTGCAGCCGGCCTCGTCTGGAGGACCGGCGATGATGGAAAGAACGTTTTGGTGGGACGGGCCGCCGGCGGCGGGCGGGCGGGTCATGGAAGTAGGCCGTCGTCGTGGGAGGCGGCAGGGCCGTAGGGGGCGTGCGGTCGGAGGGTAGGCGACGAGGGTGGACGACGTGGCAGGGATGGTCCGCGACGACCGGGACGTCAAAGGTGGCCGACGAAGAGGGTGGCCGATGGCGAGGGATGGTCCGCGACGAGGTTGGCCGACGACGGGGGTGGCGGACGACGGGGGTGGCGGACGACGGGGGTGGCCGACGACGGGGGTGGCGGACGATGAAACCCTCCGCGCGGCCGGCGTCCGGAAGGTGCTGAGGCCGTGAATAAAGCCCGGCAGCAGCAAGGGGGGGGGGGGCAGGCAAAACCAGAGAGAGAGAGAGAGAGAGAGAGAGAGAGAGAGAGAGAGAGGGAGAGGCAGCTTGGCGACACTCATTGCGATGCGCGGCGCGGCGCCGTGGCGCAGTGCGGGGCCGCGGGGGCCGCGGAGCCCGCACTCAGTGCCGGGGGCTGCGGGGGCCCCGGGGGCGGCCGTGGGCGGACGTGCCGTTGCGGCGCGGCGAGGCTGTCACGCCGTATAATGCTGGATCACCTTCCAATCGCACCCGGGAATCGAATAATTAATCCCGATCCTCTCCCGGGGGAATCCATTAAAGCCGCGGCAGCGCGGGCGGCGCGGGCAACGCCGCGTTTCGTCATTTCGATTTCAGAGTAGTTGCACCGAGATAACCATCCGTGGGGCTCGTTACGGCGAGGGAGGGGAAGGGGAGAGGCGGAGGAGAGGAGGGGAAGGGGGAGAGGAGGGGGAGGGGAAGGGCTGCCGATAAGCCGAGGCACGGACTTTGACAGCCGCGGGGCGACACCAGCCCGACCGAGGTGTCATCCGACGAAAATTATTCAGCCCGTCGTGGTAACGCGGCCGCACTGCCGGAGTTAGTGCCGCCTCGAAAACGAAACAAAAATCATCAGCAAACAGGACGAAAAAGGTCCACGGCACTTAGTACTGTCTTCTCGCCTACGATATGACGCGTAGAAAAGCGGGAACTTTGAACAAAGGAGACGATGTGCGTGTGTTGTACGCAAACATGTGTACGTGTGGAGAAGCACGACGCTTGCAGCGCGCTCTGGCGTCCGCGGACGGAGAAATATGCGCGCGGTCCCGCAAAATAGTTTGGCTGCACAAGACCGCCGTGCCCGAGGCGGCCCGTGGCAGCGGCGGTAGCGGCGGCAGCGGTGGTAGTGGTGGTAGTGGCACCCCCTCCCCTGCAGGCATCCATCTCCTCCCCTGCGGCGCCCGTGGGGCCCGCCGCGGAGCCGAGCCGCCGCCGCCGCCAAGCCACCGCGCCGTCGACGCCTCGCTTCCTCTCACTTCCTCTCCGTAGGATGCCGACGCGTCCGGAAGCGCCCGCGCGCGCCGTGCATCCTTGTCGCACACACTACGACTGCACGCACCGCGGCCCGCGCGCGGGCGTATACGGGCAGAGGGAGGGAGAGGGAGATAGTGTGCGAGAGAGAGAGAGAGAGAGACAAGACCACGCGCAGCGAGCTGGCGGAGGGGATGGTTTCCGGACGCGTGGGAACGCGCCGGTTACCGCCGGTGGTGCTACGCGGGGGGGGGGGGGGGGGGGGGAGAGAGAGAGAGAGAGAGAGAGAGAGGGGGGGGGGGGGTTGCCTCCACCTCCCCGCTTCCGTGTCGAGATGAAGCAGGCACCTTTGGGGACGTTAACAAATTGCTCATGACGTTTTGGAGCGGAGGGCGGGGCGGCGGGCCGCGCTCTCGCAGGCCCGGCTGCCTGCCCCGCCTCACCCTTTCTCCGGGTGCGATCGCCACCTTCACTTCTCTCTCTGTCCGCAAGACAACGTAACAGAACCACCAATCGGCTCAGGGCCAGCGTTGGTGCTCCCCGTGAGGCGATCACTGACCACTGGCCACTAGCGCACTGAGGCCGTCTCTCCCCCTCCCTCTCTCTCTCTCTCCCCCTCTCTCTCTCTCTCTCTCTCTCTCTCTCTGTCTATCTCCCCTCTCTCTATCTCAGACTCTTTTCCCCTCCCCTGCCTTAATTTTCCTAAATTATTTTAAATCGTAATTCTCCTCTCTGCCCTTTTCTCTATATCTATTACTATCTCTATCCGTATTTCTCTTGTTTTTCTACCTCGATGTGTCTCACTCTGTAACTCTCTATCTTTCTCTCGCTCCTACACACACACACACACACACACGCGCCTGCAATGTATCGCGGCCCGCCACGAAATTACAGTGGGGAGGAAACAATTACGCCCCCTTCTTTAATATACTGTTCGGCCGCGGCGTTCGCGTTTACAGTTCCGCAGCGCTTCTTTCGCCGCGGCGCGCGGCCCATTCAAGGTAAATTAACGGGCATGGAGGTGTTTGTGTGTGTTGTGTGTGTGTGTGTGTGTGTGTGTGTGTGTGTGGGTGTGTGTGTGTGTGTGTATGCGGCCCGCTCTCGCCCCGCAAACACTCTCCAAGACCAACGCGGGGCCGCCGCCGCTCTGTGTATTATAATGTGTGTTCCGCCAATGAGAGCAACAAAGACGAATGCCTTGTGTTCCTTTTGCGGTGCGCGGGGGGTCCCCCCATCCCCCCTCCGGACCCCCCGCGGCGCTGCGGCGGCGGCGGCAGCGGCGCCACCAACGCAGTGCTGCCTGCTGCCTTTAGCGCGCGAAGATAAACTGGCATTCCAGTGTTGTTGGCATTGTTCGTCGGTCGCCCGCACTAATGAACTACTGCCACCGCCGCCGCTGCCACTACCGCCACCGCTACCGCCTCCGCCACCGCCGCCGCTGTTGCTGGGGGGGTATCCATAAAGATGCGCCCGGGATACATCCCGCATATCATCAGGGAGGGTGGCTTGTGGCCTCGCGTGTATGACGGCCTGGGACACTTGTATCTCTCTCTCTCTGCCCCCTCACTCTCTTTCCCTGAGTCTCCCTCTCTCTCACACACACACGCATACGCACATTTTTTTTCATTTTCATATTAAATAGTATCAATAATGCCCGTGCATCAGGTGGATAAAAAATTATTATTTCCCTTGTGTGTGTGTGTGTGTGTGTGTGTGTACGTGCACGGGGGATGGTTCGTCGGAGGAAACGAAATGAGAGAGTGCGAAAGAGATAGAGAGAGAGAGAGAGAGAGTGTTTCATCATCCGCGAAACAGGGCCTCACGCCTCCGTCCCCCGCCAGCCCCCGCACGGCCCCCCGGACCTCGGACCGCTCGAGAGTGTAATGTGTGCCCCAATGACCGCACCACTAAATGGTAC